>JARQOC010000004.1:503312778-503715727 GCA_033576535.1 Allobates femoralis
ATGTGATGCAATGTAATAGAATGTGATTGGCTGCCATATCCAGGTTATGATTGGTCACAAGAACCTCATCTGTGATTGGCTAATTTTGGAACTGAAGCTGGGCAATATTTAGTTGTGCTTTCAATTCCCATATTGTTGCAATAATTTCAGGCAAAAATGCTTCAAAAGCTAAAAATATTATAGGGAGAGAATGCAAAATTGTATTCTGAACAAAACCATATATAATATGTCATATTAGCATCAAAGATATTCGACAGAAAACGTTTAAAACTTGATAGTCTGAGGAATTCACACATCTACGGGGACTGCTCCCCTCTAGCTGCTCCTCTTGAGAAATACAATCCTTTGGGAGACTGCAGGGGAGGTGGGAGATTAAAGTACAATTAAGAGTCTTAGTAGTTCAATCTCACACAAACTATGGGAAGACACTAGCTTGAGCACATAACCATATTAACCCATTGCCTTCCCAGCCAATATTCCTTTATTTCTACCTCTTCTCTATCTTTTGATTTTTTTGGTAACCTTTTGGGTCTTAAAGTGAACCAGTCACCTGATTTGGGTTTTATAAACTGTGCCCACCACCTTTAACATAGTGTAATTGGGGTTCTTATAACCCCTTTATATCCCCAGACTTGTCCCTGCATACCTCATAAATCAACATTTAATGTGCCAAAACACTGTATGTAAACGGTTCTTAAGTGTCATATGGGGTGCGGTACCCCGTGGACCTTGCCGCCCCGCTCCATTGAAAACGCTGCCCCCTCCTGTGTATGTATGTGAATGACATACATCAGTCACAATTCTTGCACAGCTGCACAATGACATGGGTCACTGTTCTATTGAAGCCACAAAGTGCTCGAAGTCTCGCGAGATTTGTGAAGTTGCATGCCTGCATCGTGGAATCTCGCGAGACTTTGGGCACTGTGTGGCTTCAATAGAGCACAGTGCCACTGTGAAGGCTCGAGAGTTGTGACTGACATGTAATTTACATACATACACAGGAGGGGGCAGCGTTTAATTGGAGAGGGGCGTTTTTTTCAGGCAGTGGGGCGGCGAGGACCACAGGGTGCTGCACCCCATATGACCCTTAAGAACTCATTTACATACATTGCTTGACACATTAAAAGTTGATTTATGAGGTATGCAGAGGCTAGTCTGGGGATATAAAGGGGCTACAGGAACCCCAATTACATTACACTGGGGAACAATTTGAAAAAAAATTTCTGTTGAGTTAGGTTTTTGAGCTGATTTATACTAAAATTGGCATGCTGATTTCAAAAATGTAGTCCGTTTTTTTTCTAGCACGTCAAGTTTTTCCTCCACAACTTACCTGCCAGAGAAGCACAATTGCACTGATATCTGTAATAAGACTTGTTATCTGATTACAGTTCAACTCATATAGAGCTGTAAAAAACATGATGGTGTTAACAAACATATTTGTCATGCCTATTTCTTATATATTTCATTTTTGTTCATATTTGTACTATTTAAAAAAACAAAACAAAAAAAAAACACTTTTCTCCTTCGCCTCATTGGGGGACACAGGACCGTGGGTGTTATGCTGCTGTCCACTAGGAGGTGACACTAAGTATACTTCTAAAAAACAAGAAAACAGTGTGACTCCTCCCCTGCAGTATATACACCCTGGCTGGCTCCAGCCTCACCAGTTTTTGCTTAGTGTCTCATTAGGAGGTAGATGCGGTCCAAGGACCACAATACTAGTACATAATTAGGTTTTTTTCCTTAGATTTTTAGATCTTTTCTCTTTTTACAAGCATACTGGAGGGCGACGGTATCTCTGCATACCGATCTCCCAAAACCAACAACAGACGGGAACGCGGGGTGTTACCTCCACGTACCCCCTTCTGCTTCGGTGGACAGGAAGCAAGGCGACGGTTCCTCAGTGTTCCGATTTCCTTGTGTTCCCTTTTTTTTCGCCTGCGCTATTCCCTACTTCTCCCCTACCCCCTGCGGGACCCAGGGTGACATGCACAGCAACCTCCCAGGATCTCTGGAGCAGATCCTGCCGGACAGGGACGCCAGGCTGACACTCTCCTCATACTCCTGGGATTATGAGTCGAGCATCCAAGATGCCCTCCCCATTCCCTGCCAGGGGTTTTGGGTTGAGGTGCCTCCATAAGGTAAGCAGGGCTCCTGAGGGACCCTGCATGCATTTGTGGTCTCCCCTCTGGGCTGCAGGTTTTCTCCCTAGCCCCTGATGGGCTTCAGCTTTCCCCCCTTAGCTCCCATAGCCCTGCTTGTGGACTTTATTGTAGCCCCTGGAGGGCTACAACCTTTACCTTTGGCTCCCCTGCCCTGGGGAACTGGGCTGAGTCCTCCACTGCAGGGATTCAGGGGGCCGAGGGCGCTCGCGGCGGGGCTTCCCGCACTTCCGCGCCGATGCGCGCTCGTTTTCGGCCTCCGGGGCCTAATTGAGCCCCCGGCTTGCGGCCTACTCCGAAGCCCGCCCCTGTTGCCGCCCCTCGTCGCCGCCTCCGGGTGACGTCATGCGGCCGGGAATTAGAGATCCCGGCCTTGTCACTGTGGGCGGATCTTTGCTCCCTGGCGCGTCTCGCTCATCGCGAGACCTCCTGCGCGCCTTTTTCTCTGGGAGAAGACGCCCGGGCCGCCATCTTCTGTGCCCAGCTGCACGTGGGACGCTTTCCTCAGGGGGACACCGGACCTGGCCTGGCCTGCAGTCCATTGGAAGTGGTAAGGGGCACAGCATTCGCTGGTGCCCTCAGTCTGCTTGGGTTTTTAGCTGTGCACTCCCCCCTTCAGTGTATTGCACTTGCTGCTTCTTTCCTCAGCAGCATACATGGTGTCTCCTAGGCTCTGCAGCTCTCCATAACTATGCAGAACTCCAAAGGTAACAAAAAGGGCTCTAAGATGGCTACCTTCTATGCCGCTTGCACAACCTGCAAGAACTATCTGCCCAGCGGTCAGACGACCCCTCTCTGCCAGGCCTGTGACCCATCTAATACAGAGCCGGTCAGTACAGCTGCCCCTGCTCCTGAGGTTTCCTCGGAGCCCAGCGCCTCTGCCGCCACTGGTAGCTCCTGTGCTACCCCTGAATGGGTGGTTTTCTTGTCTCAGTCCTTAACTCAATCCATGTCTCAATCCATGGAAAGATTAACTTCGACCCTGATGCAGGCGTTGCATAACCAACCCTCGGCGGACACCCCTGAGCCCCCTGAACCCGAACAGCATGTCGCTCAGAGCCACGTTTCTGACCCCAGGGATCAGAGACAGGAATCTTCCTCCCACCGGGCCTCTCTTAAGAGACGGGACCCCCCTCCCTCCCCTTCAGGGAGCTCCCAGGGTTCCCCGTCCCATGCCCAGGGACCAGGGTCCCCTTCGTCTCAGGGTCCATACGATTCTGACCCAGAGCAGGAAATGTCGCTGGACTTGGACAATCCTGACACTCAGTCTATGATTCAGGACCTGATTACGGCCGTCAATCAGACCTGTAAAGTTGACAGCCCCACTTTAGAAACTCCAGGGTCCGCAATATCATTTAAACGAACAAAGCGCCCACACAAGTTTTTCACGGACCACCATGAGTTCCAGGAACTCATGACCAAGTACAGGACTCGTCCGGATAAACGTTTTGGTAACCGAAGGGCCATGGAATCTCGCTATCCCTTCCCCCCTACTGTAAGCCAGGACTGGGCTGAGTCCCCACAGGTTGACCCGCCAATCTCCCGGCTGGCCACGCGCACTCTCCTCTCCCTTCCAGACGGATCATCTATCAAGGATCCTACTGACCGTCAGGTTGAGCAACTAGCTCGGTCTATTTTTGAGGCCTCTGGCTCGGCATTGTCCCCTATTTTTGCCTCAGTCTGGGTAGCCAAGGCGGTTACCACCTGGGCGTCCTCTCTCCGTGATAATTCTCAATCTCTGGAAGAGTCAGAGATGGCTGCCCAGATCTCCGTCGCGGCTGAATATATCCTTCAGGCTTCCCTGGATGCTGCTGCCTGCTCAGCTATTGCAGCAGCTAACGCAATCACCATCCGCAGAGCGCTCTGGCTGCGTGAATGGAAGACAGACTCGGCCTCCAAGAAATCCCTGACCAGCCTGCCGTATCTTAGCGGACGACTGTTTGGGGAAAAGCTTGACAAGCTGATTTCGGATGCCACTGGAGGGAAGAGCACTTCCCTCCCGCAACACAAGCCAAAACGTCCCCTGTTCAGGCGTCAGCAGACTCGGTTTAGGTCCTTTCGCAACTCATTTGGATGGTCGACCTCCCGCCCCTCACAGGCTAATACCAGATTCCCACGGCGAGATAGAAACTCTCAGGCTCCCCAGAGAACCTCGACTTCCTGGCAGGCACGCTCCAGACAGTCAAAGGCCAAGGGATCACGGTCCCAACCATTCTCTTCTTCCTGACTCTTTTCCCCTCCCGGACGATCCCTCCCGAGTTGGCGGCCGCCTCTCTTTTTTTCGGGACATCTGGCTCGCAGTCGTAGACGACAAGTGGGTCAGGGAGGTGATTTCGTCCGGATATTCCATAGAATTCCACACCCGACCGACCAAACGTTTCTTCCTGTCTTCCCCCCCAAGGTCTCCAAAGAAGGCTCGCGCTTTCTTCAGGGCCGTCGATTCTCTTCGGCAGGCAGGAGTCATTGTGCCAGTGCCTCCAAACGAAAGGTACACAGGGTTCTACTCGAACCTCTTTGTGGTGCCCAAAAAGGACGGGTCGGTGCGGCCGATCCTCGACCTCAAGTTTCTCAACAAATTTATCAGACTGCGTCACTTCTGCATGGAGTCGTTGCGATCCATCATCACCTCAATGGACAAAGGGGAATTTCTCGCGTCTATAGACATCAGGGATGCGTATCTCCACATACCAATCTCTCATGCCCATCAGCGATTCCTACGCTTCGCAGTGGGTCAGGACCATTTTCAGTTCGTCGCCCTGCCTTTCGGCCTCGCCACTGCCCCAAGGGTTTTTACGAAGGTCATGGCCGCGGTCATGAAGCTACTTCATTCCAGAGGAATCGTGGTCTTGCCCTATCTGGACGACCTTCTTATCAAGGCACCATCATTCCCCGACTGTGACGAAAGTGTAAAGATCACCATGGACACACTTGTCCGTCTAGGCTGGTTGTTAAACCTTTCCAAGTCCTCTCCAATCCCGAGCCAGACCATCACTTTTTTGGGAATGGACTTCGACACTCGTCGAGGGATCGTTCTGCTTCCGCGCGAGAAGGCGGTCGCCATACGTCGAGGCGTTCGTACTCTTCTCCTTCCAAGACCTCACTCCCTTCGCTCAGGAATGCGAGTCCTGGGAAAGATGGTAGCGGCTATGGAGGCGGTGCCGTTCGCTCAATTGCATCTCAGACCACTCCAACTCGCTCTCCTGTCTCGTTGGGACAGGAATCCGGCTACTCTAGACAGGACCATGCGACTTACCGCAGCAGTGAAACAGTCTCTTCTTTGGTGGCTCCGTCCTGCCTCTCTCCAGGTGGGAAGGTCCTTCCTGCCGGCACACTGGAACGTTCTGACCACCGATGCCAGCCTAACGGCTGGGGAGCGGTTCTCAGTCACCACACGGCTCAAGGCAGGTGGTCCCGCCAAGAGACCACCCTTCCCATCAACCTACTGGAGATTCGTGCCATCTCCCTGGCTCTGCGGGATTTTCATCATTTGCTAGCAGGGCGTCACGTACGAGTCCAGTCGGACAATGCCACGGCGGTGGCATATGTGAACCACCAGGGCGGCACGCGCAGTGCAACGGCAATGCGCGAGGTTAGCCCGATACTGGAATGGGCAGAATCCACGAGATCGGTGATATCAGCCGTCCACATTCCCGGGGTGGACAATTGGGCGGCAGACTTCCTCAGTCGCCAAGGCATCGCCTCGGGAGAATGGAGCCTACACCCCGACGTCTTCCAACAAATATGCATCAAGTGGGGGACTCCGGACGTGGACCTGATGGCCTCACGGCTGAACCGCAAGGTGTCCAGGTTTATGGCCCGATGCCACGATCCTCAAGCTCTGGGAGCAGACGCTCTGGTCCAGCCCTGGACTCAATTTCGTCTTTGTTACATCTTCCCTCCGCTTCCCCTCATACCCAGGGCGGTGAAGAAGATCAAAGCGGAGGGTGTGCCAGTCATTCTCGTCGCTCCAGACTGGCCGCGCCGCGCATGGTACGCCGATCTGGTCCGTCTTCTCGGCGACTCCCCCTGGCGTCTCCCAGATCGGCCAGATCTACTTTCACAGGGTCCTCTCCTCCACCAGAAATCCTCGGCCCTGAGTTTGACGGCGTGGCCGTTGAGACCTGGGTGTTAACCCAGGCAGGTTTGTCTCCGGATGTCATTACAACCATGCTTAATGCAAGGAAGCCTTCTTCGGCTCGCATTTACCATCGCACTTGGAAGGCCGCCTTCTCCTGGTGTAACTCTCAGAACCGTCCGCCCCTGCAATTCTCGTTGCCAGCCATTTTAGGGTTCCTTCAGACTGGTCTTGACTCCGGTCTTTCCCTAGGTTCTTTGAAGGGACAAGTTTCTGCCTTGTCTGTTCTTTTTCAGCGCAAATTGGCTAACAGATCACAGGTCAGGACCTTTTTACAGGGGGTCTCCCGCCTGGTTCCGCCCTACAAGAGGCCTTTGGAAACATGGGATCTGAACCTGGTTCTGGACGCTTTACAAAGGCCTCCCTTTGAACCTCTCAGAGAGGTCCCTCTTCGCATTTTGTCTCAAAAAGTAGTTTTTCTTGTGGCAATTACATCTATTCGGCGCGTGTCAGAACTGGCAGCTCTTTCCTGCAAGTCTCCTTTTCTCTCTTTCCATCAGGACAGGGTTGTGTTACGGCCTGTTCCGTCCTTCCTTCCCAAGGTGGTGTCCTCGTTTCATTTGAATCAGGACATAACTCTGCCGTCTTTCTGTCCAGCGCCGGTTCATCGTGTGGAGAGGGCCTTGCATTCCCTGGATTTGGTTCGGGCTCTTCGCCTCTACATTTCAAGGACGGCGGTATTTCGGAAGTCTGATTCTCTGTTTATTCTTCCTGAGGGTGCCCGTAAAGGAATGCCTGCATCCAAGGCTACCCTGGCCAGATGGATCAGGGCAACGATCTCAGAATCTTACCAACTCAAGGGTCAGCCCGTTCCACCGGGGCTGCGTGCGCACTCTACCCGTGCGGTAGGGGCCTCCTGGGCTATTCGACATCAGGCTTCTGCCGAACAAGTGTGCAAGGCTGCCACCTGGTCCAGCCTGCACACTTTTGCTAAACATTACAATGTGCATGTTCAGTCCTCGGCTGAGGCTAGTCTGGGCAGACGTGTTCTGCAGGCGGCAGTTGCCCACCTGTAGAGGTTCAAGATACGTCTATATATTCCCACCCAGGGACTGCTTTTGGACGTCCCACGGTCCTGTGTCCCCCAATGAGGCGAAGGAGAAAAGGAGAATTTTGTGTACTCACCGTAAATTCCTTTTCTCTTAGCCTCTCATTGGGGGACACAGCACCCTCCCTGTTGCCTATTGGCTCTTATCTTATTTCAGTTCTGTGTCATCAGTTATGGTTAACTGTTTTTTCAGATATAGATAATTTGTGTAGATGGGCTAATGGCTTTCCTACTGCTTTATTCACAAAACTGGTGAGGCTGGAGCCAGCCAGGGTGTATATACTGCAGGGGAGGAGCCACACTGTTTTCTTGTTTTTTAGAAGTATACTTAGTGTCACCTCCTAGTGGACAGCAGCATAACACCCACGGTCCTGTGTCCCCCAATGAGAGGCTAAGAGAAAAGGAATTTACGGTGAGTACACACAATTCTCCTTTTTAGGTACAGTAGTTTACATATTTTTGAGAAGACAAAAATCTTATAGTTCAAAAACTTGACGTGATAGAGAAAAACTGAGATCATTTCTGGATTCAGCATCCAAAAATTTATTAAGAAAAGTTGTCTGACCTAACTCCTAAAAAAATTGTGTTCCCCAGTGGTATGTTAGAGGTGGTGGACAGGGTTTATAACACCCACAACAGGTGACAGGTTCCCTTTTAAAACTGCTGTTATCAAATAGCTTACACTAGATACTGTAGTACCACAGTGTCACATCGCCATTGGACTCGGTGGCTGGTGTTCCTGCCTCGGCCGCTGGGAGGAGCCAGATTCCTTCGGCGGATGGCGCCGGTGATAGGAGGGCCTTCTCCTCATATGGACCTGCTCCTGCGACGTCTGCCTCTGTCGCTGAGCGCCGACGTGTTTCTCCTTTGGGTGGTGTTGGTCGCAGAGGAGCGGGCCCTGCAGAGGTGTCTGTTAGGCGCAGCCTTCGTTCTTCTGTCAGAAGTGGGATGGGTGGAGCCAGTCGTGCATCACCATCTGGCCTGGTTCTAGGGGCGGTCCGGATGAGATCATCAGGCTGTGAGCTCCAGCCTATGGGAGGTAACCGCGCCCTTCAAATACATTGGAGCCTGTCTTGCAGGCCGCCAGATATAGTTTTGGTTCCCCAGTGATATAGTGTATGTTTGTTTAGTTTTGTCTCTGACCTTGGCCTGGATTTCTGACTCTGCTTCTTCCTGTCGATTTTGTACCTCGCTGCCCTCTCGGTTTTGACTCTGACTTCTGACTTCGTTTTTCGGTCTTGATTTTTTCCCCTGGCGACCTTCCCTGCTCTGTTGCTCATAATAGGCAGCTACCCCCTGGGCTCCGCTATAATTCCAGATCCCTGTATAGGGGTTAAGGGTCTCGGGGATTCTCGGGGTGCTGCCTCGCCAGCAGCTCAGCTTCACAGCGGATGGTCGTCACACACAGTAAGTTTATAGTGAAAATCATGCTCTCCAATGAAGCCCAGTTTGTGGAGTACCAGTTGTAATAGTAACCGACATTCGCATCACAGGAAGTTGAATGGGCATGTGCACATTAACTAGCAAATCTCTCCAAAGGTACCTTAACACAGTACGATACCGCTGAAACGTCACAGGTTTGGAGTCATTCAAACGACATCGTTAGTATGTCTTTGCGTGTGACACCGAGATACAACTATGATAAATCTTTGGATCGCTGATGGCAGATTTGAGAACATGTTCTCAAATCAGATGATCTTCGTTCAGCCAACCTGCTGCATCATTGTGTGCGACACTGCACTAACGATGTCGTTAACGACTTTGCCTATTCACAACATTGAATAAGTATTGTTCGCTGGGTTGTGAATTGTCCTAAAGCCAAATTGGATATAGTTCCACACCAAACATAAAAAAGGGGGTGGACAAAAGTATTGGCACTGTTAGAAAAATCATGTGATGCTTCTCTAATTTGTGTAATTAACAGCACCTGTAACTTACCTGTGGCACCTAACAGGTGTTGGCAATAACTAAATCACACTTGCAGCCAGTTGACATGGATTAAAGTTGACTCAAACCTCTGTCCTCTGTCCTTGTGTGTACCACATTGAGCATGGAGAAAAGAAAGAAGACCAAAGAACTGTCTGAGGACTTGAGAAACCAAATTGTGAGGAAGCATGAGCAATCTCAAGGCTACAAGTCCATCTCCAAAGACCTGAATGTTCCTGTGTCTTCCGTGCGTAGTGTCATCAAGAAGTTTAAAGCCCATGGCACTGTGGCTAACCTTCCTAGATGTGGATGGAAAAGTGACAAGAGATTTCAACACCAAGATTGTGCGGATGGTGGATAAAGAACCTCGACTAACATCCAAACAAGTTCAAGATGCCATGCAGTCCGAGGATACAACAGTGTCAACCCATACTATCCGTCAGCGTCTGAATGAAAATGGACTGTATGGTTGGATACTCAGGAAGACCCCACTTCTTACCCCGAGACATAAAAAAGCCAGGCTGGAGTTTGCCAAAACTTACCTGAGAAAGCCTACAACGTTTTGGAAGAATGTTCTCTGGTCAGATGAGACAAAAGTAGAGCTTTTTGGGCAAAGGCATCAACATAGAGTTTACAGGAGAAAAAAGGAGGCATTCAAAGAAAAGAACACGGTCCCTACAGTCAAACTTGGCGGAGGTTCCCTAATGTTTTGGGGTTGCTTTGCTGCCTCTGGCACTGGACTGCTTGACCGTGTGCATGGCATTATGAAGTCTGAAGACTACGAATAAATTTTGCAGCATAATGTAGGGCCCAGTGTGAGAAAGCCGGGTCTCCCTCAGAGGTCATGAGTCTTTCAGCAGGACAATGACCCAAAAGACACTTTAAAAAGCACTAAAAAATGGTTTGAGAGAAAGCACTGGAGACTTCTAAGGTGGCCAGCAATGAGTCCAGACCTGAATCCCATAGAACACCTGTGGAGAGATCTAAAAATGGCAGTTTGGAGAAGGCACCCTTCAAATATCAGGGACTTGGAGCAGTTTGCCAAAGAAGAATGGTCTAAAATTCCAGCAGAGCATTGTAAGAAACTCATTGATGGTTACCGGAAGCAGTTGATCGCAGTTATTTTGGCTAAAGGTTGTGCAACCAAGTATTAAGCTGAGGGTGCCAATACTTTTGTCTGGCCCATTTTTGGAGTTTTGTGTGAAATGATCAATGTTTTGCTTTTTGATTCATTCTCTTTTGTGTTTTTTCATTGAAGACAAATTTAATGAAGATAATAATACCAAAGAATTTGTGAGTGCAATCATTTTCAGGAAGAAACTGAGTATTATCTGACAGTATTGCAGGGGTGTCAATACTTTTGGCCAACACTGTATGGCGTCTGTCTGAAGCCGAAATCGTGCGCCAGACAGAGGCCGCTCATTGGTGGCCGCCCGAGCGCAGACTAAGCAAATAGGCGCGCAAATTCAAAGTTCGAATTTCGCACCAATTTGCAGTCCGGCGACAGCGGCACATCAGCGCCACTGTCGCTGGGATACACAGGTATGGCCAACGGTAGCCGCAGCGCGAGCTAACCGGGAGATAACCGGCGTCAGCCGGTCATTTCTCGGCTGGCGAGCCGCTGACTGGAGCTCATCCGTGGCTACCTGCGGCACAGAGGTGCGCGGTGAGCCAGGCGGAGATGACCGCGTCAGCGGTCATTCCCTGGCTGCTCGCAGCGGTGGTGCCCTGAGCGTCATTCAAACCGCGCGCCAAGCCGCGGTACTCTTCTGATTCGTCGCCGCGGCGACCAATTAGAGAAGTAGCGCACCTTGGCGGCAGTTGGGCAGAGGAGCGGCGCGCGCTATGGCGCCATATTTAAAATACTTTTGAATATAATTTTAAATATGGCGCGCGCCGCTATTCTGATTGGTCGGCGCTGAACCCAGCGACCAATCAGAATAGCGGCGCACACCATGGCACCATATTTGAAATACAATATGCGGCTTGGCGTGCACCGCTCCTCTGGTCACTGCGTTCAGCTCCGACCAATCAGAGGAGCGGCGCGCACCAAGCCGCACATTGTATTTCAAATATTGGCCATGGTGCGCACCACTATTCTGATATCCCATCCAGGAAGACAACGGAATGGAGCAGCGGTAAGTGTCCCCACAGCGTGCGGGCTCCTCACAGCCTCCTCCATCCTCACAGCCTCCTCCATCCTCACAGCCTCCCTCCTGCTCACATCCTTACTCCTGTCTACAAGGTCTGTCAGTCAGTGTGACTCGGTTCACTCCTGTCTACAAGGTATTCTAGAATACCTGATGCGTTAGAATCGGGCCACCATCTAGTATATATATAATCATATAAAGATTCAAAGAATCTTTATTGGCAGGACTAAATGCACATCAATTTTTCCAAAGCAAGTGTACAAAAGGGATAGGAATAGGGACTGTGGGGATATTGGGCAGGAACTGTAAGAAAGGTGATGGGGCAGGTCCAGGGGGGGGGCATAGAGGTCTATGGCATAGGGAGGGTGGATGGGAGCAGATGGGACCATATATGTTGGCATTTTCTGGTCTTACTTGAGCACCACATCCAGCTCCAGAAAAATGTTTAGTTTCTGATTTTTCTCTTTATAGGATATAATAATGCAAAGAAAACAAGTTCTTATTCATTTAGAAACAACAATACTCATGTTTTAACTCTGGAAGAGTTCAGAAATCAATATTTGCTTTCCACCAGTCTTTCACACCGCTTTTGGGTGACCTTATGCCACTCCGCACACAAATTTAAGCAGTTCTTCGTTGTTTGATGTCCTGTGATTGTCTCAAGTGATGTAAAGCTAGAAAAAAAAGCCTTTCATCAATGAGAAGCAAAGAAGAGCCAGCTGAAGTTTGCCAAAGACTATAAGGATTGGACCATAGAGGACTGGGGTAAGCTAATCTTCTCTGATGAGTCTAGTTTTCAGCTTTGCCCAGCACCTGGTCATCTAATGGTTAGATGGAGACCTGGAGAGGCGTACAAGCCACAGTGTCTTGTACCCCCTCTGAAATTTGGTGGAGGATCGCTGATGATCTGGGGATGCTTCAGCAAGGCTGGAATTGAGCAGGTTAAACTTTGCGAAGGACCTATGAATCAAGCTGTATACAAGGTTATCTTTGAAAAACACTTGCTTCCTTCTGCTCAGGCAATGTTCTCCAACTCTGAGGATTGTTTTTTCCAGAAGGACAATGCCCTATGCCAGAGGTTCCCAACTCCAGTCCTCAAGGCACACCAACAGTGCAGGTTTTCAGGATTTCCTTAGTATTGCAGAGGTGATAATTGAATCACCTGCACTGGGGATGATTCCAATTTCTAAGGAAATCCTGAAAACCTGCACTGTTGGTGTGCCTTGAGGACTGGAGTTGGGAACCTCTGCCCTATGCCACACAGCTAGGTCAATCTATGTGTGGATAAAGGAGCACAATATCAAGACCCTGTCATGGCAGCCCAATCTCCAGACCTAAACCCTATTGAAAACCTCTGGAATGTAATCAAGAGGAAGATGGATAGTCACAAGCCATCAAACAAAGAAGAACTGCTTAAACTTTTGTGCCAGGAGTGACCTAAGGCAGGGGTCCCCAACCTTTTTTGCATCGGGGACCGCCTTCATACAAGACCATTTTTCTGGGGCCCTGTGAGGCGGGGCTTTGAACTTATGGGGCAGGGCTATGAAGAAGGGGTGGGGTTTATAACACTGTTTCCCCGAAAGATGCGTTGCATCTTATTTTCAGGGGATGTCTTATTTTTCCATCCCCCAACATGGTATCCCCATCATCCCCTTGCAGCCCGCAATATCCCCATCATCCCCTTGCAGCCCGCAATATCCCCATCATCCCCTTGCAGCCCACAACATCCCCATGCAGCCCACAATATCCCCTAACAGCCTTCCATATAGTATAATGCAGCAGCACAGCCCTCCATATAATATAATGCAGTGTCACAGCCCTCTATATAGTATAATGCAGCATCACAGCCCTCCATAAAGTATAATGCAACCTCATATCCATCCATAAAATATAATGCAACCTCATATCCTTCCATATAATATAATGCAGCATCACAGCTCTTCATAGTTTAATGCAGCATCATATCCTTCCTTATGGCATTAAATTCTCCCCCCACACACTTCCCCTTGTATAACCCCTCCACACACACACACCTTGCCCCTTGTATAATCCCCCCCCCCACACACACACACACACACCGACCCCTGAATACCCCCCACACAGTCATTGCACCTTTTATAACCACACACACACTGACCCCTAAATACCCTCCACACAGTCATTGCACCTTTTATAACCCCCCCCCCGCACACACATACCCTGACCCTTGAATACCCCCCACACACTGTCATTACCCCTTGTATAACCCCCCACACACACACACAGTCATTGCCCACACACACACATATACACACACAGAGGCTCTTCAGTTGATGCTCACCTCTCCTGCTAGCAGTACAACTAAACAGCTAAGACAGACGTGGACGGAGTTTTTTCATATCTCGCGCTATTTCCATCCGCGTCACGTGATGCGCTTGGAAATAGCGTGATATATGTAATTCCAGCAATGTCTCTTCCTCAGCTGCTTAGTTGTACGAGCGAAGCTGTCGGCCAATAACAGCGCAGCAGTAGCGGGCCAATCAGGGCATGGCTACTGCACTCAGTGGCGTAGTGCTGGAGGTGAGGGGCGCGGTGGGCGGGGACGTCGCAGGGGGGCGGGGAAGCAGGGCAGCACGGCGCGGACCGGCACTAAGACCCCCACGGCCCTGTTCGTGGACCAGTGGTTCGGGACCCCTGACCTAAGGTCACCCAAAAGCGGTGTGAGAGACTGGTGGAAAGCATGCAAAGAGGCATGAAAGCTGTGATTAAAAATCATGGTTATTCCACCAAATATTGATCTCTGAACTCTTCCTGAGTTACAACATTAATGTTCTTTCTAAATGATCATCAACTTGTTTTCTTTGCATTATTTGAGGTCTGAAAGGACTGTTTCTTATTTATTATTTAGACAATTTTTCATTTGCTGTAAATAAACACAAACTTTATAGCTTTGAATTACGGACACATGTAGTCAGTAGTTAATAGAATAAAACATCAATGTACATTTACTCAAAAATATACCTATAAAGAGAAAAATCAGAGAAACTGAACATTTTGCAGTCGTCTCTTAGGCTGGCTTCACATTTGCGTATGGGAAGGCAGCGTTTTGCTGCGTTCCCATACGCAGTTAAACGCATGCGCACTGCGTTCCTATGTTTAACATAGGAACGCATGGTGCCTGCGTTTGCTGCGTTCGGGTGCGGATGCGGACGATATCTGCTGCTTCCGGTGTCCAGCATCCGCACCCGGGACGCAGCATGTTGGTTTTTTTTGTGCGTTTGGGAGCTTGGACAATCAGCAAGCGTCCCCAAGCGTACAAAAAAAGCATTGTCTTCAATGGGTCCGCAGTGTCCTCTGCATGACACAGCAGGAGAACGCTGCGGACCCATTGAAAAATCTCCCGGTGGCCGCCGGTGATGTCACAGGAGCTCACCGACGGCCACCGGGAGATCAGCTGACCCTCTGCTGTCCTCCTTCTCCCCGCCGCCTGTAATCTCATAGCGATGTCGGTGGGGAGAACAGCTGATCTGAAAGCTGTTTGAATCTTCCCGCGCCGACATCTCCTCACAGTGTCGGCGCGGGAAGATTCAAACAGCTCTCAGATCAGCTGTTCTCCCCGCCGACAGTCCCGGAGCTTACCGGCGGCCGGGGGGCGGAGATCTCCGGCGCTGATCTCCGCCTCCGGCCCGCCCCCGGACAGCGCCGATTGGCTGCCGGGCTCCATAGTGATGTGTCCGCAGGCGGACATTATCCGCTGCGGACACATCAAAGTGTCCCTGCTTCTGACAGCGTTTGTGTCTGCATGCCATCAGCATGCAGACACAAACGCTAATGTGAAGCCAGCCTTAGTTGTTTCTGGAGCTTTATACTTTGTATGCTGATGATTTCATTTAAGGCACCTTAAGTATTACGGTATTTATTTCCATGTGTAATAGGAGTTTGGGTTCCGTACAATACATATGATTATAGATTAAGAGCCCCTCTGTTTCTTCCGTATTTAATCTATGGGCACTGCTCCTTATACAAGTACATTGTAAGGAGTTTTGTGCAATATTTCTGATTTAATTCTAGATTAGGAGTTTTGCCATTTATTGCCTTTCAATTTCTCTCATTTGCTCTGCGCCTTATATATTTGATAGACTCCTATACTTGGAGTTCTGTCATTTATTATTTCAATGTTGAGTGAGGAGAAATGAAGAGGCACTCACAAGTGAATGATGTTCAGGATCTCTTCTTTTATTTTTCAATATGTCATGGAGACATGCAAAGACATGGGCAGTGGGGAGGGGATTAGGAGGCATGGGACAACGGCGCTGTTTCGCACTTAACTGATGCTTCAACAGGTTATCTAATAAACACTACCTATTTATAGAAGTCATCTTTATTTAATTTACATCTAAAAAAATGCCAGTGGCATCAAATGCATAAATACAACATACAAACTGCAATTCATAAAAAGTGCTATATATCAAAAAACCTCTTTCTCTAGTGTACCCCAAAGTTTCTTCTATAGACACATAAGAGGAAAATAGGAAATCTGATGATATCGCTAGAGATGGACCAAATATATAACACAAAATAGTCCTCTACAATAGCATTGCTCCCAAAAGTCACCTATATTACAAGTGATAATGATAGGATCATATTCAATATTGTTCTAGGTTTATAGGTCAATCAACACTCAAAAATGTTTCCAGCACAGAACTAAGTCACACTCACTTTTTTGCAATAACATTTTTCATATCTCATTCGACGCGTTTGCCCCTCTCTCTGGGTTCATCAGGAATGTTTGATAAACATGTTAGGTCAGATGAGATCCTATACAGGGACAAGGACAACACAAACACCCTATCATGTGTTTATGCTGGTCTCCCTGTTCCATAGGATCAGTCTCTCAGGATGTTTGCCAGTAGATCGACATGTCTCCTGACATCGGATATTCAGGGTACTCCTAAATTATGGGCCATACACACAGTATATTTCATTGCTTCTGCGACTAATCTAAGGAAATTGGTGGTATTCATATACCCTTTCTTTCTTTCTTTTTTCTTTCTTTCTTTCTTTCTTTCTTCTATCTATATTTCTTTCTTTCTTTCTTTCTTCTTGGTACTTATATAATAAGAGTCAGTTATAATTTTTTTTTTTTCTTAATCAGATTATCTTTATTTAAAATGAAAAGTTTTTCACAACAAAGCAAACACAGCATTGAAATAAACATCCCATGAGCCCAACATTGGCCACGAAACCAAAAGTGCAATTTTATTTAATTTTAAAAAAAAAAAAAACTTCTGAATTTTTTTCCCCCACTTCGATAACTGTAAAAGTATATGTTTGGTATCTGCGAATCCGTACCAAAGTGAGGCATCACACCAACACGTCAGTTTTATTATATAGTGAACGTATTGAATGAAAACAAAACTAAACAATTGTGCAATTTTCACTTTTTTGAAATTGGATTTTCTTTCCCATTTTCCAGTACACTAAGTGGTAAAATGAATGGATTAATTCAAAGGTCCAACTCTTTCTGCAAAAAAACAAGCCTCTATATGGCTATATTGGTTTAATAATAAAAAAGGTATGGCTGTTGAAAAAGAGGAGAGAAAACGAGAGTGAAGAAAAGGGAAAAATGCCAGGTCATAACGGGGTTAATGTCCTCCATCCAGGCAGCTGTGTCTGAGTCTTGATCTATGGTCTTCCAGTTGCCGGCCCTGGCTGTTTCTGCAGAATCTCCATTTGTATTCTCTCATCTGTTCTGATGTAATCAGCAATTAGAATTCGCCCCTTGTTTTCTGCTTTCTATAGTTTTGCTTGTTTGTCTTGTGAGCAAAGATTTGTCATTAACATATTACACTATTTCAACCCAGGCACGGCTAGAAGAAGAACTGAATGAATTAAACTATCGCCAACAACAACTTGTTCTGACTAATGGAAAACAAACTCGCCAGCTGGAGAGTCTTCAACTGGAGAAAGAAGAACGAGAAAAAGAGGCATCTGGTTATTTCACTGCTTTAGAGGTATCGTCTTTTTTTTTTTTTTTTTCTTCACACTAGATTCAAGTTTACCGAGAGATGTATTGATGGGCCCAAAGTACTCCATTCACAAGCAGCCGAGTGCACAAATTGTGCCGGACAGCTCGTGGCACGCTGCCCATGTGATGTCAGCTCCTCTCTAGAACACGGAGCATACACACACTCTACAATTCTGGGGTTAATTAATACAATTGTATTCTCATATCCATCACATCAACATTCAGCAGTTCAACTTACAATCTGATAGTAGCGGTGACACCAAAGGCAAAACGTGTGTACAAAGTAAGGTGTGATGACTTAGGCTGGCTTCACACCACGGTGTGATCCGGTCCGGGGCTGTCCGGGATGACCCAGACAGCCCCGGACCGGATCAGCACACAGAACCGGAGGGGAAAATGTGAACTCCGGTCCTGTGTGCAGCCGGATGGCTTTAATTTCAGCCGCAGCTACTGATTTTTCAAGACCGCTGCTAGCTTCTGAAACAGCGGCGTGCAGCCGCCGGTATCCGGTTCCCGGATCCTTCCGGACCGGGGCAATCCGGCCCATAGGCTCCCATATTAGGGAGCGCCGAATTGCCCCGGATCCGGGAGAATCCGGGATCCCGCAAATTGGGGACATTTTTCTCCCCAGACACAAAAATGATGCAAGCATTTTTTTTGTGTCCGAAGAGAATAATCCGAATTCTCCCGGATTCCACCGGAGAGATGAAACTGGATGGCAGAGAGCTGCCATCCGGCTCCATCGGGCCCCATAGGATACTATGGGGCCAAAAACCGGTCCGGGGCTACCTGGTTTACACCGGACAGCCCCGGATCAAAAAAACCGTGGTGTGAAGCCAGCCTTGGACTACACCGTCTGGAAATAAAGCCTGATTTCTTGTACCGCATAAACCACGGTGATAAATCTATCACATTTTAAAATTGTGTTAAGAAGAAAAAAAAAATGTCAATGAATGTCCCCCAGTGAGAGGGAGAAGACAAAACCTGTGTATCGTTTTTTTAATAGTCATTATGAATAAGGCAATATTTCTTATCCCTGTGCTCCCCACACACAGAGTAATATTTTTTACATTTATTATAGCACAATTATTTCTACAGTTCGTTACATACATCAACTACACTGTCCCCATTGGGGCTCACAATCTAAACATCTCATCAGTATGTCTTTGGAGTGGTGGGAGGAAGATGGCAAACACAGAGAGAAGATACAAACTCCTTATAGATATTGTCCTTTGTGGGACTTAAATCCAGGACCCAAGTGCTGCAAGAAACATGAAAAAGATAACAAAATGTTTTGGTAGACTATAGATGAGTTTCATGTTTAAAAAAAAAAAAGGAAGAAAAAAAAAATGCATTGTATTTTTCACTTTAGAAGACGCATTTGATTATAATAATAATTTGATATATAATTATAAGATGCATCCCAAATACAGAGAGGGAAAAAAAAGAATAATGTTAAAAGGGGTTCATCTTAAAATGCTTGTGTCTGTCTCACAATCAGTATGCCTGGCCCCCTTCCCCCTGCTACATGGACCCCATCCTGGTATCTAGGGCCCCCATCTTTGTACAGAGCCCTCACCCTGGTGCGTGTGATCCCCATCCTAGTACATTGCCCCCTCCCTGGTGTGTATGGCTCCAATCCTGGCCTCCACCATTGCTTACAGAGGGGGGTTTCTTTGGTGGCTGTGGTGTAGCGGAGTTACATGGGGCAGGATCGCCGGTGGATGTCAGCAGTGGGGCAATGCTGCAGGCCAAGAGTTGTTATAGTGGTGGCGTACAGTGATCACCATTTTTTTTTTAGTTACAGCAGCCAAATCTGCGCCTGCCTCTACAGCTATGAACTCCAAGAGAATTGCTGCAGAGGCAACGCAGATCGAGAGCTCAGCTCTATGGTTAATTGACCACGAATGATGACCACTAATCACAGCTGGTGCAGCACTATAATTTGCTGATGATGCCCACTGCAGATGGCACTGGTTTTATAATTCTAAGCCTGCTCCATCACCATTTTTACACAAAGTATGTTAAGAAGTGGGTAAAAATAATGAAAGCAACATCTTTTGACACTCTTGTGCTGCCCAAACCACTGGCATCTTGAATCAGAGATCGACTGCACGATTGCAGCAGAATTATGTTTTACCTTGAAATGTTCCGGGGTTTAGAAAGAACATGGTTTGATAAGTCATCCAAGGACTAGGTCTAGATGAGAAGACCTGGCTAGTCTGGCATGGCCTCCCTGGCTTCTCCCCGTCCAGCTCCAGTTGATGGCTGTGCCGGACTAAGGGCCCTTTCACATCAGCGTTTTTTTAAATTCGCGGCAGATGCGGTGAAAAAAACGCATCTGCCGCGTTTGCCGCATAACCGTTACACTTGCGGCGCGGTTGCGGTAATCCCCATAGAAAGTATGGGGGACTTGCGGCAAGTGCATAACCGCACCTGCCGCAAGTCCCCCTATACTTTCTATGGGGATTACCGCAACCGCGCCGCAAGTGTAACTATTATGCGGCAGATGCGGTTTTTTCACCGCATCTGCCGCGAATTTAAAAAAACGCTGATGTGAAAGGGCCCTAACTCTGGTGTTTCAGAGGAAACCGTACCCAGATGCAATCATGCAGCCAGGCTCTGATTCTGACTTTTTATTTATGCTTGTAATTAATGTTTGATGTGCTCTTAGAAAACACTGACAAAATATTCTCTGAATTCTGTTCATGTATCGGCTGGAACAAAATCCAGAAAGCACGTGAAGCAAACCTGGAGTTACAGGTCCAACTTGATAGTGCGTTACAGAAGGCACAAGACCCAAACAGCAGAGGAAATTCCTTGTTTGCAGAGGTATGTTATATCAACAGTTCTAGGGAAGATGAAGTTATAATCAATTTGATGACATCTGTAGTGACTCCTTATTTATGTATGAAAGATGTAAAGCAATTATCCTGTTTATAACATTATTTTTTTCACTTGTATGTATAATGTTCTCCTGCTCAGGTCTGTGTTGGAGCCTCCGCTCGCCATACCTTTTGCCAGTAATAATAGCACTGCATGCAGCATTTATTTGTTTTCCTTTCTGAATAGACTTTTCTACTGAACTGACTCTACTAAGCCCCAGGGTGTAGCATCAGTATTTGTAACTGATAAACTATCACCGATAGAAGTAGAGAAAAAGATGAATCTTGACTCCAGATTGTAATCTGTTATTTGATCAGCTGTTAAAATTCATTGCAAAGGTGTATAGTGCTGCACCCTATTGGTCTTCATGACATGGTAAGGGAAAATAAAGCCAGTGGCTCTGAAAAGAACTGTGTGAAGGGATATGAATGGGCGGTAAGGTATCGTTCTTCGACCCGTGGTTTTTACTCCCTCACCATTGTAAATCCCACTGCTGAATTAAAGGGGAACTCTAGTGAGAGAACTTTTTAGTACAGTTCCTGACATGCAGAGAGATTTAGGCTCCATGAGGTGGGGGCCAGAGCAGAGGAGCAGGTATGATTTTATTGAATTAGAAGTGATCTATAAATCCTAGAACTGCAGTGTACAGCTCTACTTCATCATGTAGGAGGGCAGGGGCAGTTCTAAAAAGTTTTCTCACTGAAGTTTCCCTTTTAAAGCTTCTGAAACTATAAGGGTAAGTTCACACATTGGCGGGTGCACAGCGGGTTAGGGTCGGCGGCGGCAGGGCGGACCCGACAGGAAGCTCGGCAGCCGTCCACCGTCTTCCTGTCGGGTATGTGCGGCGGAAGACGGCCGGGAGACAGGCGGGTGCACAGCGGGTTAGTGGCGTCGGTTCTGCAGCGGCTGGAAGCAGCACATGATTCTGCTTGCAGCCGCTGCAGAACCGGCCGGTTTATAGAACATGATCATTCTTTGCTAACCCGCTGGGAACCCAGCGGGTTAGCAACGGATGAGCATGTGGAAACCGCCGGTGTGTGCACACCGGGGGTCGGTTTCCATAGGTTTATATGTTAACCCAAAAGCCGCTTTTGGATTAACATAAATTTGCATAAACCTCATGGAAACCGACCGGCGGTTTCCGCTGCTAAAACGGCCCTAAACCTGTATGTGTGAACTTACCCTAATGAGGAACAGGTCAGATACAGCTATGGAGTCGCATGTGAACCTGGAGGAGATGACACCAGCGCATTATGATCTCCTTTGCTCTCTTGTCAAGTGTGTAGTACTCAGCAAGTGTCTGTATGTTCGAGTTGGTGTGAATCTATTTGTATGCAGCAGTCTGATCTGCCTTTTATCCAATGGCATCTGCAGCTCTTTACATGATCTAATCTGGTGTGACAATGATGTTGTCACTGCTTGTGTATATACAAAATAGTTAATATAGTGTGTGAAAGCACTTTACACAATGATTGAGTTCTGCTATGTCCGTGTTCAGATGTTTGATGCATGGACCTTCTGAAGTCTGTAAAGCCCCACACAAGAGCTTGCTTTGTCACTGTTTACTGAAGTGAATGTATGTTATGGTCGTCTGCTGAACGAGGCTTTACATCAGGAGCAGGGAACCTTTTTCAAGCCAAGGACAATTTGGATATTTATGCCAACATTTGTGGAGAATACAAAATTATCCATTTAACCCCTTAAGGACTGGTTGAGTTTTCGGTTTTGCACTTTGTCTCCTTCGCCTCATTGGGGGACACAGACCGTGTGTGTTTTTGCTGTGTCCCCCAATTAGAGGCTAAGAGAAAAGGATTTTACGGTGAGTACACAAAAATCTCCTTTTTTTTTTTTTCTCTCTCTCCCGTTATTCCAAGAGCCCTAACATTATTTTATTTTTCCACCTATATAGCCGTATGAGAGCTTGTTTTTTGCAGGATGCGTAGTACTTTAAAATAAGACCAACAATTTTATCAGATTATGTAATGGTAAACAGGGAAAAATTTCAAGGGTGGCAAAATAACTAAAAAAAAAAAAAAAAAAAAAAAAAAAAAGTGGTGGAAAAAAAACTTCTATTTTTTTGGAGAACAAAAAAAATGTTGCTTCTTGTGATTTTCGTACAGCCATAATGTTTTAAATTTTTGGGATATAGAGCCGTGTCAGGGCTTGTTTTTGCGCTCTGAGCTAATGTTTTATTCAGGCTATTTTGGGGTACAGAAGATGTTTTGATCATTTTTTTTCTGTTGTCGCAGTGGCCGAAATACTGCAGTTCTGGAAGTTTTTTGTTTTTTTGTTTGTTCTTGTTACGCTGGTTACTGATCAAATTAATTTTTTATATTTTGATAAGTTAATCCTTTACAAATGCAGCAATACCAAATGTATGTGTGTATATGTACAGTACAGACCAAAAGTTTGGACACACCTCCTCATTCAAAGAGTGTTCTGTATTTTCAGAACTATGAAAATTGTAGATTCACACTGAAGGCATCAAAACTATGAATTAACACATGTGGAATTATATACTTAACAAAAAAGTGTGAAACAACTGAAAATATGTCTTATATTCTAGGTTCTTCCAAGTAGCCACCTTTTGCTGTGATTACAGCTTCGCACACTCTTGGCATTCTCTTGATGAGCTTCAAGAGGTAGTCACCGGAAATGGTATTCCAACAGTATTGAATGAGTTCCCAGAGATGCTTAGCACTTGTTGGCCCTTTTTGCCTTCACTCTGCGGTCGAGCTTACTCCAAACCATCTTGATTGGGTTCAGGAATGGTGGCTGTGGAGGCCAGGTCATCTGGCGTAGCACCCCATCACTCTCCTTCTTGGTCATATAGCCCTTACACAGCCTGGAGGTGTGTTTGGTGTTATTGTCCTGTTGAAAAATAAATGATGGTCCAACTAAACGCAACCCAGATGGAATAGCATACCGCTGCAAGATGCTGTGATAGCCATGCTGGATCAGTATGACTTCAATTTTGAATAAATCCCCAACAGTGTCACCAGCAAAGCACCCCCACACCATCACACCTCCTCCTCCATGCTTCACGGTGGGAACCAGGCATATAGAGTCCATCCGTTCACCTTTTCTGCGTCGCACAAAGACACGGTGTTTGAAACCAAAGATCTCAAATTTGGACTCATCAGACCAAAGCACAAATTTCCACAAGTCTCTTCTGCTTGTTGCCTGTCCTTAGCAGTGGTTTCCTAACAGCTATTTTACCATGAAGGCCTGCTGCACAAAGTCTCCTCTTAACAGTTGTTGTAGAGATGTGTCTGCTGCTAGAACTCTGTGTGGCATTGACCTGGTCTCTAATCTGAGCTGCTGTTAACCTGCGATTTCTGAGGCTGGGGACTCAGATGAACTTATCCTCCGCGGCAGAGGTGACTCTTGGTCTTCCTTTCCTGGGGCGGTCCTCATGTGAGCCAGTTTCTTTGTAGCGCTTGATGGTTTTTGCAACTGCATTTCTTAAAGTAATGATGGCCACTCGTTATTCTTTACTTAGCTGTTTATTTCTCGCCATAATACAAATTCTAACAGTCTATTCAGTAGGACTATCAGCTGTGTATGCAGCCAGACTTCTGCACAACACAACTGATGGTCCCAACCCCATTTATAAGGCAAGAAATCCCACTTATTAAACCTGACAGGGCACACCTGTGAAGTGAAATCCATTTCCGTTGACTACCTCTTGAAGCTCATCAAGAGAATGCCAAGAGTGTGCAAAGCAGTAATCAAAGCAAAAGGTGGCTACTTGGAAGAACCTAGAATATAAGACATATTTTCAGTTGTTTCACACTTTTTTGTTAAGTATATAATTCCACATGTGTTAATTCATAGTTTTGATGCCTTCAGCGTGAATCTACAATTTTCATAGTCATGAAAATAAAGAAAACTCTTTAAATGAGAAGGTGTCCAAACGTTTGGTCTGTACTGTATATATATAATTTCATGTGTGTGTATATATACATTTTTTTTTCTTAATCTTTAATGTGAAAGACGGTGACTCGAGCCAATAAAATATGTATGTATGTATATATATGTATGTATATATATATGTATATATATATATATATATATATATACACACACTTGGTGTTGGCTACCCGCCAGATATCTATAAGCCGAAGGCTGTGGAGGTCTTGTTTCAATAAGGATTGCTGGCCAGGCAGAATCCCTCCCTTCCCTACCTTTGATTCTATGGAGGGATTTAGGGTAAGATTAAAATCGCCACCACCCCTTCAGCAAAGTCAGCCACTTTTTTTTTTCAGAAAAACTCGACAAGCTTTGGCTTAATTTTGATTTAGAGCATACCATTTGCAATGGTGCAAAGTGTGGCTAAGATATTTAGTTTTAACATCACAAATTGACACCCCACCTCAGGTCTACGCAAGTATCTAAGGCTACCCTCACATTTGCGTTCTCCTCCGCAGCGTTCTACGGAGGGGATCCGCAATGTGACTGCAGCACCACAAGCCCCTATCATTATAATGGGAGCGCACGATGCTGCGTATGACCGTGCGCACCCATTCACTGCCATATGTGATCTGTACGCAGGCAGGATGCCAGCGCACAAATCGCCCAGTCTCGTCCGCACCACGAACGTGACATGTTGCATTTCTGGTGTGGACGAGACTGGGTGATTTGTGCGCAGGCTTTCACCTGTACACAGATCACATACGGCAGTGAATGGCTGCGCACGGTCATACGCCGCACCGTGCGCTCCCATTATAATGATGGGGGCTTGCGGTGCTGTGGTCACATTGCGGATCCCCTCCCCAGAACGCTGCGGAGGGGAACGCAAATGTGAAGGTAGCCTTACACAATGTGTTGTGGGATCACTTCAGTGACTGAAACTCCCCTCGATCGGAACTCAGGGATGACGCTGTGGAACCAAGTATTGTAATATTTAGTTCTAATTTCGGGCATGTGACCCTCTTAGGGGCCTTTCACACTTGCGTTTTTTTCCTGATTTGGAAGATCAGGAAAACACCTGATTCTTACAGGATTTATTTTTTTTGCCCATTCTCTTTAATGATTTCAGGAAAAAACATGAAGCAACAAGATTCTACCTGACAAAATTAAAGTGAGTAGGCAAAATACAGTGAGAATCGGGTGTTTTCCTGATCTTCCAAATCAGAAAAAAACGCAAGTGTGAAAGGCCCCTTAAAAGTGGGTCTCCTGAAGAATCAAAATGTTTCCTCATTTTTTGTGCATCCCATATAGTATTTGCAACCTCTTTTGAGGGACGTCGAAGCCCTTGTATTTAGCGATCCCAGCTTGACTCCCCAGCATGTTTATTGCTGATGTATTCTCTCCTGTCCTGCCCAGGGTACAATTAGGTAGGGAAAGGGAGGCACAAGGGAATTAATAGGAAGTTCGGGGAGCAAATTATAGAGAAGAAAGGAGAAAGTATAACTCTAAGGGTACTGTCACACCTGGCGATGTCAGCGGCGATTTTATAGGCGACGCTGGGGCGTGGCCTATCACCGCCGACCTCGCTGATGCGTCGCCTAATGTGAATAGGCGAGGGCGACGCATTTGAGTGGTTACCTGGTTTCACAGTAGCGCTGTGAAACCAGGCGTCCACACTGGGGCGATGTGTACACATCGCCCCCATGTAAACTGGGGACTGCAACCTCACAGGCGATGAGGGTTTTAGAGACCCCAGTGTCCGTCGCCGGTGCGTCGCCAGAGGTGTCTGGAGGTGATGCTGGCGAGGCGCCAAAAAACGTGCGCCCCGTCGCCACCGGCATCTCCGGCAACGTCACCTGGTGTGATGGGCCCCTTAGGGTACCATCACATCTGGTGACGGCACCGCTGATAAAGGGGCGATGTCGGCGCTACATATCGCCTCTGAGTGGTTGCCTGGTTTCACATCAGTGCTCTGAAACCAGGCGAGCACTCAGGGGCGATGTGTAGACATCGCCCCATGCAACAGGGGAACGGCGATCTGACAGGCGATATTTACAGCATCGCCGCTGGTGTTTTTAGACACCCCAGCGGTGACGCCGCCTGTCAGATCGCCGTGTGCGCTCCCGCACGTCGCCGCCGACATCTCCGGCAATGTCACCTGGTGTGACGGGCCCCTTAGAGTTGTGTTAACTCTTAGGGTACTTTTACGCGTCGCAACATTGCATGCAATTTCACTTGCAACTTACTGGTTGCAGTGAAATCATGGACACATTGTTACATTTGTTGCCGGACAAAGTAACAATGTGTCCATGATTTCACTGGATATGGACTAATCTGTGCCTCTCCATCAGCAGCCACAGGAGTTGCTGGTCATTTTGAAGAAAGCTACACAACCAATGGTGAGTGGCCAACCAATGGGGAAGTGTCTTCAAATTACTCCTTTTACATCTATACATTTTACAATGGTTTGAGAATTAACTAAGGCAGAAGACATATGACTGTACTTTTTAAAGTACCCTGCAGAATTGCAATGCAAGCCCAAGTGGTGTTGCCTTCTCATCGTATGTTCTATCTTTAGGTTGAAGACCGTAGAGCAGAGATGGAGCGCAAGCTAATTGGTATGAAAGTTCAGTACCAATCTCTTCAGAAACAGCATGCTTTCTCAAGACAGCAAATGCACCGAATGAAGGTATAGTTTGGTGTGGCCAAACCTTTCACTGTACGTTCCCACCTTCCTGGTTTGGCATCGATGTCCTCCTCTTTATGAATGAAAAGCTTAGGCATTACATAAGAAGAAAAACGGAAGCCAAATAAGTTTAAAGGTGCACTCTAGTATTTCACCATACCACTGATGCAAATTGTCAGCACATAATGACTTTCAACCGAGCAAAGATATTTGTGCTTGGTTTGAACAGTCATTGTGTGTTGAGTGTTTCCCTTCAGCAAAGCATTGGCAGCAATATAGTGTGTATGATGTTTTAAATTGACATCAAATGTTTACTCCCCATCAATGTTCTTCTAGCTGGTTATTGTATTTCATTCTAACTCTGTTATTTTAGATTTCCCCTCAGTACATGCACTAATGTGCACTTAGGAAGTCAGGCAGTCTTGTTAATGACACGGTGATAAAATCCTTGCAGCTAAAGCTGTAGTTGAAAACTTATGAAAGAAAACTGCTGCCAATTGTCACCAATGATCAAGTAGCCTTCATTTTGTATTCTGCTAAGTAAAAAATTAGAGTTTGCAAGATTAGAGCGATTTTTAAATTTTTTTTTTTTTGTTATGCCTCCATTTAAAAAAAAAACAAAACTTCTCTTTTAGGCCCTTTCACATCAGCGTTTTTTTAAATTTGCGGCAGATGCGGTGAAAAACCGCAACTGCCGCATAACGTTCCACTTGCGGCACGGTTGCGGTTTTTTCCATAGGAAGTATAGGGGATTGCGGCAGATGCGGCAAGTGCGGTATTGCACTTGCGGCAGGTGCGGCAGAGAAAAAAACGCGGCTTACTGCGGTTTTTTTTCTCTGCCGCACCTGCCGCAAGTGCAATACCGCACTTGCCGCATCTGCCGCAAGTCCCCTATACTTCCTATGGAAAAAACGCAACCGTGCCGCAAGTGGAACCGTTATGCGGCAGTTGCGGCAGATGCGGTTTTTTCACCGCATCTGCCGCAAATTTAAAAAAACGCTGATGTGAAAGGGCCCTAACTATGACAAAGGATTTTGCACAAAATGCATGAAATTACGTACAAGCAAGGTGAATAAGAAAATATAATTGTAGCCAAAATGTACGCATTTATATAGTAGTCCACCATCATGTTCAGGTTCCATCTACCTTGGTATCGTCGTTCCATCTCCTTGGTATCTTAGGAATGTCCAAAAATGTAAACTTAAATTCCTTAGACAACTCAAGGCTCGTAAATGTTTCAGCATGTTCTCCACAAAGGACTTCAGTCTTGAATCTTTGTTACCTAGAAATTTCTTAGACTTCTTCTAGAAGAATCCTAAGCTCTTTTTTTTTCAACAGCTTTTCATTTTTGTTTCAAACATGTAGTCAGTCATGAGTGTTCAAATATCCGGACTCACAAAAATGCCTTCCTTTTTGGTTTTCTTTCTGACAGACCCTGAAACTTGGTAAACAGGTTCTTACTCCCTCTTTCACAATCTGCTTCATCAGTCAAAGCCTAATGTGGAGTGGTGAAAGGAGAACTCTACTGGCATCAACTAAACTATGTTCTTGAGTCCCAGGTTGCAAAGCTGTTCTTGTTGGCCAACATTTTTGGCTCCAGTGATGAGCCCTATCCCACTGTCTTATTCACATAAAAAGCATGGGTACTCTATGTATCCTCTTTGTGGCCAAACGGTAAAGAGAGAACTTTAAGATCACCACATATTGACCATACTTGATTCTTGTCGTTAATGGGGTATTCCCATCCCCAACATCATATCCCAATATGTTGTAGGCGTTATAATATTAGCAAATACCGCCAATTAGGAATGTAGAGTAGTTCCTCTAATGTAGCAATGTCTCTTACCTCATGTGCACGACATTGCAGCTTCCATGGGTAAGTCCACTCATATAGTTAATTGGTTTGTGATCATAACCATGCATGCCTAAGCTGGACTGGCCCTCAGATGAGGTAAGAAACATGGCTGTATCAGGGGAATTATACTACATTTCAATTTGGAAATATTTGCTAATAATTATATTACACCTACTACATGTTTGGATAGGATATTAAAGGTAATCCCTTCCTGACCTTGAACGTACTGATACATCGAAGGTCTCCTCCCTGCCTTTGATGTGGGCTCACACTGATCTGATCAGCTGACATGGGCCTCTAACTGTGAAGGGCAGATCATAGATTGCTACTCTTAATTAGTTAAATCCCGTTGTCAATCTCTGATACCAGCATTTAACACGCATCTGCATGTAGTGCGTCATTCCTCGCTTCCATCGGTGGTCCTGTGACGTGAGTGCAGGGCACCAATGGGTAGTCATGATTCCCGGGCTTCTGCTGATGACCCCTGTCTCTGTGATGAATTTCCTGTAATTGCTGGAAGTGCATCGGCGTTCGCAGGAGATGATCATTTGTGGCCTGCATCAGCACGACACTGTACAGCACAAGCTATCAGTCAATGGCAGCTTCAAATCCCCTAGGGGACTGGTAAAATAAATAAAATGTAAGCATTTATTTTTTTTTCTTTAAAAGTTACAATTGAAAGAAAAAAAAGAATCAACCCCCACCCCCCCTTTGCTCCATTGAAAATACGTTGTTGTTTTTGTCTTTTTTTTGCGGGGGGTGGGGGTGTTAAAAACTTAGAATTAAATAGAGATTGCGGCTTGCATTACATTTTTCTCGGCAGGCGTTCGCCGATGCTATTAATCTTTCTGCAGTTGATGGTATGGGCGAAAGAATAATTGCTGCAGAGGCGGCTCGGGTGCAGATGGTTATCTTGGAAAGCATGCGCTGCCTACACAGCCATTTACCTTTCGCTATTGTGAAAACTGCAGGGAGATTAATGGTGTCCGGCGAGCGCCTGCCAGGACACCCCATTCACAGAGTCGGGCCCGCCACAGCATTGTCCGATCGTGCCGCTGACCCCTATCACCTCGATCCTGCTTATTTCACTACTGGAGGTGTCGCTAATTTATGTTCCCCGCGTCTGGTGATAAATTACTCAGCTGCTGTCTTCTGTTTAAGGGACTGCGGGCTGCTCCTGTCATCTTCTGCGGTTTGTGACCTTCCGCTCTAATATTTGCTCGGCGGGCTAGTGGTCACTTCTCAATGTTGGTGTATGAGAGCCAGAACAAGGTTTCCATAGATGTATACTGAGGGCTGGTGGCCGCTGACTTTCAGTCGGTCAGAAGCTGAAATCACAAGATGGTGGATCGAGACCAGAGCAGTGTACGGAACAGTTGAAGTTAGCTGATAGTAAGATATCACTAGGGGCAGGGAGCATGTTGTGCTGCTTTTAAGGTAACCTGTCATGTAATATAACGCTATGAACCTGCAGACTGCAGATATGGGATTAATCTGCAGGTTAATAACATTGTTACATGTGCGGCACTTAGAGCCCAGCTTCTTGGAGGAAATTAACATTATTCTTCCCATCAGCATTCGGCCTCCTGGCATATAGGGGAGGTGCCAGTACTGTTTTAGGACATGCAGTAGGTACATACTAAATTCAGACCCCTTTTAAATCTTTCACTCTTTGTTTCATTGCAGCCATTTGGTAAATTCAGGTTGTCATCCAGGATATCTCTGTACTTGGCTACATTCATGTTTCCTTCATTTGCAACCATTTGTCCTGTCTCTGCAGCTGAAAAACACCCCCACAGCATGATGCTGCCACCACCATTGTTTCACTGTTGGGATTGTATTGGGCAGGTGATGAGCAGTGCCTGGTTTTCTCCACACATATCGCTTAAGGTACCTTTACACGCGGCAACTTTTCTAGGAATTTCACTGGCAACTTACAGGTCAAATCATGGAGACATTGTTCCATTTGTACACAGCAACAAGATAGAACAATGTCTCCATGATTTCACTGCAACCAGTAAGTTGCCAGTGAAATTCCTACTAAAGTTGCCACATGTAAAGTTACCCTTAGGGCCCCTTTACACACGGCTACATTTCTAGGGTGGCTACAGGTAACTTACTGGTTGCAGTGAAATCATGGAGAATGGTTCTATCTTGTTGCTGTGTACAAATGGAATCATCTCTCCATGATTTCACTGCAGCCAGTAAGTTACCTGTAGCCACCCTAGAAATGTAGCCGTGTGTAAAGGGGCCCTTAGAGTTATCATCAAAAAGTTCTATCTTCATCTAATCCGACTAGAGAATCTTATTTCTCATGGAGTCCTTCATGTGTTTTTTTGTAAGGTCTATGCTGGTTTTCATATGTCTTGCACCGAGGAAAGGCTTCCATCAGGCCACTCTGCCATAAAGGCCCAACTGGTGGAGGGCTGCAGTGATAGTTGTATTTGTGATACTTTCTCCCATCTCCCTACTGCATCTCTGGAGCTCAGCCACAGTGATCTTAGGGTTCTTCTTTACCTTTCTTACCAAGGTTCTTCTCCCACGATTGCTCAGTTTGGCTGGACGGCCAGGTCCAGGAACACTTCTGGTGGTCCCAAACTTCTTCCATTTAAGGATTATGGAGGCCAATGTGCTCTTAGGAACCTTGAGTACTGCAGAAATTCTTTTGTAACCTTGACCGGATCTGTGCCTTGCCACAGTTCTGTGTCTGAGCTCCTTGGGTAGTTCCTTTGACCTCATGATTCCATTTGGTCTGACATGCACTATGAGCTGTGAGGTCTTATATAGACAGGTGTGTGCCTTTCCAAATAAAGTCCTATCAGTTTAAACTGGACTCCAATGAAGGAGTAAAACCATCTCAAGATGGATCACAAGGAAATGGACAGCATGTGACTTAAATATGAGTGTCTGAGCAAAGGGTCTGAATACTTATGACCATGTGATATTTTAGTTTTTCTTTTTTAGTAAATTTGCACAAATATCTACATTTCTGGTTTTCTTCAGCCAAGACTGGGTGCAGAGTCTACTTTAATGAGAAACAAAAAGAACTTTTTTAAATTTACCAAATTGCTGCAATGAAACAAAGAGTGAAAAATGTAAAGGGGTCTGAATACTTTCCTTACCCACTGTACTTCATGGTTCCAACATGTTTTATAGCAAGTGGTAGAAAACTTAAGACTTGTAAAGGTTTTTAAATTTGTTACTATGAAGAATTAATATGCAACTGTATAAAGTAAAATTATTTCCATGCTTTGGTATATTTCAATATACAGCTAATTTATATTTTTAGGTTCAAATAGCAACTCTGTTGCAGTTAAAGGGTTCTCACGCTGACGCCGAGCAGCTGGAGAGGCTACAGTCAATGGTTGCACAGAAGAACAGTGAAGTCGAGAAACTGCTTGTAAAAGTGTGCCAACTTGAAAAATGTCAGGTATGGTCAAATACATTGCCCAAAACTTGGCTCTCTTTTAGTTAATAATCGGATCCCCTTGTTTTTGTAACTCACTTTGCCCCGATCACGATTTTCACAACTAAATCTGAGTCCTAAAGTTTAAAAACACATTTAGTCCTCCAACACTCATTCTTTCTATAAAATCTGACCTAAAAATGCCAAGTGATAAATTACTACACTCAATTGCTTTTTTTTAAACAATTTATTACACTTTGATGCAAACATTTATGAATAAGCCGGACCAAGTAATGATTGTAAAAGTGTGACCAAAGCAGAGCCTGAGATGCAGGACACTTGGAGAAGAGAGGTTCAGGATGTGCAGAGATTTGCTGAGACATTGTTTGATCTTGCCTATATTTAATACTAATAATTTTTAGAGCATTATTGATTCTACAATGCTGTATATTTGAAGAGGGTTTACATGCATCTCTCAGTATCCATCCTGACAGGTTATGGGTACCTCTTTCCATCATCCAGACAGATTATGAGTAACTCTTTATCATCATCCATTTTGACAGGCTTAGTAACGCTTTCTTCTTCCTGACAGGTTATAGGTACTGCTTCCCTTCTTCCATCCTGACAGGTTATAGGTACTGCTTCCCTTCTTCCATCCTGACAGGTTATAGGTACTGCTTTCCCTTCTTCCATCCTGACAGGTTATAGGTAACGCTTCCCTTCTTCCATCCTGACAGGTTATAGGTACTGCTTTCCCTTCTTCCTGACAGGTTATGGGTACCTCTTTCTATCTTCCATCCTGGCAGGTTATGGGTACCTCTTTCTCATCTTCCATCCTGGCAGGTTATGGGTACCTCTTTCTCATCTTCCATCCTGGCAGGTTATGGGTCCCTCTTTCCCATCATCCAGACAGATTATGAGTAACTGTTTATTATCATCATCCATTTTGACAGGCTATAGGTAACGCTTTTCCTTCTTCCTGACAGATTATGGGTACCTCTTTCCCATCTTCCATCCTGACAGGTTATGGTTACCTCTTTCTCATCTTCCATCCTGACAGGTTATGTTACCTCTTTCTCATCTTCCATCTGACAAGTAGTGTAAAACACTTTCCCCTGCCCCAGAATACCTCATGATCAGTGCTAATCATGAAGCATCTACCACTGGCCATGTCAGTCGTTTGTGACACTGACAAGCTGCACATGACCTTCCTCATGCCAGTCATGCCTGTCTCTTATCTGCTTTAGCGCTGATTCCTACTCCTTTGAGGTGATTTTCAACAACATCGCGCCACATCACTACGTGGCTGAGTTGCCCTGTGCAGTCATACACTTTATTATCATGTACAACATTAATATTTATTTCATTAACATTTACAAACATTAACTGTCAGATCAGGAAGGGTTGTTGGGCATGTATTGAGCAACAAACCATCCAAGATTGGTCTCCAATAAAACATTGGAGGGGAGATTCTCGGACAGCCCCCACTTCCCTCAATTCCCTCCTGGCACCCCAGTCTTGGATAACCCGGCTATCTGTAAAGCTTGGGCAACACTCCCGATCCCGTTGACAGTCAGGGTCTTCCCAGGGATAAGTTGTTTAGGCAACACAAATTCAGGGCGGATGAGACTTTGCACTGCATCATTGGACTTGAGTCTGAGTGATGGTGTCTCCTGCAGTAAATGGTTGAAAAATTTCACCAGCTTACCCACCCACAAAAAGCACTACAGCATAGGCGCTTGAGCCTCAGATATGGGGTTCCTCGGCCCCTAATGTCGGGACAGTTACTCCATTGACTAACGATTAATGAATGAGGCTGCGGCTGTTTCCAGTACTAGGCTGATTATTGGGGGCTCACAGTGAGTGTATAGTATATACAAAACAGATTCCAACACATGAGAAAAAAAATACTAATATACTAGAGTACTTTTTTAAAATAAAATATATATTTCCTGTATATGTGGACATTATACTGTGTGTGTCTGTGTATGCGCGTGCGTATGAGTGTATGTGCATGCTTGCATGTTATATATATATATGTGTGTGTCTGTGTGTGTGGACATTATACTGTGTGTGTGTATGTGTTTGCATGTTCGTGCTTGCATCTGTGTGCATGTGTATGTGCGGACATTACACTGTGTATATATGCAGGCGTATATATATACGTATATGTGTATGCGGCTGTTATACTGTGTATGCATGTGTGTATGCATGTTTGTGTGTGTGCGTATGTTTGTGCTTGCTTGTGTATGTGCGTGATTGCATGTGTGTATATGTGCGTGTGTATGAGTATGTTTGGACATTATACTGTTTGTGCGTGTGGGAACTTTATACTGTGTGTGCATGCGTGTTTGTATGTGCGTGCTTGCATATGTGTATGTGCGTGCACTTGAGTGTGTGTACATTACACTGTGTATGCGTTTGTGTGTGCATAAGTGTGTATCTGCATGTATATATATGTGTGTGTATGCATGTGCATGCTTGTGTGTGTATGTGGGGACATTATACTTTGTGTATATGTATGCATGTCTCTGTGTGTATATGTGAGTACATGTATGTATGTTTTTGTGTGTACATGCATGTCTGTGTGTCCCGACGCTGCCTGTCCACCCACCTCCATGCAGTCACAGCCGGCAGGAAAGACTGTGGTTTGCGGCCTGTGCTGGAGATAGGGTGCGGCGCCACCAGAGGGCAAGCCGCGGTCTTTTCTGGCAGCTGTGACTGCACGGAGATGGGTGGGTGGTCAGGCAGCGGCGGGTCCAGTGTGGGTATCCCGGTTGTGTTCCGCTGGTGGTAGTGTGCAAGGACCTGGTACCACCAGCGGGTGCCATATTGGAATACCCATCACTTGGGTATTCCAATATGGCTGTCGGCATACTTCCGATGGGTGCTGTGGATTGTGGGAGTCGAGGACTACCGGACGGAAGTGGATGACGGACAATTTTAGATAAGTATAAAATAGGGTGTGTGTGTGTGTACATACATACAGAGTGGGCCATTTATATGAATGCACCTAATTAAAGTGGGAATGGTTGGTGTTCTCAACTTCCTGTTTGTGGCACATTAGTATATGGGAGGGGAAAACATTTTCCAGATGGAAGGTGACAATTGCGGCCATTTTGAAGTAGGCTATTTTGGATCCAACGGTTTTTTTTCAGTGGGAAGAGGATCACGTGACACATCAAACTTATTGAGAATTTCATAAGAAAAACAATGGTGTGCTTGGTTTTAGCGTAACTTTATTCTTTCATGAGTTATTTACAAGTTTATGACCACTTATAAAATGTGTTCAAACTGTTGCCCATTGTGTTGGATTGTCAATGAAACCCTCTTCTCCCGCTCTTGACACACTGGTGATAACACCGCAGAAGAAATGCTAGCACAGGCTTCCAGTATCCGTTGTTTCAGATGCTGGACATCTTGTATCTTCACAGCATAGACCCCAAAGATGAAAGTCTAAGGGGGTCAGATCGGGAGACCTTGGTGGCCATTCAACTGGCCCACGACAACCAATCCACTTCCAGGAAACTGTTCATGTAGGAATGCTCAGATAATGTGGTGGTGCACCATCTTGTTGGAAAAACTCATGGAATGTGTCATCTTCAGTGCATAAAGAGGGCAACACATCATCATGTAGCAATTTCAGATATCCAGTGGTATGGAGGTTTCCATTGATGAAGAATGACCACACTGTTTTTTTTATCTTTGGGGTCATCTGAAGGCAATTGTCTATGCTGTGAAGATACGAGATGTGCAGCATCTGAAACAACGGATACTGGAAGCCTGTGCCGGCATTTCTTCTGCGGTGTTGCTATCAGTGTGTCAAGAGTGGGAGAAGAGGGTTGCATTGACAGTACAACACAATGGGCAGCACTTTGAACACATTTTATAAGTGGTCATAAACTTGTAAATAACTCTTGAAAGAATAAAGGTACAATAAAACCAAGCACACCCCATTGTTTTTCTTATGAAATTTTCAATAAGTCTGATGTGTCACATGACCACCTTCCCATTGAAAAAAATAAAGTTGGATCCAAAATGTCCGAATTCAAAATGGCCACCATGGTCACCATCCACCTGGAAAAGTTTTCCCCCTGCCATATACTAAAGTGCTACAAACAGGAAGTTGATATCACCAACATTCCCATTTTATTTGGGTGCATCTATATAAATGGCCCACCCTGCATAATCTACCCACACACTACTATAGTAGCTCTCTTTCTATGTGCATTAAATTCACTCATACAGTCTCTCATTATGGTCACTGGAAGTTCAGCATGACAACTCATGCCAAAGAATGCTCTGAAATTATGAAAAAAAGATAGCCTAGGCTAAAAGAATAATGATGACAGGTACTTTATCAGGATACAACTCCGTAATGACCGACAATGTTTGTGCCCATCGCTCTTATATCTTTACCAATGGCTGACATGTTTGTGCCCTTGGCTCTGCCTAACTTCTCCAATGTTTGTGTCCATGGATCCCGCCTCCCTCAGTAATGACCATCACTATTTTTCCATGACAAGAAAAGGAGTATCTACAGAATCGCTAACTAAGCATGATATTTATTAAAATTCTAAAGTATTTATTAACCTCAAATTAAAAGAAAAGAAAGTCATTAGCTATACTTCACTGTACATTGCAGAGATCTCAATCTCCGCACCCATTTTCCTGAAGTCCATCGTGTCCACTGCCGGCAGATCAATAACGCCTGCATCGCTGTGCTGCAACACCAGCTTCTCCCTTCCCAGGATCCACAGCATTGCCTCACTGGTACCGCTGCGAATCCCCCCTCCTTCCAGCCCAGGGACTGCAGCACCGCCCCACTGTTCCTGCCGCAACACCCCCCTCCTCACAGCACAGTGCATGCAGCATCACCTCACTGGTCCTGTCAAGACACCTCCTCTTCCCAGCCCATGGCATCAACCCACTGTTGCCATCGCGACACCCCCTCCTCCCAGCCCAGGGCCCGCAGCACCGCCCCACTGGTCCTGCAACAACGCCTTATCCTCACAGAACAGTGTATGCAGCATTGCCCCACTGGTCCTGCCAGGCCCCTCCTTCCTCCCAGCCCAGGGCCCATAGCATCACCCCATTGGTGCCGCCGCAACATCACCTTCTCCCAGGCCAGGGTCCGCTGCCCTGTCCCACTGGTCCTGACACGGCATCACCTTCTCCCAGCCCAAGGTCCGCTGCCACGTCCCGCTGGTCCTGACACTGCATCGCCTTCTCCCAGCCCAGGGTCCGCTGCCACGTCCCACTGGTCCTGACACATCATCACTTTCTCCCAGCCCAGAGTCCGCTGACCTGTCCCACTGGTCCTGACACGACATCACCGTGTCCAAACCCAGTGCAGGCAGTATCGCTCCACTAGTGTTTCCGTCGACTTCCTGTTGTAGCGACCCTGCCTCCTGTGACCCTGCTAAACTGCCGCCACTCTCTAAACCTCCACTCCCTTTCCGGTTTAGCTAGACTAGAAGACTGACCCCATCTATTTTTTTCTTTAAAATTTTTTTTCTCATTTTCTTCCTCTATATTTGGGGTCCGTCTTATGTTCTAGTGCGTCTAAGGCTGTATGTGGCGTTTTAGATACATATACATTTGTGACAAAATGGCAAGCAAATCGTGATGCCAGCAAAGGCAAGGAAAATCCTAAAGTGTAGTTCACAAGTTCAGGATTTTCTCCTTGCAGCTTGGCGCAGAAAAAATTTGCAGCGTGTCAATATTTTTCTGCATTTTTGCATGCATATTTCACCCCTTTAACCCATTGACTTAATTATGAAAAAAGCAGGCAAAATGCACCAAATATGCACATATTTTTCTTGCCAAGAGATTCTGAAATGGTGCAGAATTTCTGCAACATGGGCAAAAAGCACAAAAATACAGTAAAAAGACATTTCATATAAATAACACAGGGTACTTGGTAAACACTGTTCTTGATTTAAAAAAGTATAAAACCATTTCACTGAAATGAGCAATAACTGTCAATTGCTGACATGGAGACAAGTTCACTCTAACAACAATGTGTCTTAATGAAATCTCTCTATCTTCTGCAGCAGAACTACGAAAATGGCCCCTCAAAGATGGATATGGATGTTTTGGTACAAGGCGACGAAGTCTATTATGTGGATTTACTTAAAATGAAATTGGAGAATTTAAAGTACGTTCTTTATACTTTTTTATTTTTTTATGTATAAATTCTTTAACTCTTGGATATACACACGTGTTCAAAATTGTTGGTACCCCTCGTTTAATGAAAGAAAAACCCACAATGGTCACAGAAATAGCTTCAATATGACAAAAGTAATTAAAAAATTGATCTAAAATGTATAAAAATTTAGACTCATGAAATAGGCCTGGACAGAAATGATGGTTGGTGCCCTTATCATTTTGTTGCACAACCTTTTGAGACAATCACTGCACTCAAACGATTCCTGTAGCTGCCAATGAGACTTCTGCACTTCTCGACAGGTATTTTGGCAACTCACCAAGATCAAACTGCTCCAGTTGTCTCGTGTTTGAAGGTTTTCTTTTCCAGATGGCATCTTTCAGCTCTTTCCAAAGATGCACAATAGGATTTAGGTCAGGCATCATAGAAGACCACTTCAGAATAGTCCAATGTTGTCCTCTTAGCCATTCTTGTGTGTTTTTAGCTGTGTTTTGGATCATTATCCTGTTGCAAGACCCATGACCTGCAACGAAGACCAAGCTTTATGACACTGGGCAGCACATTTCCTGTAGAATCCCTTAATAGTCTTCAGATTTCAATGTACCCTGCACAGATTCAAAACTCCCTGTGCCAGATGCAGCAAAGCAGCCCCACAAGAGCCTCCTCCATGTTTCACAGTAGGGAAGTGTTCTTTTCTTGATATGCTTCATTTTTCCATCTGTGAACATAGAGCTGATGTGCCTTGCCAAAACGTTTAATTTTTTTTCTCATCTGGCCATAGGGCATTCTCCAAAAAGCTTTGTGACTTGTCAACATATAGTTTGGCAAATTCCAGTTTGGCTTTTTTATGATTTTCTCTGTCGCCTCATTGGGGGACACAGGACGATGGGTTATGCTATTCTGCCTCTAGGAGGTGACACTAGGCAAATAAAAAAGAAGCGCAGTGGCTCCTCCCAGCAGTATATAACCCCCTGACTGGCACAGTTCAGCCAGTTTTTTGCTTAGTGTCTTAGGAGGTAGACACTGCTTGTTATTTTCTCTTCATTGTTTCCTTCAGACCGCTGCACCATCCCTCCCCAGTCCCCACAGTTGGGGCTCTGGGTTGTAGGAGATCCTCCCGGCCCTCTGGCCGCAGCAGCATGGAAGATGGAGCTGCTCTGGGATGTAGGTCTGTGCCCCTGTCCCTTGTCGGCTCCAGGGTGGGGAGCAGTCTTCAGGTAGGAGCTGCGCTGTCCTCCGGGGTGCCCCTGGGGGTTCCTGCCCGTGCTTTGCTTTTGGCGCTGTGCTCCGCGCCGTCCCCTTTCCCCCCTCCGGTGGCCTGGAGTAGGAGTATTAATTTAGGCCCCGGCTTTTAGGCCTCTAGGCCTTCCCCGCCCATAGTGATGATGCGGCGTGGCCGGGAACGCCCCCGGGCCGACCCATCTTCCAATTGAGTGCAGCTGCTCTGGGCATAGCTGGGGGGGGGCGTGGCCTCGCGTTTCCAGCCCCAGACAGCCTCTACCATCTTCAGTGCAGCACGGCTGGAGCTCTGAGAGGGGACACAGGAGGGGCTGCGCTGTGCTTCCAGGTGACAGGGCTCAGCAGTGTTTTATAGCCTGCTGCTGCCCTAGGCTGTGTTTTTGTCTGTGTAGCTCAGCAGTGACTTGTGTCTTTCTGCTGCAGCTGTGTCTGTCTGCTGGTACTTAGCAGTATATTCCTCTGTGTGTGTATGTGTATATGTGTGTGTGTATAATTGTTGTATGTGTTTTGTGTGTGTGTGTGTGTGTATATATATATATCAGTGAGGATGTCTGAGAGAGCACCAAAGGCATTTACTGTGTACTATGCTTTTTGCACTGTGTGCAAGGCTGAATTGCCCTGTGGTTGCTCTACCCCGCTCTGTCAGGCCTGTGCCTCTAATTCCTCTCAGCCCTGTGCCCTTGTCTCTGAGCAGGCACCCGCTGGTGAGGTGGTGGCGGCTAGCGTCCCCGCTCCGCCGGAATGGGTGGTTGCGTTGTCGCAGTCTGTAAGTCAATCCATCTAGCAGCTGTCTGACACTCTGATCTGGGTGGTGCAGGCCCGTCCTTCGTCCAGCACGTCAGACCAACCGGGCTCACCGGATGATGGTTCCAGTCAGGAGGAGACGCGCGCTCGTTCTTCTTCCTTCCATGCGTCTAGTAGGAAGAGGCTCCACAGGGGGTCTCCCTCGGCCCCATCTCCGGGTTCTCAGGCTTCTCCTACACTGAGTAGGTCCCGTGAATCTCGCTCGTCGGGTGTGCTCCGTGATTCGGATGTGGAAGCGGATCTGGGTGATTCGCTCGAGTCCGCTTCCTCGAATACCCTTGCCATGGTGGACGACCTGGTTTCAGCTGTGAATCAGGCGTTGTCAGTCACTGACCCGGCTCCGGTCGCTTCATCCGACCACGTGATCTCTTTCAAGAGGCCCAAGAGACCTCAGAGGGTGTTCTCTGATCATCCTGAGATTCAGGAAGTTCTGCAGAAACATTGGTCGCAGCCGGATAAACGGTTTGGTGATCTTAAGGCGATTGAGGCTCGTTATCCTTTTTTGCCGGCGGTGGCACACGCCTGGTCGGATTCTCCACAGGTGGATCCTCCAGTGTCCCGTCTGGCGTCTAGGACTCTTCTTTCGCTTCCTGATGCGTCTATCAAAGATTCCACGGACCGTCAGTTGGAACAATTGTCCAGATCAGTGTTCGAGGCTTCGGGGTAGTCGCTGTCTCCTTCCTTTGCCTCCATGTGGGTGGCTAAGGCCATTGTGATCTGGGCGGGTGAATTACACTCAGTGTTGCGTCACAGAGGTGCGGATCCAGAATTGTTGGATCTGGCTGCTCAGATGTCTATCGCTGAGAATTCTTAGTGCACGCTTCTATTGATGTGGCTAATTGCACTGCTGCGGTGGCTTCCAATGCCATCGCCATTCGACGAGCTCTCGGGCTTTGAGAATGGTAGGCGGATTCGGCTTCAAAGAGGTCGCTCACCGGGCATGTCTTATTTGGGTGGGCATCTATTTGGTGAAAAGCTGGATAAGCTGATCTCTGATGCGTCAGTGGGTAAAAGTACCTCGCTTCCTCAGCAAAAGCCCAAGCGTAAGTTCTTCAGGGGTCAACAGGCGAGATTCCGGTCCTTCCGGAACTCATCTGGGTGGTCTGTCTCTCGTCCGGTCCAGTCGGCCCGTGCGCCGCGTGCGGACAGAGGTGCTCAACCTCCCAGTAAGTCGGGTTCCGGCTGGCAGCCCCGAAACAGGCAGTCCAAGTCGAAGGACTCCGGACCGCAGAGGTTTGCCTCTTCATGACTCAGCCACTCTGGAAGACTCTTCCCGGGTGGGCGACCGACTTTCCCGCTTTCAGCATGTCTGGCTCGCTGCTACAGACGATCAGTGGGTCCGGGACTTGGTGTCTTTCAGATACAGCATCTAGCTTCACACTCCTTCCTCACAGGAGGTTCTTTCTTTCTCGTCCGCCGGACAAGAAGGACGCCTTTTTTCGGGCTGTAGACTCCCTTCAGCGGGCGGGAGTCGTCGTTCCGGTTCCTTAGGGCGTGCGTTTTCACGGATTCTACTCGAATCTGTTTATCGTGCCGAAGAAAGACTGATCTTCCTGTCCTGTTTTGGATTTAACATCTGAACAGATTTGTCCAAGGTCGACATTTTTGGATGGAATCCCTGCGTTCCGTCATCGCTTCCATGCGGCAGGGGGAGTTCCTCGCTTCCATCGATATCAAGGACGCTTACTTGCATATTCCGATAGCCAAGTCTCACCAATGGTTCTTGCGCTTTGCTGTGGGCATGGATCATTACCAGTTCGTTGCTCTTCCGTTCGGATTGGCAACTGCCCCGCGAGTTTTCACCAAGGTCATGGCGGCGGTCATGGCCGTGTTACACGTCTGGGGGGTGTCGGTTTTTCCGTACTTAGACGACCTGTTAATCAAGGGTCGGTCTTTCAGGGACTGCGAGGACAGTGTCCGCCTCACGATGGACATTCTCTCGTGTCTGGGATGGATTCTCAATCTCCCAAAGTCTTCTCCGGTCCCGAGCCGCAGGGTTTCATTCCTGGGAATGATCCTGGACACGCCTCGGGGGCTTGTCCTTCTTCCTCAGGACAAGGCTCAGTCTCTACGCTGTGCAATTCGTTTACTCCTGCGCCCTGTTCCACACTCCCTTCGATTCGCGATGCGGGTCTTGGGGAAAATGGTGTCGACAATGGAGGCAGTGCCTTTTGCTCAGTGGCATCAACGTCCATTGCAGTCGGATCTCCTGGCGCCCTGGAATCGCAGTCCGTTCACTCTTCACTGGGTTTTCCGACCATCGGCGGCAACAAGGCTTTCTCTCCACTGGTGGCTGATTCCGTCATCCCTCTCCCGAGGGAGGTCGTTTCTGCCAATCCGGCTGGACGTGTTGTCCACCGACGCCAGTCTTCTCGGCTGGGGAGCGGTGTTTTGTCATCACACGGCCCAGGGTCGGTGGACTCCGGAGGAGTCTTCTCTACCCATCAATCTCCTGGAGATTCGGGCCATTTATTTGACGCTGCAGAGTTTCCGTCATCTCCTGAAGGGACGCCACATTCGTATTCAGTCGGACAATGCCACGACAGTGGCTTATGTCAATCATTAGGGCAGAACGTGCAGCAGGTCAGCAATGCGGTAAGTGGAGCCGATTCTCCATTGGGCCAAATCTTCGGGGGCGGTTCTGTCGGCAGTCCACATTCCGGGGATCGAGAATTGGGCGGCGGACTTTCTCAGTCGTCAGGGTCTTGCGTCAGGAGAATGGACTCTCCATCCGGATGTCTTCAATCAGATCTGCGATCGGTTCGGGATCCCGGATGTGGATCTCATGGCATCACGGAAGAACACGCAGGTTCCCGCCTTCTTTGCTTGCTCCCGAGATCCCCGTGCTCTGGGTTCAGACGCTCTAGTCCAGGACTGGACGCAGTTTCGTCTACCGTACGTCTTTCCGCCTCTGGCTCTCATTCCCAGGGTGGTGCAGAAAGTCGGAACGGAACACGTTCCGGTACTTCTGGTGGCCCCGGACTGGCCCAGGAGATTGTGGTATCCCGATCTCGTACAACTCTCCGCAGACGTTCCATGGCGGCTGCAGGACCGGCCGGATCTTCTCTCCCAGGGTCCATTTCATCACCAGAACTCAGGGGCGCTTCGTTTGATGGTCTGGCCCTTGAGACCCGACTTTTGACTCAGGCGGGTTTTTCAGAGGAGGTTGCGCGCACTATGGCTTGCGCGAGAAAACCCGTTTCTGCTTGTATTTATCACCGGACTTGGAAGGCCTTCTTTGTCTGGTGTGACTTGGGAGGTCTCCTGCCCTTACCTTTTTCCCTTCCTGCGGTTCTGTTTCCTGCAGGCCGGGTTGGACAAGGGGCTTTCCCTTGGTTCTCTTAGGGGTCAGGTCTCTGCCCTATCTGTGCTTTTTCAACGCAGATTGGCCACGAAACCCCAGGTTCGTACTTTTTTGCAGGGTGTGTCACGTATTGTTCCAAAGTATAAGAGGCCTTTGGAAGCCTGATACTTGAATCTGGTCCTGGACATGCTTCAGAAGCCACCTTTCGAACCTCTCCGGAGGTCTCCTTGCGTCTTCTTTCTCAGAAGGTGGTGTTTCTTGTGGCGATCACCTCCATTCGGAGGGTTTCTGACTTGGCGGCGCTTTCCTGCAAGGCACCTTTCCTTACTTTTCATCAGGATAAGGTGGTGCTGCGGACGACGCCGTCCTTTCTTACCAAGGTGGTTTCCTCTTTCCAGTTGAATGAGGACATTGTCCTTCCTGCCATCTTTCTGCCCAGCTCCGGTGCACCGCATTGAAAGGGCACTGCACATCTCGTCCGGGCTCTGCGACTTGTCTAGAACAGCGCCTTTCAGGAAGACGGATTCTCTATCCGTCCTTCTGGATGGTCCCCAGAAAGGGTTGGCCGCTTCCATGGCCACTCTCGCCCGGTGGATTAGGCTTACTATTCAGGAAGCTTATTCTTTCCGCAATTTGCCCATTCCATCGGGGTTGCGGGCTCACTCCACTCTCGCGGTGGGTGCCTCCTGGGCTTTTCGGCACCAGGCTTCAGCTGAGCAGGTGTGCAAGGCTGCTACTTGGTCTAGCCGTCACACCTTTGTAAAACACTATAATGTTCATACTCCGGCTTCGGCAGATGCGAGTCTGGGTAGACGCATCCTACAGGCAGCGGCCGCTAGTCTGTAGACTGTGTTTTTCAGTTGTGGATGTTTTTTTCCCACCCAGGGACTGCTTTAGGACGTCCCATCGTCCTGTGTCCCCCAATGAGGCGACAGAGAAAAGTAGAATTTTGTGTACTCGCCGTGAATTCTTTTCTCTTAGCCTCTAATTGGGGGATACAGCACCCTCCCTGTGGCCGGTTGGCCTTGTTGTGTTGGTGTTCTCTTGTTTTTTTGCCTGATCAGCTTATATCTTATTTTTCCTCCTACTGCTTTAGCACAAAACTGGCTGAACTGTGCCAGTCAGGGGGTTATATACTGCTGGGAGGAGCCACTGTGCTTCTTTTTATTTGCCTAGTGTCGCCTCCTAGAGGCAGAATAGCATAAACCATTGTCCTGTGTCCCCAATTAGAGGCTAAGAGAAAGAGAATTTACGGTGAGTACACAAAATTCTACTTTTTTCAACAATTGTGTCCTTGCTGCTTGTCACCCATGAAGTCCAGTTTGGGTTAAACAATGACAGATTGTGCGATCAGACACTGATGTTCCTTGAGCTAAAAGTTCACCTTTAATCTCTTTAGAAGTTTTTTGGGCTCTTTTGTTGCCATTCATATGATCTGTTTCTTTGATTTGTCATCAATTTTCCTCCTACAGCCACGTCCAGGGAGGTTGGCTACAGTCCCCTGGGTCTTAACTTTCTGAATAATATGTGCATGTGTAGTCACAGGAACATCAAGCTGCTTGGAGATGATCTTATAACCTTTACTTTTAACATGATTGTCTATAATTTTCTTTCTAATCTGAGACAACGTTCCTTTTTTCCTCTTGTACATGTTGAGTGTGGTACACACCATGTCGCCAAACAGCACAGTGAGTATCTGTAGCCCTATATACAGGTCAACTGACTGATTACAAGATTGTAGACACTTGTGATGTTAATTAGTTATCCACACCTTGATTTTACATGTCCCTTTTGTCACATTATTTTCAGGGGTACCATCATTTCTGTCCAGGCCTATTTCATGAGTTTAATTTTTTTTTTTAATTCTGTGGAAGCAGGGTTGAAAAGCAATGTCAGACTTTCATTTGTTCATTTTCATAGATTTTTATTTATGATTACTTTTATCTGATTCAAGTTATTTCTGTGACCATTTGGGTTTTTCTTTCATTAAATGGGGGTACCAACAATTTTGACCCCGTTTGTATATGATGGCTGTATGTCTAAAGCAGGGGTGGGGAACCTCAGGCTCCAGGGCTGTATGCGGCCTTCAATTACTTTTCTGCAGACCTCGGGCAGATTCCTGGGGACCACAGGGCTCAGGCAGCAGACACGTTTTGTGGAGTGCTTGCGTTCCCGGTGATGTATGTGCCCCCAACCTCTCTTTTGATGTCTATGGCCTTAGCAAACCTGGAAAAGCAGTTGAGAAGCAACATAATCAATATTACCTAACATCAAAGCTGCACAAAAGAGATGCAGCTCAAGCCACCACAGTAGCGGGAAGGAGGGTGTTGTTTAACCAAATATAGCACGTAATTTTCAAGGTGATCATTTTGTGCGGCCCCCGAAGGATGGTAGAAATGTCCAAATGGCCCTCGGCAGAAAAATGGTTCCCCACTCCTGGTCTAAAGAATGATGGATTTTGTGTTTCAGTGTTGTTAGAAATTAACAGCAGTTAAATCCTCTGTTTTTTGTTGGAAAAAAACTTTATTGCAAATGTCGATGCTTGATACACCTTTTGGAATGACTAAGTGCCGTGGAGCACCCATCCACCAACTTTTAGATTAGTGCCGCTCATTTTAGGTTGATTTCCAACTCTAGATTGCACAAAGCCAGTGCTGTCTGAAGATGTGTGATCACTGTCCCTGTGTAAGAGAGAGGATTACTTGCTCTCAGTTGAAGAAACAAAATAATAATCTTTTAGTTATGATACCTATATTGTATTTTTACAGGATCAGTTGAAATTTTTTGGATACAATTTTTAAGTGCATAACTTTTTTTTTTTTTTTTGACCGCTTACTTATTTCAATTTTCGGGCAGCACTCTTGCAATTTTTAAAAACCTTGCTCATGGCATTTGGAAGAGAAGACAGCTGAGGGCTGGCTTACATGTGGATAACCTCATTGATACCAGAGTCCATCAGGCCTTGATGTCATTGATCCGAGGCAGTGATTACACCGGAATACCAGGCCCTTCCCCTCGTGTTACGCCAGTGCTGGAATCTCTGCGGCTAGGATGCTGACCCCTCGCTCACCCCTCCGGCCGCTCTGTGTCGTCTGTTCCAGTCCTCTTTGCTTCTTCCAGCTCAGGGGGCCTGCACAGGTTTCCCAGGAGCAGTTCGCTTAGGAAATGTGCACTCCCTGCCTTTTAAATGGGCAGTGCATGCACTCTATATGTATTCCCAGCCAATGGTTGGAGGGCACTAGGTACTTAAGGCACCCTCTCCCTTAGGGAGGTACCTGAGCAACGTGTAAATTCAGTTGAGGCATGTTTGCTAATTGTCAGGTCACTTATCCTTCCAGTATCTGTACCTGCCAGGGCCTGCTGCACCTGCAAATACCAGCTTGCCTGTCTCTTCCAGCTGTCCTGCCTGCTCATTTAGTCCATACCTGCATGCCTTACCCCCGGCGTCAGCAGCAGTATTTGGGACTGCCCTGGAGTGGCATCTGCAGCTACCTTTCAGCATAAACCTTTCCAAAGTATCAGTGGCTCTAGTGAAGTGGAGGTAGCGGCTTAGTTATGCCCCTCCAAGGTAAGTCCAGACCCATGGCACAGTGGGTCAAACTCTACCAGCATGGCCACCCATCATAAATTTATGGCAGCACAGCACAAATACCAGCCCAGCAAATTTCAACGAATATTTAAAATCAGTGGTTATAAACATGTCAATGTTTTGAGAAGTCTGCTTAGGGTACGTTCCCACCATTTGGAGACCTTGCGTCCAGGAAGCAGCAGCGTCTCTTCTCCTGCAAAAATGTGAGTGTTTTCTGCAGGAGAACACTGCATCTGCGCCCACGATCAGCGTTTTGGGCGCAGCGGATTTTTGCTATGTTCTCCGACCAACAACGCTCATGTCTCCACAAGAATAAATTGATAAGTTGTGGCTCTGAAAGCCGTGCCGCATGTCTGTTTACGCTATGAGAAAAAAAAAACAATGGGCATGACCTTTCTATAAATCCATCCACTATGCTTGTACTGTACAACACAGCGTTCTGGACGCAGTGAGAACACGGTGCATCCAAAATGCTGTGAACAGAAAATGTAGGAATATACCCTTGGTTGAATTTGTGTATTAAAATAAAAAACCAAACAATTTAACCAATTTCTTTGCAGTAAGGACGTGGAGAAGCTAAAGGATGAATTATCTCTACAAAGGATGAAAGCCTTAGCAGAAAGCCATCGAGTCTTGGAGCTGGAACGGAAGCTGTTTAACACTGATCGGCATCTGAAAGTCTCCCAGAGTGAGAACATGAAACTTCGTGTCAGCCTGGATGAACTCAAGATGAAATATGAGCCTAATGGTACAAATAAAATTATAAACTATTTTAGATTTAAGCAAATAAATGACACTCCGTGAGGTTTATAGTAACATCCATCTCTTTAGAGCGTAGTGAAAAAAATGTAGCAATGGTTTCTCCAAGCTGGGTTATAGTGTCTACAAATCTTACCTTTTCTTTATTGGGTTCTCCAAAATTACTCATTACTTAACCTGCTTTGTCTTAACTTGCAAACCTTGCAATTTGACTGTTGGACACAATTACATGTTCTGTTTGGTGGATTAGAATTGTGTCACTTTTGGGTATTTTCCTGTCATATAGGCTCCTCAGTGTCACTTCAAATATGATGAAGTCCCTAAAAAAAGATAGTTTCTAGATTTTGTTGGAGACGTGAAAATTGCTCCTTAAATTTTAAACTCTTCTAATTTTTTAAAGGGACTCTGTCAGGGTATTTTTCAGTATGTTACTAATGTTACCCTTGAATAGGAACTGGGTAGACCTTTTAAAGAGGACCTGTCGCCCCCCTGGTGCTATACAAACTGAATGCAGCGTGTCTGCTGCATTCAGGGAAGCGGTCCCCCATGTTTCTACCCCCTTCCCCCCTCCCCCTGTAAGCTGTTAAAAAGACTTTAGAAAGTGTATAAATAAGGAGTGTCCTCCCGCCTCCTTTCTCTCTGTGCCACCTCCTGCCCTCTTTGTCTGCCTCCTGACTCTGTGTGTCTTCCCTCCTTGCCCGCTCATGCGCTTCTTCGTCTTAAGTGACACAGACCTAGAGCGAGCAGGTCCCGGCAGCTGAAACGCCTCCTGCCGGTGACATCAGCGCTGGAGCCTGACCCTGCTGTATGAATACAGTATAATCTGGAGCAGGGTGTGCTCCAGCGCTGACATGACCAGCAGGAGGCGTTTCAGCTGCCGGGACCTGCTCGCTCTACACCTGCGTCAATTAAGACGATGATTTGCATGAGCCGGCGAGGAGGGGAGACACAGAACCAGGAGGCGGAACAAAGAGGGCAGGAGGTGGCCCAGAGAGGAAGGAGGCGGGAGGACACCCGGGAGAAGCGATTACTCCATACTGAGTAATGCCCTCCAGATCTATACACTTTCTAAAGTCTTTTTAACAGCTTACAGGGTGGGTAGAAACATGGGGGACCCCTTCCATGAATGCAGCAGACATGCTACATTCAGTTTGCATAGCACCAGGGGGTGACGGGTCATGTAAAATCATTGTACACTTTCTAGTTTCCGTTTATTGCATAAGCATTTTCACACCCTGCAGGGATCTGGTACATTAGTCCTCTCCAATGTATTCACTGCCGAATAGTCCAGCTGTCTTAAGTGTTTTTAAAGGGAATGTCAGGTCAAAAATCTATATGTAACTGCTATAATGTTCTAATTTCTTTCTCTATGCTCTATTATAAGCCATTGACGTATTTCTTCACTTATATTTCCCTCCTGTCCTCTGTAAACTTCAAATAGAGTCATTCCATCTGTCAAACACAGTGAATGATCCACTTAGTTCTCTGCTGTCCACTCCCCATAGAATGAATATTCATGTTACATATTCACAGCAATGCTCACGAGATCAGTGGGGGGGGAGCTGTATCCACCTGTCTGCTCTGTGTTTGCAGCCAAGCAAGAGGTAAAACCAAAAATGCAGAATCTCACACAGGACATCAGGGATAACTGCTTGCAAAAACAAATCGAGTAGGCACCTTATCTAGACAGGCAAGACAGTAAGGCACATGTGTGCCTGCAATCTCTAAGTTCCTCTGAGGCTCCTAATTGAAAATGAAACCTGACAAGCAGAGAGAGAGCAAAGGGAGGAGAGAGCAGCTGAGGAGGAGTGAATATTTAAATGAACAGTTTAACACAGCTGGACTAAACCTCTGTGCTTATAATGAACAGGACTTAATGCAGCAGCTCCCTGCAGGTTCTGAAAATGCTTAGAACATGGAAACTAGTAAGTGTACAATAATGATTTTACATGTTTTTAAAGAGGTCTGCCCAGGCACTATTCAAGGGTAATATTAGTATCATACTGAAAAATGACCTGACCGTGTCCTTTTAAATATCCACACCCACCCAAACTGGTGTTCTGTCCCTCCCCTCTGTGCTGGGAGTGGGGGAGTGGTTTTGTCCTGCACTGTCTGTAAGATTTCTATTATATGAAGGTTGGTTTTCCTGCAGACATGTGATGTGTATCTGCTGATCAAATGTCCTTATCACATACAGTTGTGGCCAAAAGTATTGACACCCCTGCAATTCTGTCGATAATACTCAGTTTCTTCCTGAAAATGATTGCAATCACAAATTCTTTGGTATTATTATCTTCATTTAATTTGACTTCAATGAAACAACACAAAAAAGAATTGTCCTAATGCCAAATTGGATATAATTCCACACCAAACATAAAAAAGGGGGTGGACAAAAGTATTAGCACTGTTGGAAAAATCATGTGATGCTTCTCTAATTTGTGTAATTAACAGCACCTGTAACTTACCTGTGGCACCTAAAAGGTGTTGGCAATAAGTAAATCACACTTGCAGCCAGTTGACATGGATTAAAGTTGACTCAACCTCTGTCCTGTGTCCTTGTGTGTACCACATTGAGCATGGAGAAAAGAAAGAAGACCAAAGAACTGTCTGAGGACTTGAGAAACCAAATTGTGAGGAAGCATGAGCAATCTCAAGGCTACAAGTCCATCTTCAAAGACCTGAATGTTCCTGTGTCTACCGTGCGCAGTGTCATCAAGACGTTTAAAGCCCATGGCACTGTGGCTAACCTCCCTAGATGTGGACGGAAAATAAAAAGTGACAAGAGAGTTCAACGCAAGGTTGTGTGAATGGTGGATAAAGAAACTCGATTAACATCCAAACAAGTTCAAGCTGTCCTGCAGTCCAAGGGTACAACAATGTCAACCCGTACTATCCGTCGGCATCTGAATGAAAAGGGACTGTATGATAGGATACCCAGGAAGACCCCACTTCTTACCCCGAGACATAAAAAAGCCAGGCTGGAGTTTGCCAAAACTTACCTCAGAAAGCCTAAAACGTTTTAGAAGAATGTTCTCTCGTCAGATGAGACAAAAGTAGAGCTTTTTGGGAAAAGGCATAAACATAGAGTTTACAGGAGAAAAAAAGAGGCATTCAAAGAAAAGAACACGGTCCCTACAGTCAAACATGACGGAGGTTCCCTGATGTTTTGGGGTTGCTTTGCTGCCTCTGGCACTGGACTGCTTGACGTGTGCATGGCATTATGATGTCTGAAGACTACCAACAAATTTTGCAGCATAATGTAGGGCCCAGTGTGAGAAAGCTGGGTCTCCCTCAGAGGTCATGGGTCTTCCAGCAGGACAATGACCCAAAACACACTTCAAAAAGCACTAGAAAATGGTTTGAGATAAAGCACTGGAGACTTCTAAGGTGGCCAGCAATGAGTCCAGACCTGAATCCCATAGAACACCTATGGAGAGATCTAAAAATGGCAGTTTGGAGAAGGCACCCTTCAAATATCAGGGACCTGGAGCAGTTTGCCAAAGAAGAATGGTCTAAAATTCCAGCAGGGCATTGTAAGAAACTCACTGATGGTTACCGGAAGTGGTTGACCGCAGTTATTTTGGCTAAAGGTTGTGCAACCAAGTATTAGGCTGAGGGTGCCAATACTTTTGTCTGGCCCATTTTTGGAGTTTTGTGTGAAATGATCAATGTTTTGCTTTTTGCTTCATTCTCTTTTGTATTTTTTCATTGAAGACAAATTAAATGAAGATAATAATACCAAATAATTTGTGATTGCAATCATTTTCAGGAAGAAACTGAGTATTATCTGACAGAATTGCAGGGGTGTCAATACTTTTGGCCACAACTGTAGAAACATCTCCGACTGCACACGTTACATACATGCCTCACAACACAATGAAGATTTGAAAGAGCACACACATCCCCTCCTTTCTACTCTGCAAGGAGTCACACAGCATACAGATCAGAGAGTAAGACAGTGCAGTGGATGCATGAATTCCTTAGGAACTGGGCAGCAGAGAGCTCACTGTGATTTACAGATGGAATGAATCTTTTATTTTGAAGTTTACACAGGATAGGACGGAAGTATAACATGAATAGAAAGTGCTTAGAGAAAGGAATTAGAAAATGATAGGTCAAAAATTAATATGTAACTACTAACAGATTCCCTTAAACAAAAGAAATAATTTCAAAAATTGTGCTGATGTTAAGTACACATGTGGAAATGTTTTTTATTAACTACTAGCTGTACTACCTGGCTATGCCCGGGTTAATAAATAACTGCTGTTAGATATACCAAAATAGAATTTGAATATGTCATATTAATGACCTGTAGGAAAATAGAAGCTAAGCTGTGATCGGTTGCTATAGGCAGCCTAATAAATGTCCAGCCTAATAAATGTCCAGCCAACAGTAAATCCTCCCCCCCTCGCGACTGGCATCTGCCTTAATTCCCTATATGGCACATGTGTTGCACATTGGCTGTTTTTAATCAATGTTTATTTTTGGAAATTAAAGATACCAGACTTGGGGTGTGAGGCAATTTGTGCACATCTATGTCTGTCTGTGTGGTGTGTGTGTCCCAGTGGTGTGCGGGGGTCCCTGTGGGGGGGTCCCTGTGGTGTGTGTCCTTTTGGGGGGGAGGGGTGTCGCTGTGGTGTGTGTCCTTTTGGGGGGGAGGGGTGTCTCTGTGGTGTGTGTCCATCCTTATTGGGTCTGTGTGTTCTTGTGGGGTGTGTATTGTCCCTGTGGTGTGTGTGTCCCTGTGGGGTGAGTGCATGTGTCCCTATAGGGTGTGTATGTGTGTGTCCCTGTGAGGGGGGTGTCTGTGTGGTGTGTGTCTCTGTTGTGTGTGTCTCTTTGTGATGTGTGTGTTTGTGTTCGGGTGCGTGGTGAGTATCCAATGTTGGGGCTCCACCTTAGCTGTTACTCTGTGTGCATGTGGTGTGTATACATGTCCCCGTGCGTGGTGAATATTCCATGTCAGGGCCCCACCTTAGTGACTAGATGCTGTTAGTCTTTGGTGCTGTCATTAAGCCCCTCTCATTCACAACTGTCAATTGGTAACTGTCATTTCTCTCCATTATGTAGATAGGGCCAAAATTGGTTGGTGAATTGGAACGCGCGGGGTTAAAATTTCGCCTCACAACATAGCCTATGACGCTCTCGGGGTCCAGACGTGTTACTGTGCAAAATTTTGTGGCTGTAGTTGCAACTGTGTAGATGCCAATCCCGGACACACACGCCACACCACACACACACACACACACACACACACACACTTGGCTTATATATTTGATTTTGTGTGCTATAACTCTCCGAATTTTCATTCCCTTAAACCAAAGTTTGAAAATTGCAAAATGTTGCCAAATTTATTGTTGTTCTTTGCATTTGTATAAAAAAAAATTGTTCTCAATTTACCACTAATATGAAGTCCCATATTCCACGAAAAAAGGCTTGGAGTCCCTGGGATCCGTTGCATCATTGCAGAGATATTACCTGCTAACCGACGCAGGTCAGAATTGCAAAAAATGGCCTGGTCAAAACAGGCTCTCGTTCGAAGGGAGTGAAGTTACAAAAGATGGAATAAGACCTCACACAGGCTCAGCAGTATAAAATCCAAGGGATAAATTACAGTTACAGTCCTGCTCATCATTATTGGCACCCATGAAGTTTAATGCTGATTATTTTTTCTGGAGATAACAATGTGAGTGAAAAACCTAAAACTTGCTGTGACATTGGTATTGGCACCCTTTACATTAAATTAATATGGAATCACATTTTGACTTATCTGTGGTAAATCACAAATGGGAATCACAAGTGATAAATTCAGTGCTCATGTGACATGAATTAGCTAATGAATAAAGACTTCAGTGTATTAAAAAGCCACATGTTAGACCCTGTTCCTTTGTCACAATGGTGAAGACAAAGGAGCTGTCTGCGGACATAAGAACTGCTATTATTCACAAACACAAGACTTCCCAAGTGTATAAGTCCATCTCCAAAGACCTTTTTTGTAACCCAGTTTCATCAGTGCGCAACATTAAGTTTGCCAAGCATGGAACCATCAAGAACCTCCTTGGACGTGGTGGGGAAGAGGAAAATTGCCAGGAGATATCTTCAAAGGTTGGTGTGAATAGTAGAATAAACACCATGTCAAACATCTGAAGGCCAAACTGGAAGGGCCGCTTTACACACACATATATCTGTGACCAACTTCTGAACAGATCTCTTGTTGCAGTGAAATCATGGACACATTGTTACATTTTGTGGCTGTGTACAAAATGGAGCAATGTGTCCATGATTTCACTGCAACCAGAGATCTGTTCAGAAGTTGGTCACATATATCTGTTTGTGTAAAGTGGCCTGAACAGTCTAGGGCCATGGTTTCAACAAGTACCATACGCTGCGCACTAAGCCAATAGAGCTTTATGGGCTAAGGCCAAGGAAGAAACCATTGCTGAAGAAAAGACCTGAAAAGGAATTTGATCTATGCCAAACTTTGACAAACCCTCAATCCTGGGAAAATGTGTGTATAGATGACACAAAAATAAACCTTTTTGGCAATACAAAGCAACATTTTGTTTACAGACAGTGAAATGTAGCTTATGAGGAAAAGAGCACCCTACCAACAGTTAAAAATGGAGGAGGATCCATAATGCTGCGGATTTGCTTTTCTGCGTCTGGTGCAGTAGGCCTTGACCATATCACAGGAATCATGAAATCAGAGAATTATCAAGAGGTTTTTGAGTGAAATGTCCTACCTAGTACAAGAAAACTTGGCTTGAGTTGAAGATCATGGGTCCTCCAGCAACACAATGACCCAAAGCACACATCCAAAAGTACACAGGAATGGTTGAAAAAGAAAACAAATGGACTGTTTCAAAATGACCGGCAATGAGTCCTGAAATCTGCCATTAGGGAAAAGAACCCTGCAATCATTCAAGAGCTTGAACAATCTGCAAAGGAAGAGTGGAAGAAAATACCAGCTAAGAAGTTCAAGAAGCTTATAGATGGCTATAAGAAATGTTTGCAGGCTGTCATCAATGCCAAAGAGTGTACAACCAAGTATTAATTAGGAGTGCCTTTATTATTGAACATACTGTTTATTCAGTTTCTTCTTTGAAATTGCAACATGTAAGTTGACAATGTTTTATTGTTGTATTACATTGGACCACTAATTAAAAAATCCCGAGTATAGAACTTTAGTACATTACCATTTTATTTCTGAAGACATTGTACAGTCTATGAAAAAAAAATGAAGGGGTGCCAATAATGATGAGCAGCACTGTATGTCTTACAAACTGGATCTATCATAGCTTCTGGAGGAGGAGAACACCACTTTAAATATGGACAGATCTGCAATATTTGTTGCTTTTCCTGGGTTGTGACAATGATATTCTGTAGAAGAGATGTTTTTGAAGATTTAACTTAATCCCTCTCCCTGCTGAGGTCCAAGTATGATGACTGATTTGAAGCAATTACATTGCAGTTTTGTCCCTAAGTTTCCATTCTTGGTCATATTATGTCTCAGAAACCACCTGTAGAACCAATATGTACATCATCCGACCAAACACACTTCAAGCATTCTGTACATGGCATACATGGATATGATATATCCATAATTCAGGGAGATATTGCGTATCTGATGGTTGACGATTGGTTGTCTTTTTTGCAGTTTCACCCACAAATGCAAATATGTTTACTAATCATTGATTGGTCCAACGTGGATATGTTTACTAATCATTGGTCAAACGTGGATTATATCGATATGGTATGGAGCAAGTTGTTCTTCTATCGCCATGGAATATCTTATGACCTTCTTTTTCTCTGTCTGCAAAGCACAATTTCATCACCTTACCTTGAGTTGCACCTGCTAAAGAATTATGATGTGTACAGTCCTTCCACAATCACAGCCACCTCTAAAAGGGTTTGTTTGGTCTAAAACTGATAATTCTGCAGACACTCACTGTGACTGTGGATTTAACAATCCTACCAGCGTTTACACTGTGTGCTGCAAGGAGCAGCCGGCTTCTAAACCTGGAACAGACCACAAATATGCAGTATGCATGTTACCAGCAACAACACAAGTGGGTGCAGCCTCACTTAAGCAAGTGTATGGAGTCGGCACATCCAACTAGTGGGTGTGACCTTGCTCCATACGCTGCTATTGAGTGAGGCCGCGCCCATTAGTCAGGGCATCATACTGGGAACATGCATACCGCATAACTACGATTTGTTCTCTGTTTACAAACCGCAAATCATTGTAGTGCACAGTGCGGGTGCTTGGAGGATTGATAGGTCTGCAGTCACATAGAGTGACTGCAGAATTAGCAGTTTAGATCGGGACAGCCCCTTAACTTACTGTGTCCACAACATATGTCTTTTTCCATTGAGCTGTTAAGTACTATGGACCAGACATTGATCTGCATGAAAATCTACCTCCAGAGCTTCTTTTAAATAGGCGGAGGAGTTACACCAAAATACAGACAAATTGTACATGAATTTGCTATAGTTCACTCCTGGTTTTGACTTACAAATCCCAATGACATGCTAACATGATTTTGGCCTTTAGAGACATTTACTTGCAAAATACAAATAATTTTATGTAATTCTGTTTATACATCAGAATTAGATATTTGCCTTTTGTATCTCCGTGTTTTAAACTGACATTTTATTCATTTTCAGAATTTGTTAGAGAACAAACTCAAAGACGAAGACGAGAACAGCTTCCACTTGACAGTCCAGCTGAAAATGCACCTATTAGCAAAGCTCTGTCTCTCAGTGGTTTTAATCCAGTTTCCAACAGTAATCAAGATGAGAAAGAAAATGTAGTTTTGCTGTCAGAAGCTAATGCCAAGTCTCCTGGAGAGGAATCTGCATCTTGTGCTGATCCTGATGTCCCCAAGAGTCAAGAGATACCGAGCAGTACCCAACCTATGAAAGAGCGCAAGAGAGTAAGAATAGCAGAGGACATAAATGACCTGCAGACATTAAGTAACAAAGACTCAACATCCCCAGGTCAGTGTCGCCTCCAGTGTTTGAATGCAGCATTCAAGAAAGACCTCGGTCTTTTATCTGTCGCCTTGTGAACTATGCTTTCAGACTCTTCCTGTTTTTCTTAAACTTTGCATGGTATCTCTTTCCTAGTTTTCGGCTTCCTCAGCTTAAGCTTTTCAGTCCTTTCAAAAAAATTTAATGGATACACCTTTTTTTAAAATAAAAAATCTTTTGGAGTATTTTAGCTTTTTTAAATGTGCTTTGTAATTTAATATTAACAGAAACCTATAATAATTCGGCATTTACTTTTCAGTATTACTAATAGCTGTTTTAGCTTTTATTTCCTAGTAAGATGAACTCACTCAATAAGCTAACTTTGTGTCTGTGTGTGCCATTGTTCCCTTCAAGAAATTAAGCTATCAGCGTTGAGAGGTTGACTTCTGTGTATTCTAAGTTTTACATATTTATGACGTCACAAAACTGGAAATCTTGGATAATTAAGTGAGAAACCATTTTAAAAGGCTTTATTATAGAAAAGAAACCGCTAGAGACTTAACTCAAATTCAGAGAATTCCCATAAAGATGGAAGAGTAAATGGCTAATGGTTAAAAGAAAAATCTTAACTGAGAATTAAAGAGGACCTGTCACCTCCCCCCTGGTGCATGGCAAACTAAATGCAGCTGTGAGTGTAGCATGTCTGCTGCATTCAGGGAAGGGGTCCCCCAAGTCTCTAGCACCCCTGTAAGCTTTATAAAATACTTTAGAAACCCAAGAGGTCACCTGGGTGGGATCTTATTAAGAGGTCCTGGCTACTGGCACAGTCCTCCCTGCTTCCTCCTTATGTGTTCCATTCCCTCTATGTATCTGCCGCCACCTCCTCTTCTGCTGGGTCTGCCCTCCTATTCTGCTCCTGCTCTGTGTGACGTCGGGAGCAGAAGAGGAGAGCAGACCCAGAAGAAGAGGAGGTGGCAGACACGGAGGGGGAAGGAACACACAAGGAGAAGGAAGGGAAGGCTGTGCCAGTGGTGAGGACCTCTTAAGAAGATTCCTCCCAGGCGACCTCTTAACTATAAAGTTTCTAAAGTATTTTTTTTAAAGCTTACAGGGGGGGCTAGAGACATGGGGGACCCCTTCCCCGAATGCAGCAGACATGCTGCATTCAGTGCTGCTTCTATTTTGCCATGCACTGGGGGGGGTTGACATGTCCTCTTTAAATAAAGACTTAAACTAAAAGGGGACGGTAACTAAGAAAAACTAAATGTGATGGGATCACCCGCATAATAGTGCATGGAACAATTTAGTCCACAGGGTGGCCTCGAAGGACCATAGAGAAGAAGTAAAAACGAAGACAAAAAGGTATACACTGTAACTGTCAGAATATATTATATGAGACAGTAGCTGTACCGAAAGAAGGTCTGCAGAAAAACAGAATTAAAGAATATTCTTATGTCTGATGAAGAATGGAACAATAGACTAATAAGAATACAAAAAAATATATATCTGGACAAGTGATCCCAAAAGTGTCAATCTAATGAGCACATGGGAACTTCACAAAGTCAGTACAGTTGTGGTCCACAAGGTGGCCTCCAAGACAATATAAATATTCAACAGTGTGGCGATCGGAGTAATATAGAAGACAATAATTATGTCAAATAGTATCTGCAAAGTGCAGACTAATAAAAGCTCAAAGTCACATAAGAAAATTGAAAGAGAGGAAATGGGGTAAAAATAGCAGATAGTGAACCTACATTAACACCTAACTTTTAATCTCCAAATGTGGATCACACACAAACAACATAAACTGAAATATATTACAGAAAGAACCCTCATAAATGACTTTCAAGAGGAGAGTATTAAAGGTTATACTCTCATAATAAACGACAAATGACAATGGTGATCAGGTTTCCAAATCAGCAGAGCCGAGTTCTAAAATACCTTCTACAAGCCCATATTACAGAGAGAGATAAAGGAACAATCTCTCCCATCTTGTAGGCCCTGGGGTGTATAGGGAGAATTGCTCAGCTTCAGTTCATCAATTCCATTGGGATATCTGGTTCCTCCACAGGAGAACAGGATGCCCTAAGTGGCCCTAGTATTGTACTTGCCCTGGCATCCCAAAGGCTCCCACCCTAATAAGGGCAGTGCACAGATTTGGACTGTCCAAAATAAATGCCTCCCAACACTTCTATTCTCATGTCGAGCCATCAGGGGAATTTCATCCTGTTCTTAACCATAGAATACAATGCTGTTCCCCTGATGACTGTTAATGCTTCCCAACACGTTTCTTCTCATGTTATCATTGGGCAGTCCAGGGACACTCTTAATTGTGGATTGCCTTTGTTAGGGTGGGAGTATTTTAGGGTACGAGGGCAAGTACAATACTAGGGCCACTTAGGGCATCTTATTCTACTAGTCTACCCTTGACAAAGTGATTTATGAGGGTTCTTTTTATATATATATCTCTATTTTATACTGTTTCTGTGATCCAACTTTTATTTTTGGCTTTTAAAAGTTACGTTTTAATATAGGTTCAGGTTCTGCTATTTTTACTTTGATTCTAGTGAATTAGGCTGTGGGTTGAGAAATTTCTCCCCATACCTCTGACTGTATCCGCTTTTTCTAGAGGAAAAAAAGATGCAAAAAAGATGATGTCCTAATCTATGTAAAGTTGCAATCTGGTGGGCACCTAAAAAGAAAACAAAACCCTAATAACGTGAACATTAACGCAAAAGTACAGAAACCTAATGAACCCTGCACACAAAAAGAACGTGTCTGTGTGAACACGCTCACGCCGCCAAACAATCTAATACAAAAAACCTAGTCCATAAAACGTGTAAGTACTCTGCAGTAAAAAAGTCTAAAATGCAAGTGCAGTAAAAAAATGTAAATAACAGGGTACTTGGTCCATACGTTTTTTGCGCATAAAATGTACTTCAAGCTGCTTCACTTCATCAAAGTGTACCCATATCGAAGCAGTCCTATCTGTTGTATTAAAAACCTGATCAAGTGATGTGTATAAAGTGAACAGGGTCCAAACAGGTCCAGTGTCCGATATGGACTGAAGTTGAAAGCAGCCCTTTGTGTGCAGAGCTCAGGTGGGGGGCGGGAACCCACATCTCTTGCAAAGCAAGAGGCTAAATTACAGAAACCTAATGAACCCTGCACACAAAAAGAACGTGTCTGTGTGAACACGCTCACGCCGCCAAACAATCTAATACAAAAAACCTAGTCCATAAAACGTGTAAGTACTCTGCAGTAAAAAAGTCTAAAATGCAAGTGCAGTAAAAAAATGTAAATAACAGGGTACTTGGTCCATACGTTTTTTGCGCATAAAATGTACTTCAAGCTGCTTCACTTCATCAAAGTGTACCCATATCGAAGCAGTCCTATCTGTTGTATTAAAAACCTGATCAAGTGATGTGTATAAAGTGAACAGGGTCCAAACAGGTCCAGTGTCCGATATGGACTGAAGTTGAAAGCAGCCCTTTGTGTGCAGAGCTCAGGTGGGGGGCGGGAACCCACATCTCTTGCAAAGCAAGAGGCTAAATTACAGAAACCTAATGAACCCTGCACACAAAAAGAACGTGTCTGTTGAACACGCTCACGCCGCCAAACAATCTAATACAAAAAACCTAGTCCATAAAACGTGTAAGTACTCTGCAGTAAAAAAGTCTAAAATGCAAGTGCAGTAAAAAATGTAAATAACAGGGTACTTGGTCCATACGTTTTTTGCGCATAAAATGTACTTCAAGCTGCTTCACTTCATCAAAGTGTACCCATATCGAAGCAGTCCTATCTGTTGTATTAAAAACCTGATCAAGTGATGTGTATAAAGTGAACAGGGTCCAAACAGGTCCAGTGTCCGATATGGACTGAAGTTGAAAGCAGCCCTTTGTGTGCAGAGCTCAGGTGGGGGGCGGGAACCCACATCTCTTGCAAAGCAAGAGGCTAAATTACAGAAACCTAATGAACCCTGCACACAAAAAGAACGTGTCTGTGTGAACACGCTCACGCCGCCAAACAATCTAATACAAAAAACCTAGTCCATAAAACGTGTAAGTACTCTGCAGTAAAAAAGTCTAAAATGCAAGTGCAGTAAAAAAATGTAAATAACAGGGTACTTGGTCCATACGTTTTTTGCGCATAAAATGTACTTCAAGCTGCTTCACTTCATCAAAGTGTACCCATATCGAAGCAGTCCTATCTGTTGTATTAAAAACCTGATCAAGTGATGTGTATAAAGTGAACAGGGTCCAAACAGGTCCAGTGTCCGATATGGACTGAAGTTGAAAGCAGCCCTTTGTGTGCAGAGCTCAGGTGGGGGGCGGGAACCCACATCTCTTGCAAAGCAAGAGGCTAAATTACAGAAACCTAATGAACCCTGCACACAAAAAGAACGTGTCTGTGTGAACACGCTCACGCCGCCAAACAATCTAATACAAAAAACCTAGTCCATAAAACGTGTAAGTACTCTGCAGTAAAAAAGTCTAAAATGCAAGTGCAGTAAAAAAATGTAAATAACAGGGTACTTGGTCCATACGTTTTTTGCGCATAAAATGTACTTCAAGCTGCTTCACTTCATCAAAGTGTACCCATATCGAAGCAGTCCTATCTGTTGTATTAAAAACCTGATCAAGTGATGTGTATAAAGTGAACAGGGTCCAAACAGGTCCAGTGTCCGATATGGACTGAAGTTGAAAGCAGCCCTTTGTGTGCAGAGCTCAGGTGGGGGGCGGGAACCCACATCTCTTGCAAAGCAAGAGGCTAAATTACAGAAACCTAATGAACCCTGCACACAAAAAGAACGTGTCTGTGTGAACACGCTCACGCCGCCAAACAATCTAATACAAAAAACCTAGTCCATAAAACGTGTAAGTACTCTGCAGTAAAAAAGTCTAAAATGCAAGTGCAGTAAAAAAATGTAAATAACAGGGTACTTGGTCCATACGTTTTTTGCGCATAAAATGTACTTCAAGCTGCTTCACTTCATCAAAGTGTACCCATATCGAAGCAGTCCTATCTGTTGTATTAAAAACCTGATCAAGTGATGTGTATAAAGTGAACAGGGTCCAAACAGGTCCAGTGTCCGATATGGACTGAAGTTGAAAGCAGCCCTTTGTGTGCAGAGCTCAGGTGGGGGGCGGGAACCCACATCTCTTGCAAAGCAAGAGGCTAAATTACAGAAACCTAATGAACCCTGCACACAAAAAGAACGTGTCTGTGTGAACACGCTCACGCCGCCAAACAATCTAATACAAAAAACCTAGTCCATAAAACGTGTAAGTACTCTGCAGTAAAAAAGTCTAAAATGCAAGTGCAGTAAAAAATGTAAATAACAGGGTACTTGGTCCATACGTTTTTTGCGCATAAAATGTACTTCAAGCTGCTTCACTTCATCAAAGTGTACCCATATCGAAGCAGTCCTATCTGTTGTATTAAAAACCTGATCAAGTGATGTGTATAAAGTGAACAGGGTCCAAACAGGTCCAGTGTCCGATGTATTAGATTGTTTGGCGGCTGTGAGCGTGTTCACACAGACACGTTCTTTTTGTGTGCAGGGTTCATTAGGTTTCTGTAATTTAGCCTCTTGCTTTGCAAGAGATGTGGGTTCCCGCCCCCCACCTGAGCTCTGCACACAAAGGGCTGCTTTCAACTTCAGTCCATATCGGACACTGGACCTGTTTGGACCCTGTTCACTTTATACACATCACTTGATCAGGTTTTTAATACAACAGATAGGACTGCTTCGATATGGGTACACTTTGATGAAGTGAAGCAGCTTGAAGTACATTTTATGCGCAAAAAACGTATGGACCAAGTACCCTGTTATTTACATTTTTTTACTGCACTTGCATTTTAGACTTTTTTACTGCAGAGTACTTACACGTTTTATGGACTAGGTTTTTTGTATTAGATTGTTTGGCGGCGTGAGCGTGTTCACACAGACACGTTCTTTTTGTGTGCAGGGTTCATTAGGTTTCTGTAATTTAGCCTCTTGCTTTGCAAGAGATGTGGGTTCCCGCCCCCCACCTGAGCTCTGCACACAAAGGGCTGCTTTCAACTTCAGTCCATATCGGACACTGGACCTGTTTGGACCCTGTTCACTTTATACACATCACTTGATCAGGTTTTTAATACAACAGATAGGACTGCTTCGATATGGGTACACTTTGATGAAGTGAAGCAGCTTGAAGTACATTTTATGCGCAAAAAACGTATGGACCAAGTACCCTGTTATTTACATTTTTTTACTGCACTTGCATTTTAGACTTTTTTACTGCAGAGTACTTACACGTTTTATGGACTAGGTTTTTTGTATTAGATTGTTTGGCGGCGTGAGCGTGTTCACACAGACACGTTCTTTTTGTGTGCAGGGTTCATTAGGTTTCTGTAATTTAGCCTCTTGCTTTGCAAGAGATGTGGGTTCCCGCCCCCCACCTGAGCTCTGCACACAAAGGGCTGCTTTCAACTTCAGTCCATATCGGACACTGGACCTGTTTGGACCCTGTTCACTTTATACACATCACTTGATCAGGTTTTTAATACAACAGATAGGACTGCTTCGATATGGGTACACTTTGATGAAGTGAAGCAGCTTGAAGTACATTTTATGCGCAAAAAACGTATGGACCAAGTACCCTGTTATTTACATTTTTTTACTGCACTTGCATTTTAGACTTTTTTACTGCAGAGTACTTACACGTTTTATGGACTAGGTTTTTTGTATTAGATTAACGCAAAAGTAGTTAACTGTCTGTCGGAAGTATTGCAGAACCATGCGTGTCTGACAGACTGCTGGAATGGACAAGACTAGAGATATCAACATAAAGTGTTTGTTGCCTAAAGGATGAGCATTAAAATAGGAAAGGCAAGTATGGGATAGATCCAGCATTAAAAGGGTTAAGAGGCACCCCGTCCCGCATATCACATTGTGCTAAGCCTTGCATACGTATTCATGTGCTCACTTTTGTTTTACCTTTTAAATGTTTTGTGCTTAGTTATTAATCTATAATGTTCAATTCTTCTTCAGACATATAATAATCATCTGTTTTTCTGCACACCTTTTTTCAGTAAATCTACTGTCTTCTATAATATTGACACTCGCAATCCGTACCTTTTTTCAAGTTTGTTTTTCTTTTTGTATGGTCTTTTGAGACCACCCTTTGGACTAGATTTTTCTATGTATCCTTATTATTCCGGTGACCCTACCACATGTGGGTTTTTCTTAGTGACCATCCTTTTTCATAGTTTTTCTGTTTTTAATTCTCAATAATAATTTTTTTTTTAATATTGTCTTCATTCATCTTTATAGGTAGTCTTTTCTTATTATGAAAAATTATTAAATAAAAGCATTATAGGCCAATGCCTATCAATCTTGTTCATAGCGGTGTCCAAAACTAGCTAAATGAATTAAATGATTCGGTAGTGAGCTTATGTTTGAGACTGTATTCTTCTTTGGCAAGTACGGTAAATCTCTTAAGTAGATAAGGAACGATCTAAAGAACTATGAAAAAAAGTTTGAGTTAAACTGACAGTCTCATTGTTTCTCCAAGTGACAAAATAAAGCTGATAAAATGTGGATAAATTTTGTGCATGTATGTTTCAAATTGTACATTAAATGTTTTTCAATTTCAGGTTAATAATGTGTAATCATTATGTAAATCTACACTCCCCTCATACTCATTTTTGCTATTCCTCGTTATGATTTTTAGCATGTTTGCTGTCAATAAGTGTAAAAATGTAGGTATATGCATTGGTCCCAAAACTGATAGGGTACCGTTACACGTTGCAACATTGCCGGCAATTTCACTGGCAATTTGCTTTTTGCAGTGACATCATGGACACATTGTTCCATTTTGTTGCTGTTACAAATGGAACAATGTGTCCATGATTTCACTGCAACCAGCAAATTGCTAGCAATGTTGCGACGTGTAACGGTACCCTTAGTCTTCTGTAGTTGTACTAAGTCTAGGCAATCTCTCTCAGACCTGTGCAAGTTCTGTTTTTACATTTGGCTCAAAGATAACCATCTAGAATGGATCAAATTTTATCTGGTTTAAAGCAAAAGATTTTGTAATGTAAAAACACCTGTAATGGTGTTGTAATACTGATTAAATTGATACCTTTGATTAAAAAAAATCCACAATGTTGTCCTTTTAATCGCCATTTAAAGCTTTCAGCTAATTAGATTTTGGCACAAAGGGGCCGGACAGTAAACTGTCTATGATTCCCCAACCCCACCCTCTGTGAATCTCCGGTATTTGAATGTTCTCTGAATGACAGCCTACTGCTGAGATTACAGAGGAGGCAAGTTTCCCAGACCATGGGCAGGTGGAGGGGCTGCAGCATCACAGACAGGGAGGGAATCCAGTGTACAGTCCGACCCCTGTGCACTGAAATCTAATTAGCAGAAAACTTAAAGAAGTGATCCAAAAAAAAAACTAAGTGGATTTCTTCACTAAAGTTATCAATTTAATCAGTATTACAGCGCTATTACAGTAATGTCTTTACATAACCTGTCAGCACGATTTAGTAATGTAATCTGTAATTGTGCCTATATACTGAGTTGCAACCTAATGCATATAATCAAGTTGTTTCATAACTGCACATTATTCTGCAATCTTTAGTTGAGCACAAAAGTTGTGGCATTTTGGTTGAAAATTTTTCTTAGAATGGACGTCTCCACAAAAATAAAAACCACTAAAGCAATAATTGTAATGTTGGTATCAATACTGAACATCCAAATAGACGCTACCCCAATGTACATTTTTCTTGGGCTTCTTCCCAGACATACATAAATAAAATCTGTTCTATACAGAGCTCAGCGTAAATGAGTACACCTTCCTTTAAAAAAGATTTTAATCAATATCTCATCGAACACAAAAACATTTTCCAAAGTTTTGACAAGTCTGGGTTTCATGGAACATTTTTTTTTTAGTAATAAAAACATTTATATTCATTTTATCATTCCAGACTATAGAATTTAAGTTGCCTTATTTTTCACCATGGGTGATGACATAATGTAGCTAGCTTTTTTTGTGCAGGGGCTTTAGTAAAGGCTTTCTTCATGGAAGACACCCATGCATGCCTTTCACTATATTGTCACTGTTTGGAAACGCTCACCCTGGTTTGGCTTCTTACTACTTTAGCTAACTGCAGTGAGCTTTCATATCGATTGCCTTAAACTGTTCTAATCATAAGACATTCTTGTTGTGTTAACTTTCTTTGTTGGCCTGAATGTCTCAGCGAAATGGTTACAGTTGTATCTTTTGTTACATTTTTATATCACTTTTGCTCCATTGTTCTGACTAGTAAGTGAAGCTTTGCTGATTTCTTAGGTTCCCATTACACTTGACGACTTTCCAGCGATTCCGACAATGACATGACCTGGCAAGGATCGCTGGAACATCGCTACGTGGTCGCTGGTGACATGTCACAGTCAGATCTACTGAATGTCACAGCAATGATACGGCGACCCGTATAATGACCTCGGTCGTTGGGACCCTGTCGCACAGCAGCTAATGTGACGACTCAGACCTACATGGCTGAGTTCTGAGTCGGCAACGAGGTCGATGTTAAGGCGTCAAACACACTGATGCATGCTGGCCAGCGGGAGCCTGATGATCAAAAAATGGTCCAGGCTATTCTGACACGATCGGTGATCTCACAGCGGGGGCCCGGTCGCTGCTACATGTCAAACATAGTGAGATTGCTGGCGAGGTCACTGTTGCAGCACAAAACCTGTGACATAACAGCGATCTCCCTAGGTGTGACGGGGGCTTTAGCCTTCACCTATCTTGTGAATAGAAATGTCTTGTGACATTTCTGTGTGGTGTCATTGTTGACCACATGAAATAAGGAGTTTTCTTCAAATTTCCCTTTTATAGTCATCTGTCTGCTGGACAATTGATAGTTTTTAAGATTAAAGGCAGTCTTGCGTCCCTTGAATTCAACCTATAGCCTAGCATGTTGATTTCTAGAATTATTATAGTAGTGATTCAACCATTACAACATCATACAGCAGAGAGTTATAGTCTCACTGCTCTTAAACTAAAGAATGAGTCTATGATTATACCTTTCCTCCGGACATAGAGGGTGGCCCCTTGTCTCTGTCGCAGGCCTAGGTGTAAAAAGATCAGTAGAAAGATCTCTGTACTGTCCCCCCTTTTGCCCCATTGAAGATAAAACTACTAAAAAAAATACCGTATATACTCGTGTATAAGCAGAGTTTTTCAGCCCAAAATTTGGGCTGAAAAGTCTCCCCCTCGGCTTATACACGGGTCTATACGGGGGCCCATGGTGTGGTGGCTGTGGTGGGGGCTGTGGAGGCTGGAGGAGGCGGGGGGGCTGCTGTATGAGCGGCCCCGTCACGTGGGGTCGCTCATTAAATATGCACTGCTTCCCCCTGTCAATCAGCGGCAGGAGGAAGCAGTGCATATAGCCCCCAAATGCTGTCACTCGCCCCCCCTTGTAAGGGGCCCCCCCCCCCCCCGCTGCTTATACATTACCATCCCGGTCTTCTGATCATCGCTGCTCCGTCCGGCCGTCCTGCTGCTGCATCCGGGATCTCCGGCCGTCGCAATGCATATGACGTCATCGTGCGACGGCCGGGGATCCCGGATGTAGCAGGCCGGGAGCAGAGAGGACGGAGCAGCGAGGAGCACCGAGGAGCGGCGATGATCAGAAGACCGGGATGGTAAGAGAAGCGGGAAGGGGGGGGCCCTTGCAAGGGGGGGCGAGTGCCAGCATTTGGGGGCTGTTGGGGACCCCAGGGGCTGTTGGGGACCCCCAGGGGGCTGTTGGGGACCCCAGGGGGCTGTTGGGGACCCCCAGGGGGCTGCTGTGTACCCCCTGGGGGCTACTGTGTACCCCCTGGGGCTACTGTGTACCCCCTGGGGCTGCTGGGGACCCCCGGGGGCTGCTGGGGACCCCCCAGGGGGCTGCTGAGTACCCCCTGGGGGCTGTTGGGGACCCCCAGGGGGCTGCTGGGGACTGCTGTGTACCCCCTGGGGACTGCTGTGTACCCCCTGGGGGCTGCTGTGTACCCCCTGGGGCTGCTGTGTACCCCCTGGGGGCCTGCTATATACTACCACTGGGGGCCTGCTATATACTACCACTGGGGGCCTGCTATATACTACCACTGGGGGCCTGCTGTATACTACCACTGGGGGGCCTGCTGTATACTACCACTGGGGGGCCTGCTGTATACTACCACTGGGGGGCTGCTGTATACTACCACTGGGGGCCTTCTGTATACTACCACTGGGGGGCTGCTGTATACTACCACTGGGGGGCTGCTGTATACTACCACTGGGGGGCTGCTGTATACTACCACTGGGGGGCTGCTGTATACTACCACTGGGGGGCTGCTGTATACTACCACTGGGGGGCTGCTGTATACTACCACTGGGGCTGCTGTATACTACCACTGGGGAGACCTGTATACCACACTGCTGGGGGCTGTATACCTGTGCTGGGGTCCACCCTCGGCTTATACACGAGTCAATAGGTTTTTCCAGATTTTTGGGGCAAAAGTAGGGGGGTCGGCTTATACACGGGTCGGCTTATACAAGAGTATATACGGTATACACGTATTAGGGCATTTCTCAACATAGAAATACCAATCTGTCAAAATATAAAATCAATTAATCAGATCTGTAAACTGCATAAAATTAAAAAAAAAAGTCGAAATGCCAAAATTACATTTTCTTGTTTTGTCGCAACATTGCAATAAAATGCAATAACGGGCGATCAAAACAGCGCATCTACCCAAAAATGTTATCACTAGAAATGTCAGCTCAAGATACAAAAAATGTGTACGCAACAGGTCACAGAAAAAGGTGCAATTGTTTTTCTTTAAAAACATCTGAATTTTTTTCACCACTAATATTAAGGTAAAAATATGCATGTTTGGTATCTGTGTATTTGTACTGACCCAAGGCATACCACATAGTGAACATGATAAATAAAAAAACTCGACAAATCAATCATCTAATTGCACTTTTTTTTTTTTATGCCACTTCACTGAATTTGGATTTTTTTCCTGTTTACCAGTACTCTCTAATAAATGATGTAATTCAAAAGTACAACTTGTCCCACAAAAAAGAAGCCTTCATGTTTATATTGACGGAAATATGAAAAAGTTATGGCTCTTGGAAGGAGGAGGAAAAATGGAAAATCGCTCGGGGGGTGAAAGGGTTCATATATGATGTGCTGAAAATCTGAAACTATATCAAATGGGGTTGAAATTTAAGAATATCTTTTTAAAAAAAAAAAAAAAATGTAGTGGTAAAAATCTGCCCATCTGGTTGTAAGGTTTGGTACAATTATGGTGATATTAAATTACTTAGTAACTTGGATTAGAAAAAAAAGGTTTCATGTTGAACAGTTTTTGACTTGACCAAAAAAATAGTTATGGATTTAAGAGAATGGTGATCGACAGGTTTTGTTTTTTTAATTTTCTATTTTTACCACTTAAAATGCTGTTTTTATGTAAAAACAAAAAAGTACATGTAAAAATGCTATTATTCACCCCAATTTTTCAGATCTTAAAGAGGGGGTGTGCATCAATGCAGACGCTCTTGATTCAAGAATCTGGAACATTGGACGAGTGGCATGCACCTCACAGCAAATCTTCCGGTCCCTGCTAGAGCAAGATTTCTGTCGTCATTCTTTTGACACTTTGTCAGAGCTAGGGAAAATGCATTCTTTCCATATTGGCACAGCCCCCCATACACAGGCTGAACTCTCCAATATCAATGGGTTCTGCCGGCGGTCTAATGTATATGGGGCCACCAACCCAACTCGTGGTCAGGAGAAATATTGTTTTTGCATATCCGATTTCAGACTGCAAATTTTTTTTTCTCCATTTAAATGAACATGTCAGGTGGCAGCTTTCTCATAGAGGATACAGGAACTCAGCCGAACGAGTGCTCCTGTGTATGGGGAAGTTGGTTGAGATGGCTGTCAGCCAAAGTTATCGTTCAGCCAACAACCATCTAATGTCTATGGCTATCTTCAGTAGAGGAAGAACTGCTTCAAGGGGAAAAAATACTAAGCTTTCAGACATAGCGTCTTTACAGGGAACGATAGCTCACTGTTCACTATAACTGCTTTAATCACTCCCCAAGACTTATTGAAAGCCAATTGGGCACGTATTCTCTGCAGAGCAGGCAATCAATCGTATGGATGTGAGAACAGCCACGCTCACATGAGCGGTGACTGTAACCACTCCACCCCCTCAATGACTGAAAGCTATTGGCTACAGGGAGGACAACAGTTAATTCACAGTTTTTCCCTATAGCTGTTGTTCTAATAAAGCAAGCATGATTTTGCCGCCATTTGCAGATGAATTCCATATCTGCCACACACCTCTCCTTGGCTTGATTGACAGCTTTCTGTCCTAGAGTGAGCACTCCCTTAATAGAATTTCCGGCCATGCACATCCATAGTGATGCATACAATCTGAGTGGGCTCTCATTCCTCTCTCTCCTGTGTGCAGTGGTCACTTTCTACTGAGTGATAGTGTGTTCAGTTAGCAAGCGCTGCAGACAGGGGAGAAGGATAGGGGATTGCCTATCCATGATGCTTTAGCAAAGCCAAAGTTGCTAATGCAGCATAAACCCACAAAATGTGACCCCCATTTGGAATACTAAGCCCCTAAGTCATCTAGGAGTGCAGGGACCATTTTAAAGCCATGTGAGTTTCATAGAATTGAACTATGAAACTAACAAAAAATACTAAAATGTTTTGGCCCCAAATTTTTCCTTCTCTCAGGGAGGGTAAAGGGATTTTTTGTGCGACAAATCTGTAGTTCTTACTGGTGCTATTTTGTTTTACAGTCATTATTTATATAGTTTTATGTGAGGCAGAATGCATAAAATGATGATTCTACTTTTTTTTTTTTTTTTCCTCCATAATTTTTTTTTTAACAGAATAAAATGTCTTTATTTTACTGGTCATTATAGATGCAAGGATAAATGTGAGCTGAGAGTTACTGCAGCAATCATTGGGAGGAAGAATGAATAAATCAATAGCAGTTCAAGAATTGCTTTTATTTTATGCCATTCACAGTGCAGTGGAAGTGATTTATAGCAACTTCATTATTCGGGTCGGTGCGATTACAGCAATACCAGATATAGGGGGGTTTCTGGTTGCTATCACATACTAAAAAAAAAAAAAATTCCTCCCCTTCAAAAATTTTTTTTGCATTGACATACCGTACATATTTTTAGAGCAATGATGAGAGGTGACATTTTGTATTGGGACAATTTTCGGGCACATAATGTTTTTTGATCATTTTCTTGGTCAATTTTTGTGAGGGAAAATTAACATAAAACAGTAATTCAGGAATTATTTTTGGGCCTTTTTTCTTTTGTGCCACTCACCGTATGGTAAAATGAACAAGACTGCATTATTCTTCGGGTCAGTACGATTACGGCAACACCACACTTATGTCTGGTTTCTTTTGTTTTTTGCTTTTACATAAAAAAAAACTTTTAATAGACAAAATAATTGTTTGCGAATCGCTGTATTCTGCTATAGCCTTTTTATTTTTACATCAACGGAGCCGAGTGGGAGCTTATTTTTGCCAGACCTAGATGATGTTTACCACAATCGAATTTTTGTTTACATGCAACCTTTTGATTTTGTTTTGTTTCACTTTTTTCCGTCGATAGGACAAAATTATTATTATTTATTTATTTATTTAATAGGGGTCAACCATTGTGACAGTTTTATAGAGCGAGTCGTTTATATTTTATTTACTGGCCCTGATCGCTCATCTAACACACTCCAATGCTTTTGCAATGCAGGGCATCGATATATTAAATAGGCGTCATCTGTCTCTTAACGGACGCTTATGAAGATATACTTCAGCTGTTAACCATTCAAACATTGCTGTTAAATTCTGACAGCAGCAGTCAAATGGAACACATACCACAGCTTGCGCTTAACGGCTCCTATTGGTGCCCTGTGATGTGATCTCAGGGCGCTGATGGGTAACTGTAGCAGCCAGAGCAGCCATCTTGGTGTTTCTCTGAATCTTGGCTATATGCGGGGCTTTAGAGATGACAAAGATTTACACGATGTACTGCAATCCTGTTGTATTATGATATATTGTATAAGCAATCAGGCTATCGCAAGTTTAAAATCATCAGAGACTGAAAATGAAAGTTAAAAATTAACTTTTTATAAAAATAGAAATATATAAAAGTGCATATCCTCCTTCTTCTCCCCCCGCCCTATTAAAATTAAAGAATTTAAAAATGAAAGCCATTTTATTTGGTATCGCTATGTTCATAGCAGTCTGATCTATCTAAATAGAAACTAATTAACACCTGAAAAATGTATTGCTTTTCAAACAATGGAAACCCAAAAAGGTCTTTGAATATGCCAACAGAAAAAAAATTATATATATATATAATATTTTCTGTTTATATATATATATATAACAAATTTTACAATTGCAAGTTTGGTATCACCACAATTGTACTAACTGGAGAATCATAATTCTGAGTAACTAAATGTATGTCATAAAAACGAGACACTGACACCAAAAGCAGAATGGCATTTACTTTTTCCAATTTCACCACACTTGGGTTTTTCCCCGTTTTTCAGTACAAGTTATATGGCAATATGGACTATTCATCTTTTTTGGAAAGGAGGAGGAAAATTGGCAACAGAGGGACGTGATTAAAGGGTGTCTGTCAGTAACGTATTTTACCCTAGGATTTGCACTATTGAAAAATTCAAGTTTTATTCATATAAAAGCGCACTTGCAATCCTCTGTTCCACTTACTCCCTCTGTTTTTTAATTGACAGTCAAGACAGGTTTTTCACTGTCTGACAAGAATCAGGTATAACACTAGCAACGATCTTATGTTTTATTACAAACTAGCTGTAGAACCCGGCAGTGCCCGGGCATAGACTTGAATGTATGAGTTTGTGTGTGTATTTATGTATGTCCACACACCGTCTTGCCCTGTTATAGGTCCACCCCTCAAGGAAGCATATGGCTCTGCTGCCCGGGGAATGTTTTTATGTGCAAAATACTCAAAAATAATCATTCCGCTCTATTTTGTTATAACTAAGAACAGTTAGCTACTATGCCCAGGCAACACCAGCCTCTACAGCTAGTATGATATAAAGAAGTACACACACACACATATGTGTGTTTCCGCCCCTCAAGTTACGCGTTGGACTCGCCCCTTTAAGTTTTGACTCTGTAGAGGGGCGGGGCTATATGTGGATGTGCATACACACATAGTCATCTTTATATATTTTATTTCGCGGTTTGCTTTGGCTTAATGTAGTATTTATGCATGTAAGCTCTCAACATTTATTGTTACTAATTATAATTTTCCTGCTATTCTAATCCTTCTAAGGAATGTAAAAAGTCTAGTGTATCTTTTCGATGAGAAGGAAACAATGTTAAGCTGAGGTCAAAGTCAGGGCTGCGGAGTTGGTAATCCAAACCTCCGACGACTCAATTTCCTTGAATCCGACTCAGACACCACCAAAACAAACAGACTCAGACTCTACAGCCCTGGTTACAATAACCAATCAACATATCTGAACAGTAGCTCAGTTATTGAACCAACACCTGAGATGATTGGATCAACTCCCTGGATGTCCTATGTTTTGTGGATTTTCGGTTAAAAAAAAGGGTTGAAATAAGGGAAATGTCCTAATTACTGAACTGTCTTTCTACCTTTTGTAAGATATTTTTTGGAGTTTGGGTAATAATGAGGTTTACATCCCTTTTGACAGCCGATCCAACTATAAAAGTTTCAAAATCAGCTGCGTTGATTTCTCTGGATTTTGCAGCCTTTTCCCTTATTTCCTCAAATAGAATGCTAGTATTTTTTGTCACTAAAAATCCATAACTTTGTATTTTGTCCAGCCCATATATCTTAACAGTTCATTTACACATCAGAAAAATATAGACTTCTCAGAAGTGTCAGAAGTACTGTTCTATTTTAAGTCCAGGATCTATGTTGGAAAAAGGGCCAAAAATGCCAACTTTCCCAATTATCTGTGTGCAGTAATGTTTTCCACAATAATGCAATTAGATTAAGGAGAGCTAAAATAAAGTCTAAATGTGAGTGCACCAATGACTTTCCAGGTGTAATTTTTTCACCAGATTGTATTTAAAAGCTGTGTTTTCATTGGTTGCTAAAAGTATGTACATCAAATTAAGGTTATAATGATATACAGCCCCAGCTGATGCGCTATCCTAAAATCTTTACATATGCATTATCTTTCAAGAGAATTATTAAAATTAGAATGACTGTTTGCCTATAGGTCGCCTACTGAAGATTCAAGCTATGAAGTGACAAATGCTGAGGAGGAGAAAAACTTGCGAAAGTTAGAGAGGAAATCAAGACATAGAGCTCAACCCGTTCTTCATGTGCCGTCAAAACCAACCTCAGTAACACAATGTCCGCAGCAATAATGCAGCTTTTGTCATTTTGCCTATACAGATACTTAAATATTTAATTTTCAGCTCCAGTTTCCTAGCTGTTAAGGTAACATAAGAGAGATACGTATCATAGCCCAGAGCATCAAATGTTTTACTCATTTTAGGTTTACTTCATGCACATACTGTATTTTGCAGATTATAAAATGCACCCCAGATTTAGAGGAAGCAAATAGGGAGAGAAAAAAAGAATTTTTACATATTAAATATGTGGGTATGTTTTATAATCCTGGAGTGCATTTTATAATCTGAACATAGTTTACTGGGGTGGGGGAAGAGGGGGCACATTGGAGCAGGGTCACAAGGAGGCATGGTTGCCTCTAATAGTCATTGTATATGGCACGTTTGGGGCAATACTGCGGGCCCGAGGAGGGGGTGTCCCTGCATCGCTGTGCAGGCGCCATTGATTTCTGGGCAGTGGACATGATGGGCATAAGGAAAATGGCTGCTAAGGCAGCACACATACAGATTGAGGTTTCAAGTCTGTACATGTGCCTCCTCCACAACCATTTTCCTTAAGGCCATCTTGTTGGAAGCGGTGCACAAGCAAATTGAAATCTCTGCCATTGGTGCCCACATCACGTCGACAGGACACCCCCTCCTTCCATCGTCTGGCATGCAGCATTGCACCACACATGCCGTAACCAACTTGATCAGTGGCAAGCCTGCTTTGTGGGACCTTTCTCCACCACAACCCCCATGGAAAGCTATACCTGGATTATAAAACACCCCCATTTTGCCCCAATTTTTTGGGGAAAAACTGTTTTATCATCTGAAACGTACATTATTCTTAACGGAGATGTACATAATCACGCTATACATTATGCAGTGTCTACTGCCAAGATCAATTCCTGTGCTATTAAATTGGAGTTGTCCTGTCGTATCTCTTACTAACCACTACACAATGTATGCAGCTATGCTATATCTCCATGCAGTTCATATAAACATTGGACGATGCTAATAAATGTGTCACTATTTTATATGTATGGACAGTCCCTTTAAACACTTTTTTTTATGCTAACAAACTCTACATTTACCAAAATGTAATGAATTGTAATCTTGTAAGCTTTTTGACTCTGTTTCTGACTATGCAGTCCTGGTTGTAAATCTATTACTAGAGTTTTTCCAGTTTTATGTAATTAAAGTTGTATTCTATAATAAAAATACCGAAAGTTTCCAATATACATTGTTTCTATTCTTTTTCATTCCAAAAGCCCTGCTCTAGCTCTGACTGGAAAAATGTAATGTTTGAAAAGTTAAAATATTGTTATTATGAGCTACATTAGCTGGACAAAAAGTATATGATCCCATTTAGGGCCACTTTACACACACCAACTTATCTGTCCAACTTCTGACCAACTTGCTGGTTGCAGTGAAATCATGGACACATGGCTCCATTTTGTGACTGTGTACAATGGAACAATGTGTCCATGATTTCACTGCAACCAGTAACTTGGTCAGAAGTTGGACAGATAAGTTGGTGTGTGTAAAGTGGCCTTTAGATTGAGTGCCTACAAAAAAGTTGTCCGCACATGGCTGAAACTCCGTCCACCCTTGGTGGCCAATGATGACTTGATTTTTCTTCTCAATTGTGCGGCCATTGGTGGACAACCTCCCCACCCTAAATTAAAAAGTAAAGATAAACTTAATTTAATCAGAATTAATTTCAGTGGTCTGGTCCATTCTAAATTAACTTCCTTATTTATAGGAATATATTAAATATACAGTGGCAGTCCTTCTATTAAAAAATCTCATATATCAAACCTGATACCAATGGACATAGAAAAAGAAGTACACTTCAAACAGAGGTATCACCAAACTATGTATAAATAGCATTAAAAGTATAAATCTTTATTAAATCACAATATGCAATGAAGCCGACAAACATAAAAACCTGAAGGCAAAATAATGCATCCTGAACCACACTCGCTGAGGAACACTACCTAAACCTACTGACATCTGCATACTGCCCTTGAGAAAGCCACATTTTAGTGTGGAATACAATTATGGGTCCTTTTGACTAAGTATTTACTTTTTATGGTTTGCCTATGGTCTGTTTTTTTGCATTCAGTGTTATGCCAGCAGGCACTGATCTGTCTTTTCCTATTACAGATCTTGGTGGGTGTGATTGCTTTAGCATACCCTCATTGTTGTTATTGTCTAGTTCAGCTTTATTATGAGTGTGGTTCAGAATGCATTCTTTTACCTTCAGGTTTTTAAAGTGTAACCTTTGTTTACATTTTTATTCAATAATGTAGATCAAGTGATAATAATAAACTTTCAAAATATACTTCAGAATTGAAATCTGGACGAAAACTTTTCAAAAAACTTCCAGAAGTTGGCCCCTAGGCTGTTTCTAAACCTGACCCTTCGCTCATTGTCAGGGAGATTCGTCTTCAGCTCCGCACAGTGAAAACGGCCATATAAGGGGCAGGTTAAACAGCATTCAAGGCTGATTACTATATCCGATTACCTCAGAATGTCAGCACACACAGATGTGAACACTGTGTAGGGTAGCATCGCTACGTGGTCACTGGTGTGATGTCAAGCAGTCAGATCTCACCAGCGACGCAGCAACGATACAGCGGTCGTTGAGAACTTGTCGCTTTTGAGCGTAGTATTGAGATCGTTGGTCGTTGTCCCTGTCAGGCACAGCGATGCACGCTGCACAGAGGGAGCACGGCGACCAAAAAATGGTCCAGAACGGTTTGTAACGATCAGCGATCTCACAGTGGGGGCCTGGTCGCTGGTACATGTTAAACGTAGCAAAATCACTGCTGAGGTCGTTGGTGCGTCACAAAACTTGTGACTTAGCAGCGATCTCGCTAGCGATCACACTTAGTGTAACGGGGACTTTAGACTCCGCTCACACCCTTATATAACCGTATTCACAGTGTAGAACTGAAGTCTGATTTCCCTGAAAACCAGCATATGTCAGGTGGGGACATCATCTGGAAGGATATACTCCAGATTTCACTTATGAAGTATATTTGAAAGTTGTTGTTTTTTTATAATTAGTTGCTCTACATTGTTATTAAATAAAAATGTAAATGGTAGTTACACTTTGTTTTTGTCGACATTTTTTTTTTTTTTTTGCATGTTTTGTGATTTAATAATGATTTATACTTTCATTACTAGTATTTATAAATTGGTGATCCTCCTTTGTTTTGTACATTCCTTTTTCTCTGCTTTTTTATGAAGTGCACATCATCTGATAACAAATGTCCTAATTAAATGGTGTTAAACATTGTTTAAGATGTTTTTACTGTCTGCACATATAGCATTACCATATTTTTTGCTTTATAAGACACATTGGATTATAAGACACACCCCAAATGTGGTGAAGGAAAAGAGAAAAAAATTAATTTTTAATGTTAAATGGGTTCCATCTTATGCCAATATCAGTCTTACAATCAGGGTACATAGCTTTTTCCTGTCACAGTATATGCCCCCCTGCTGGCGCGCACAGAAAAATAATAAACTGTTAACTCACCCTACGTAGCTCCCTGCCTGCAACATTGCTGTATTCCTGTGTACCAGGTCATCTGATCATGTGACCAGAGCTCATAGCGATGATGTCACTGTGTTGCACCGATTACATGATCGGATGCCTGGCTCACAGACAGGAAGGCTGTAAAGGAGCTGGCAGGGAGTGACGGAGGGAGAGTTAACATTTATTTTTTTTTTCTGTGTGCGCGACAACAGGTGAGCATATACTGTGATGGGAGGCTATATCCAGAATTGGCGAGTGAGTATAATATGCGCCACTCCCCCCCCCCCTCTCATGAGAGGTGATGGACTGAGGGATGCTTTGCATTTGACATGAGCCTAATGAGCTGGCCCACATTACCACAGGCTGCTTCTGAAGCCCGCTCCACCCGGCACCAGAGCTGCTGCTCCCCCAGCACAGCACCATAGGTCTGTATATCCGGACCAAGGACGCACCCTTACTACATAGAAAGGCATTTCCAAACAAAAACAGGACAAATTATGTTAAAAAAGAAAAATATATATATTACACAGCAACTCTAGGTTGCCAAGATAAAGTACTCTCTGGGGACACAAAGTGTTTGCAGAACACCTCTCTCTCAGATTCCAGAGGGACCATGGCATGTCACTTCCTGGGGGGTTGGTGACACTTTATCTACGAGGTAAAACAGGCACAGTATCCATAGATAATGGCGTATCATAAATGTGGGTAAAATTGTGAATTATTACACATGTATGATACTATTTACCATTTTGTGAGCTTAATTGGAGGACTGACAACAAAACCCTCCATTTAGCACACAAAATAACAAAGGCACCTTCCACTGGGCTCTGGTGAGGCAGAAATTAAAAATCCTGTTATGAAGGTTGAGAGACCTCAGAGGAAAAGACCTTATGACATTGTGGGTCAGCTGGAAGGCCTCATCACCAAAGATGAATATGGAACAGCTTGACTTGTGGAAGAGCACCGGGAAGATCACCACTGCAAGTGCGGTTCAGTAAAGATTCACAGGACTAACGGCAAAGCGCATTCAACGTGCTTTTGACGCTCAGTTTGTGACGCGGGCATCAAGCACAGCGTGATGTGAATCGCAGTGCAATCAAGTGGTATCCCTCATTTTAAGACTGACATATCCCATTTAAGGGGAGAACGATGAATATTAGCGATCTGTGTAATTTTCTCCACATTACTGTCCATGGGCACCCCAAATGTCTACAATTCTTCTCAACAGGGTTAATAATTAACTAACAATACTACTGAAAAGTACTGTTTATAATTGTAGAATTGGGACCCTTAGTTTGGTGGCTTCTTGACCCAATGTGGGAAACTGGCAGACATCATAAATGCCATTGGAAATGTGAGGCCAGTCATCTATCAGGCTCTATACCAGGAAACCTCTTTGAATAAATTATTTACATGTAAACGAGTACCGTATAACTCGCGTATAAGCCGGATTTTGCCCAAAAATTGGCCTGAAAAGTAACCCCCTGTCTTATACGCAGTCAGTGCGGGGTGCTGTATACAGCGATAAAGCAGCCCCCGCATCCCAGTATTGCAGGCCACCCCCTCATGCTCTTCACCTGTTAAAAAAATTATACTTACATTGTCTCGCTGTCGGTCACCGCCGCTTTCCGAATCGCGTTCCTCCACTTCATGCGTTTTTCCTGTTTCTGTGCGCGTCGCATGGCAATGACGTCAATTACGGGACAGGAGCACAGAGAAAAGGAAGAAGACGCTGAAGTATTAGGACGGGATGCGCAGATGCAGGGCAGCAGGACGGCAGCGGGACAATAATAAGTATAATTTGCTTTTACAGTGACACGGAGCATGAGGGGGGGGCCCTGCATTATAGGGCTGTCTCCTGTATACTACCACTGGGCCTGCTGTATATAGGTTCTTGTTATACACCACTGCGCTGCAATTACCACTTGGGGCTGTATTGTAATATAGGCAGCAATACCACTGGGGCCGCAATACCACTGGGGCTGCTGTATATAGGGGCTGCTGTATACACCACTGGGGCTGCAATACCACTGGGGCTGCTGATATAGGGGCTGCTGTATACACCACTGGGGCTGCTGTATATAGGGGCTGCAATACCACTGGGGCTGCTGTATATACCACTGGGGTCTGCTGTATATCATACTGCTGGGGGCTGTATACCTGTGCTGGGGTCCACCCTCGGCTTATACGCGAGTCAATAGATTTTCCCAGGTTTTGGGGGCAAAAGTAGGAGGGTCGGCTTATACACGGGTCGGCTTATACACGAGTATATACGGTACTTGGATAAGGATAGTGTTAAGTCAACATGGGATTGTACCAAACAAGTCATGCCAGACAAATCTAATTTCCTTCTATTATGGCATCACTCATTGTGTGAATCAGGAAAAAGTGGTAAATCTCAACTTCAGCCAAGCATTTGATAAAGTATTTTATGCTATCCTTGTTGAAAAAAATAACCAAGTATGGGACAGACGAGGCTCGGTTAGGTGGATAAAAACTGGCTCAGTGATTATACTCAAAGTAATGGTTGCACATCCAATTGGAAGAATGCTTTATTTTTTAAATTATTTAGGTAAAGCAAGTGTAGGTTAACTAAATTTGCAGGTGATGCAATGCTGGGAAGGATACCTAACACTAGAGAAAACGGAGAAGGCAGCGACTAATGGTATTTAACAGGGAGAAATGCAAAATTCTACATCTGGGCAAGAAAAAAAACAAAATAACATGTACAGTATAGTAGGAATTAAATTAAGCTACAGCATGTGTGAAAAATACTTTGTTATACTAAAAGACACAATGCTCATGAGTCAACAGCGTGATGCAGCAACAAAAAAGGCAAATACAATTCTGGAATGTATTAAAGGGAATCTGTCAAGTCAAAAATCCTTATGTAACTATAATTTTCTAATTCATCTCGCGGAGCTCTCTATTCATATATTTCTTTTATTTATATTTCCTTCCTATGCACTGTAAACACCAATAATTCATTCCACTCCCAATGGGATGAATATTCATGTCACCTATTCACATCACGGCACAGGAGAGTAGTAGAAATCACTCAAATTGGGGGGGAGATTGTATCCTCCTCTCTGTTAACTTTGCAGCAAAACAAGAGGTCAAATAAAACACTGAATCTGTCACAGGACAGCAGAGATACCTGCTTGCAGAAATGAAACGAATGGAGTAGTCACCCTATATAGGTCAGGTAAGGCAGTTGTGTGCTTGTAGATCACGTGATGTCAGTCTCTCCTCTGTTTCGTCAGATCTCATCTGGAAAACTGTGTCCAGTTCTGGGCACTACATTTAAAAAAGACAGAGAAGAGCTACTAGCATGGAAGTCCGGTTACCAACTATGTTCTATGAGGAACGGTTAAAGGATCAGAATGTTTAGCCTGCAAAGACTAAGAGGAGACTTCATAGCTGTCTACAAATATCTGATGGGATGTCACCGTGATCATTCTTCTACTCAACTGCGCATGGAATCACAAGGAGTAATGGAATTAAACTGACAGGAAGAAGAAAAAGAAATACCTACAAAAAACAGACTTTATAACGGTTTAATAATTGTATTAAAGTTAATTTAAGTACATAAATCCATAAAATATGTAAAAGAGTGGACAATAAAGATGGGTTGACGCTGAGAACTCCTGGACAATTCTACTTATATAATCGGTAGTTTGGGATTCGGGTACTGTAGCCGAATCCCAAAATCCCTTGCGGCACTGCCCACCATCCGCCCCGCTGCGAGCGATGACGCAATAGCCTCATCGCGAGCCACCTCGCGGCCTCCTCGACGTCTATGCTGCCCCTCGCTGCTCTATCACCGCTAGGGCCTCGGTGACGCCATGCAGCTGCAGTAGCGGTGTCCTGTAATTTCCAAGATGGCATCCAAAATCTCGCGAGATTTCGCCGCCATCTTGAATATTACATGTTGCCGCAGGGACTCCGGTATCCCACTGCCACCCGTTGCTCCATTCCCTCTCCTCCTCGCTCCATCACCCCACTCCATTGCCCTCCCCCCGCTCCATTGCGCGCCCCCCCCCCAAACGCTCCATTGCGGTCCCCCCCACCGCTCCATTTCCCCTCCCCGTCCCCATCTCACCCGCCGCTCCGTCTCACCCGCACCCGGTAATGAGCGGTCATGTGACAGGCTCTTCAGCCCGCCTATCACATAACCGCTCATTACTTGCTGCGTTTTCAACACCGGCTGCGGCTGAGACCGGATGGCAGGGGGGATCCATCCTGCGCTGACCACTGCCCCTCCATCCTGCGCTGACCACCCACTGGCACTCCATACTGCGCTGACCACTGAGCCTCCATCCTGTGCTGACCACTGAGCCTCCATCCTGCGCTGACCACTGAGCCTCCATTCTGCGCTGACCACTGAGCCTCCATCCTGCGCTGACCACTGAGCCTCCATCCTGCGCTGACCACTGAGCCTCCATCCTGCGTTGACCAGTGAGCCTCCATCTTGCGCTGACCACTGAGCCTCCATCCTGCGCTGACCACTGAGCTCTCCATCCTACGCTGACCACTGAGCCTCCATCCTGCGCTGACCACTGAGCTCTCCATCCTGCGCTGACCACCGAGCCTCCATCCTGCGCTGACCACGGAGCCCTCCATCCTGCGCTGACCACTGAGCCTCCATTGTCTGCTGACCACTCCATCCTGCACTGACCTCTGAGTTTCCATCCTGTGCTGACCACTGAGCCTCCATCCTGCGCTGACCACTGAGCCCTCCATCCTGCGCTGACCACTCCATCCTGCGCTGACCTCTGAGTTTCCATCCTGCGCTGACCACTGAGCTTCCATCCTGTGCTGACCACTGAGCCCTCCATCCTGTGCTGACCACTGAGCCCTCCATCCTGCACTGACCACTCAGCCTCCATCCTGCACTGACCACTCCATCCTGCGCTGACCACCCTGTCTCCATCCTGCACTGACCCCTGAGCCTCCATCCTGTGCTGACCACTTAGCCTCCATCCTGCGCTGACCACTGAGCCTCCATCCTGCGCTGACCATGAAGCCTCCATCCTGCGCTGACCACTGAGCCCTCCATCCTACGCTGACCACTGAGCCTCATCCTGCGCTGACCACTGACCCCCATCCTGCGCTGTCCACTCTGCCTCCATTCTGCGCTGTCCACTCTGCCTCCATCCTGCGCTGACCACTCTGCCTCCATCCTGCGCTGACCACTCTGCCTCCATCCTGCGCTGACCACTCTGCCTCCATCCTGCGCTGACCACTCTGTCACCTTCCTGTGCTGACCACTCTGTCTCCATCCTGCGCTGACCACTCTGCCTCCATCCTGCTCTGACCACTCTGCCTCCATCCTGCGCTGACCACTCTGCCTCCTTCCTGCGCTGACCACTCTGCCTCCTTCCTGCGCTGACCACTCTGCCTCCATCTTGCGCTGATCACGCTGCCTCCATCCTGTGCTGACCACTGAGCCTCCATTCTGTGCTGACCACTGAGCCTCCATCCTGCGCTGACCACGGAGCCTCCATCCTGCGCTGACCACGGAGCCTCCATCCTGTGCTGACCACGGAGCCTCCATCCTGTGCTGACAACTCTGCCTCCATCCTGCGCTGACCACTCTGCCTCCATCCTGCGCTGACCACTCCATCCTGTGCTGACCACTCTGCCCCATCCTGCGCTGACCACTCTGCCCCATCCTGCGCTGACCACTCTGCCCCATCCTGCGCTGACCACTCTGCCTCCATCTTGCGCTGACCACTCTGCCTCCATCTTGCGCTGACCACTCTGCCTCCATGCTGCGCTAACCACTGAGCCACCCGCAGTGCTAACCACTGAGCCACCGCACTCTGCAAACCACTGAGTCACCGCACTGTGCAAACCACTGAGCCATCACACTATGCAAACCACTGAGCCACGTATACAGTGCTAACCACTAAGCCACCGTATACATTGCCAACCACTGAGCCCTCATACTGTGCTAACCACTGAGCCACCAAATACACTGCTAACCACTGAGCCATCATACTGTGCTAACCAGAGCCACCGTATACAGTGCTAACCACTAAGCCACCGTATACATTGCCAACCACTGAGCCCTCATACTGTGCAAACCACTGAGCCAGCGTACACTGTGCTAACCACTGAGCCACCGTATACAGTGCTAACCACTCATCCACCATAAACAGTGCTAACCACTCAGCCACCATAGTGCGCTAATCACTGAGTCACCGTGTACAGTGCTAACCACTGAGCCCCCTTATACAGTGCTAACCACTGAGCCACCATATACAGTGCTAACCACGAAGCCTCTGTACAGAGTTAACCACTCTGCCTCCATATAGTGCTAACCACTGAGCCACCATACAGTGGTTACCACTGAGCCATCGTGCAGTGCTAACTATTGAGCCACCATACAGTGCTAACCACTGAGCCACCATACAGTGGTTACCACTCAGCCATCGTGCAGTGCTAACCATTGAGCCACCGTACAGTGCTAACCACTGAGCCACCATACAGTTCTAACCACTGAGCCACCATACTGTGCTAACCACTGAGCCACCATATACAGTGCTAACCAGTAAGCCATCATATACAGTGCTAACCACTGAGCCACCATATACAGTGCCAACCACTGAGCCACCACAGAGTGCTAATCACTGAGTCACCATATACAGTGCTAACCATTGAGCCACATTACTGTTCTAATTATTGAGCCACAATATACAGTGCCAACCACTGAGCCACTATAGAGTGCTAACCACTAAGGCTCCGTACACAGTGCTGACTACTGAGCCAGCGTATACAGTGCTAACCACTGAGCCCCCGTATACTCTGCTAACCACTGAGCCCCTGTATACTCTGCTAACCACTGAGCCGCCGTATACTCTGCTAACCAATGAGCCGCCGTAAAGTCTGCTAAGCACTGAGCCCCCATATACTCTGCTAACCCATGAGCCCCGTATACTCTGCTAAGCACTCTGCTGCAGGCAGGAGGGGGCCGGGGAACAGCGGTTGGGTGCAGCCAGGAGGGGCCCCCCTCCTGCCCGCGCCTGGCCGCTGTTCCCTGGCCTTCTCCTGCCCGCTCTTCACCAGTCCTCTCCTGCCCGCACCCGGCCACTCTTCCCTGGCCCCCTCCTGGCCGCTGTCCCCTGGCCCCCTCCTAGATTTCGCCATTGCTGCACACTGACTCCGCTGCACAATGGTACTGCTGTAGGTATCTATATATATAATCACCAATGTTGTGCTGCTATTCCGGCATGCACCGCGGCACCGTCGCGAGTGATGGCGCACAGTGCCTTCGCGAGCCACTATTCACAGACTCAGACCCGCGAGCGGTGGCGCACTTGCTCCCCACCGAGAGCTGCAGTCACACCAGCCACAGTTGCAACGCCATTCACACCCGCACGAGCGCAGTAACCATCCGTCACCGCGCATGCACGAAATTTACCTCACAGCAAGGACACTCCCCTATTTCCTCCACTCTGAAAGTACGCAGCTCTCATAGAAGAAGTCGGTGGTGACAGCCATTACGTCAAATCACCTCTCCACCCACCAGGACCCTCATTAAGGTCGCCATCACGCCCACAAAGCTGTTACCACAGAACTACCTGATATACTCTGCTACCCACGCAGCTGCCTGTATACTCTGTGACCCACAGAGACACCTGTATATACTCTGCTACCCACGCAGCCGGCTGTATACTCTGCTACTCACAGAGCTGCCTGTATATACTCTGCTACCCACAGAGTTACTTGTATATACTCTGCTACCCACGCAGCTGCCTGTATACTCTGCTACCCACGCAGCTGACTGTATACTCTGCTACCCACAGAGCTACCTGTATATACTCTGCTACCAACGCAGCTGCCTGTATACTCTGCGACCCACAGAGACACCTGTATATACTCTGCTACCCACGCAGCCGGCTGTATACTGTGCTACCCACTGAGCTGCCTGTATATACTCTGCTACCCACGGAGCCGCCTGTATAGACTCTGATACCACGCAGCTGGCTGTATACTCTGCTACCCACGGAGCCGCCTGGATAGACTCTGGTACCCATGCAGCCGGCTGTTTACTCTGCTACCCACAGAGCCGTCTGTATACTCTGCGACCCACAGAGCCGCCTGTATATACTCGGCTACCCACGCAGCCGGCTGTATACTCTGCGACCCACAGAGACACCTGTATATACTTTGTTACCCACGCAGCCGGCTGTGTACTCTGCTACCCACACAGCTGACTGTATACTCTGCTACCCACAAAGCTACCTGTATATACTCAATAAACTTATGTACATTCTTTTTTTGTCACTATTACCTTATGGTATGATGCTTTGCCCTTATTTTACAAATATAAATAAAAACTATGCTTTTTTCACAAGTGCAAAGCGTGTCATACATGTTTACTGTTCCTGTTAACACATCTAAGGGCCCTTTCACATCAGCGTTTTTTGAAATTCGCGGCAGATGCGGTGAAAATACTACAATACACCCACTTGAGGTTTACAGGCCCTACTGCACGTCTGTATGCATGGGTCATTGTTGAACCTCCCAATTTTTGGCTGCCCTGCCAAAGGGCTATACTACAATACTCCCACTTGAGGTTTATAGGCCCTACTGCACGTCTGTATGCATGGGTCATTGTTGAATCTCCCAATTTTTGGCTGCCCTGCCAAAGGGCTATACTACAATTCACCCACTTGAGGTTTACAGGCCCTACCTCACGTCTGTATGCATGGGTCATTGTTGAACCTCCCAATTTTTGGCTGCCCTGCCAAAGGGCTATACTCCAATACACCCACTTCAGGTTTACAGGCCCTCCTGCACGTCTCTATCCTGGGACAATGTGGAGCCTCCCAATTTTTGGCTGCCCTGCCAAAGGGCTATACTCCAATACACCCACTTCAGGTTTACAGGCCCTCCTGCACGTCTCTATCCAGGGGCATTGGTGAACCTCCCAATTTTGGACTGCCCTGGCAAAGGAATATACTACAATATACCCAGTTCCTCAAAATGGGCACATTATGTCAAGACAGGGCTTCATGTACGTCTCTTCTCAGGGTCATCGGAGTGCCGCACAATGTTTTCACGTAAAATCTTACATGTAATTACAAAAAGTAACATACACCAGCTGTATCTCACTATTGGGTATGTGCCCTTAACATTTTCACCCTAAATATTCATTTTGGTGTCATTTTGGAAGGTTTTCTGGTGACTCCGTAAAATTGGCGTGAAACTTGGACAACATTGTTCACAGCTGTGACTTTCGAGTGAGAAATGCTTCCAGGGGTCTTCCCCATGGTGTTGCCATGTCATTTGAGCACTCTTCTGAGACTTTTGTGAAATTTTTAGGGTTTCTACATGCAGGGGTGAACTTAGCCTCTCTGCTGCCTGAGGCGAACTGCAAAACGGCGCCCCCCCCCCCACCCGCTAGAAAAAATTTTTAATTGATAAAAATAAATCTGGTTCCTACAGATTTATATTTATCCTGTAAAAATGAGCAAAATAGTGGACATTTTAGTTTACTGAAACAGAAAAAAAAGATGTCCACACAAAGATGTCTGCGCCATCACACGCACATACAAGAACCACACAGAAGAATCCAGAACAAGGATCATTAATGGCAATGGCAGCTTGGCACAAGCATTTAGACACATAATGACAACTGGCAGAGCCGTGGTCCTGCAGGCAGAACTGATTGCCAACCTCTGGCACACGCCTGCAAAACTCTGGACCGCTGCCTGGCACTGAATATTCAGACAAGTCGCCATGCCGCACCTTCCACACAACACAGGTAAAGACCTGCAGTCTGAGCATCAACAAGCCGCCACTGCACTAAGTTGGTAAAATGGCGCTTCTTCTCCATCCAACAGACCACACTTACTCCCGAATTGCTTAGCCAATCACAAACGCCACACACGGGGCTGTCTTTATGTAATTAATAACAGGGTCCTTCCTATTGGGTTGAGCAAAGGATATGGGAGCAGGAAGGGGGAAGAGCACCACCGACCAACCGCTGCTCAGGAGAAAGATGGCTGGATGCCTGAATGTACCGAGGGGCAGCACTGGACCTGGTGTGTAAGGGTGGTTTCACATTTGCATTCGGAACGCAAGCGTAACAGAACGCAGCCAAACGCTGCGTTCCTATGTTTAACATGGGAACGATTCCGTTTGGATGCGCATAATTTATACGCCCTCCTCCGCCCTCCAAATGCAACATGTTGCATTTTTTGTGCGTTCACAGGTGCTTGATTTATCAGCAAGTGCCCGCGAATGCACAAACAATGCATGGATCTCAATGGATCCGCACTGTCCTCCGCATGGCAGCGCAGGAGAACGCTGCGGATCACATTGAAATTTCGTCGTCGGCGGCTGGGAGGTGGAGGATCTCCGCCACAGATCTCCGCCTCCCGGCCGCCGTCGAGATCACTGATTGGCTGGCCGAGCACCATACTGATGAGAATCTCCTCTGCATTCACATCAGTATGGCAGCGTTTGCCCTGCGTTTGCATGCCCTGCGCATGCAGACACAAATGCAAATCTGAAACCAGCCTAAGTTATGGCCAATCAGTCCTGCAGCAGAGGGACAATGCATCCTGCATCATAGAAATCATAGGGCCCCATAGCAGAAGTTCTAATTGGGCACCCCCCAACAAAAGCAATATTTGGCTGGGTCACATAGGTACATCTCTCTCAATATGTCAGCCTTTACAAAGTAATTTTCCTCCTACTGAAGCCCCTAGATTCCCCTTTCATTGCCCCTCTAAAGTGTGATGCCAACAAAAGTGCCCCACAAACACTGTATGATCCCCCACAGTGCATTCCTCCACATGCACAGTATGATGACCCTACTGCACCTCCTGCAACTACCCCAGTACAGCATGATCCCCAACTATGACCGCCGCCCAGCCCTCCATATAGTATAATGGACCTATGTACAGTATAATGGCCCCCAACATAGCCCTCAAATAGCCCTTCATAAAGTATAAAGGCTCCCTTGTAGCCTCCAAGTATTATCATGCCTCCCACAGAGCCCTCCAAATATTATAATGGCTTCCAAATAGTATAATTTGCTCCATATAATATAATACACCCCCATAGTATTCCACATAGTATACCGCATTCCTCCATATATTATGCACCCCCATAGTCTTCTATAAAATAGAATGCACCCCCCACAGTACTCGATATAGAAAAACGCACCCCCACAGTCCTCCATATAGTATATTGCACCCCGTAGTCCTCCAAATAGCATATTGCACCCCCACAGAACTCCATAGAGAACAATTCACCCCCACAGTACTTGATATAAAATAATGCACCCCCACACTCATCCATGTAGTATAATGCACCCCACAGTCCTCCATATAGAATAATGCAGCCCCACAGTCCTCCATATAGAATAATCACCCCCACAGTCCACCATATAGATTAATGCACCTCCACAGTCCTCCAAATAGTATAATGCACCCCACAGTCCTCCATATAGCATAATGCACCCCCATATTGCATACTGCACTCCCATAGCTCTCCATACAGCATATTGGACCCCCATAGTCCTCCATATAGTATAATGCACCCTCATAGTCCTCCATATAGTATAATGCATCCCCTATAGCCTTCCTTATAGTATAATGCACCCCCATAGTCTTCCATATAATATAATGGGCCACAATAGTTCTCCATATAGTATATTGCACCCCCATTGTCCTATATTATATTGTACATTACATAGTTTCCCATCAGTGTACTCACTAAAAAAAACTATTAAAAAAATAAAAAGTAAATACCTCTTCTCCTCAGCATCTCCTCTGCCGCTCTGCACGTCTCAGCACAGTGGCGCTAAGTGATGACATCATTGTTCCCCGCCGTGCTGAGCTGCAGAGGGGTGGACAGCGGTGGCAAGGACTTGGGAGAAGAATGCTGCCGGCAGAGGCGGCCGGGACTATAGGAGCAGCATGCTCGGGGGGGCCACCACTGGTACACACATGGCTCCGCTCCGTACACCTAGTACACACTCAGCTCCGTACACCACGTACGCCTCGTACACAAGCGGCTCTGCTCAGTACAACTCGTACACACACGGCTCTGCTCCGTACACCTCGTACACAAGCGGCTCTGCTCCATACACCTCGTACACAAGCGGCTCTGCTCCATACACCTCATACACAAGCGGCTCTGCTCCGTACACCTCGTACACAAGCGGCTCTGCTCCATACACCTCGTACACAAGCGGCTCTGCTCCGTACACGTTGTACACATGTGGCTCTGCTCTGTACACCTCGTACACATATGACTTCGCTCTGTACACACCGTACACACGTGGCTCCGTTTCGTACACACGTGGCGCCGCTTCGTACACCTCGTACACACTGGGCTCCGCTGCGAAAGCCTCGCACACACGGCTCTGCTCCGTACACCTCATACACACGCGGCTTCGCTCCGTACGTCTCGTACACACGCAGCTCCGCTCCGTACACCTTGTACACTCTCAGCTCCACAATGTACACACGTGGCTTCACTCTATACACCTCGTACACACACGCCTCCGCTCTGTACACCTCGTACACACGCGGCTCTGCTCCGTACACCTCATACACACTCGGCTCTGCTCCGTACACCTCGTACACACACGCCTCCGCTCTGTACACCTTGTACACACGTGGCTCTGCTCCGTGCACCTCATACACACTTGGCTCTGCTCCGTACATCATTGTTCCCCGCCGTGCTGAGCTGCAGAGGGGTGGACAGCGGCGGCAAGGACTTGGGAGAAGAATGCTGCCGGCAGAGGCGGCCGGGACTATAGGAGCGGCATGCTCGGGGGGGCCACCACTGGTACACACATGGCTCCGCTCTGTACACCTAGTACACACTCAGCTCCGTACACCACGTACGCCTCGTACACAAGCGGCTCTGCTCCGTACAACTCGTACACACACGGCTCTGCTCCGTACACCTCGTACACAAGCGGCTCTGCTCCATACACCTCGTACACAAGCGGCTCTGCTCCATACACCTCGTACACAAGCGGCTTTGCTCTGTACACCTCGTACACAAGCGGCTCTGCTCCGTACACCTCGTACACAAGCGGCTCTGCTCCATACACCTCGTACACAAGCGGCTCTGCTCCGTACACGTTGTACACATGTGGCTCTGCTCTGTACACCTCGTACACATATGACTTCGCTCTGTACACACCGTACACACGTGGCTCCGTTTCGTACACACGTGGCGCCGCTTCGTACACCTCGTACACACTGGGCTCCGCTGCGAAAGCCTCGCACACACGGCTCTGCTCCGTACGCCTCGTACACACGCGGCTCCGCTCCGTACACCTTGTACACACTCGGCTTCGCTCCGTACGTCTCGTACACACGCAGCTCCGCTCCGTACACCTTGTACACTCTCAGCTCCACAATGTACACACGTGGCTTCACTCTATACACCTCGTACACACATGCCTCCGCTCTGCACACCTCATACACACACGGCTCTGCTCCGTACACCTCGTACACAAGCGGCTCTGCTCCATACACCTCGTACACAAGCGGCTCTGCTCCGTACACGTTGTACACATGTGGCCTGCTCTGTACACCTCGTACACATATGACTTCGCTCTGTACACACCGTACACACGTGGCTCCGTTTCGTACACACGTGGCGCCACTTCGTACACCTCGTACACACTGGGCTCCGCTGCGAAAGCCTCGCACACACGGCTCTGCTCCGTATGCCTCGTAAACACGCGGCTCCGCTCCGTACACCTTGTACACTCTCGGCTCTGCTCCATACACCTTGTACACACTCGGCTTCGCTCCGTACGTCTCGTACACACGCGGCTCCGCTCCGTACACCTTGTACACTCTCAGCTCCACAATGTACACACGTGGCTTCACTCTATACACCTCGTACACACACGCCTCCGCTCTGTACACCTCGTACACACACGGCTCTGCTCCGTACACCTCGTACACAAGCGGCTCTGCTCCATACAACTCGTACACAAGCGGCTCTGCTCCGTACACGTTGTACACATGTGGCTCTGCTCTGTACACCTCGTACACATATGACTTCGCTCTGTACACACCGTACACACGTGGCTCCGTTTCGTACACACGTGGCGCCGCTTCGTACACCTCGTACACACTGGGCTCCGCTGCGAAAGCCTCGCACACACGGCTCTGCTCCGTACACCTCGTACACACTCGGCTCTGCTCCGTACACCTCGTACACACTCGGCTCTGCTCCGTACACCTCGTACACACTCGGCTCTGCTCCGTACACCTCGTACACACGCGGCTCTGCTCCGTACACCTCGTACACACGCGGCTCTGCTCCGTACACCTCGTACACACGCGGCTCTGCTCCGTACACCTCGTACACACGCGGCTCTGGTCCGTACACCTCGTACACACTCGGCTCTGCTCCGTACACCTCGTACACACACGGCTCCACTCTGTACACCTCGTACACACACGGCTCCACTCTGTACACCTCGTACACACTCGGCTCTGCTCCGTACACCTCGTACACACACGGCTCCACTCTGTACACCTCGTACACACTCGGCTCCCCTCTGTACACCTCGTACACACTCGGCTCCCCTCTGTACACCTCGTACACACTCGGCTTCGCTCCGTACACCTCGTACATACACAGCTTCACTCCATACACCTCATACACACGCACCTCCACTCTGTACACCTTGAACACTCAGCTCCACTCCATATACCTCATACATACACAGCTCTGCTACATTAATTTACACTGTAAAGCCTCAGCCCCACACATAAACTTCACCTCATCCAGCACCATGGTGGAGTCCTGGCTGCATACTGAGGAGCTGATCATGTGACCCGCCTGACTCCTCCCCTCCTTTGACATCATCACAGGTCCTGTCAGCGCGAGGCACAGTGAAGCATGAAGCCGGCTCACACAGCCGGCTCACACAGCCGCACGGGGGGGGGGGGGGTTTGGAGACCGCGGCCGCTAACACAGCTCACACTGCCACACTGGAGGGGGGGGGTGTTTGGACACCGCGGCCGCTGCCGCTGCGGCAGGAGATGCCCCGCCAGCAGCCCCAGATACGCCAAGCCTGGTCGCAGCGTCGGCGGCCAGGACTGTAGGAGCGGCATCTGCAGGGTGCCGCACTACCACCAGGCGCTCCTGAAGACGCCGCCCCATGTCTACCAGCAGAGCTCGCCGCCTGAGGCTGACACTTCATGTCGCCTCATGGATGGTGCGGCCCTGTCTACATGCTGTCGGCAGTCATTTCATAAAAATACTTGGGTCTCCCATAGGATAACATTGGGCTCGGTACTCGGGCCGAGTGCACGAGTATCTCGGGATGCTCGGCCCGAGCTTCGAGCACCCGAGCATTTTAGTACTTGCTCATCACTATTAATCAGTAATTGATTGATCAATTTTTGGCATTTTTTTTGCACCACATCTGTGCATGCATCCTGCAGCTTTTGAGCCAGTTGATAATTGAATTGTCTTTTCAGAATGGAAGTGAATGAATTCTATTGCCATCTATTGAAAGTAGCAATTTTGAAAGTTGACAAAAATTGACTCTTTAATGAGCCTTTCAATATCTTAGGATTTATGCCAGATCTGCAGACACTGCATATCGGGATGACTGCTCCTTATCAGTGCAAAGTAGGAGATCTGATCTCACTGCTAGCATGCAGGATTAATTTTCACAAGGAGTATAGCTATTCCCTGAAGGTACCATTACATGGCACGACACCGTGCACGACATTGCTCAATAGTGACATGTTCAACGATGTTGAAACAACATTGTTAGTGTGTCGTTGCGTGTAACTGAACGATTCAACTATGATTAGTCAAGTTGGAGTTGACAGGTTTATGAACATGTTCAAAAACCTGACGATGTCGTTCAAGCGATCTGCTAGCATCGTTCTGTGTGACACCGCGATAACGATGTCATGGACGACTTCACCCATTCACAGCAATGAGCAGGGATCGTTCTCCGGGTTGGCTAATGATACCTGCTCACAAGAATGTTGGTGAGTTGTCCACGATATCTAGATATGTGACATCTCACCAGCAACGTTGAAATGATGTCAAAACAACCGCGCGCCCACGAGATCGCAGCAGACATGGTTTCAACGCCGTGCCGTGTAACTGTACCCTTAGACTGATCATACATACAGACTGAACATACATCACTGATTGGTATCCAGTTTTCTATCCCCTTTTTGCATGTAATCTGTGCATGCTTCCTGCAGCCACTGGGCCAATGATCAGTGATGCACATCACTGATCGGTTTCTGTTCTCACTTTTGGTCAGGAATTTTTTTCTCTTTTTTTTCCTGTGTTTTTTTCTTTCATGTTAGGGCCCTTTCACATCAGTGTTTTTTGAAATTCGCGGCAGATGCGGTGAAAAAACCGCATCTGCCGCGATTACTGCATACCGGCTGCACTTGCGGCGCGGTTGCGGTAAACGCCATGCAAAGTATAGGCGTACTTGCGGCAGGTGCGGCAAGTGCGGTTTTGCACTTGCGGCAGGTGCGGCAGGTGCGGCCGCGAAAAAAACCGCGGCTGACCGCGGTTTTTTTCGCGCCCGCACCTGCCGCAAGTGCAAAACCGCACTTGCCGCACCTGCCGCAAGTACGCCTATACTTTGCATGGCGTTTACCGCAACCGCGCCGCAAGTGCAGCCGGTATGCGGTAATCGCGGCAGATGCGGTTTTTTCACCGCATCTGCCTCGAATTTCAAAAAACGCTGATGTGAAAGGGCCCTTAGGATGCACACAATTCATTTCACCGCACTCCCGATGCAATCGCATCGGGGCTTTTTCTAGTCGTATAATAATAGGTAGATGCATAAATCCAAAGAAGGTACACATGAATGGCCTCCTATTTACATAAAACAATGTATATAAAAGATAGACATTTGTGATTTGCCTGAAAGAGCAGTTAGCTCCAAAACGCGTAGCAATAAATCATGAGTTATTAATAATCCCATCTCTTGGAACTCCTTTAATCACAAAGAAGCGCAGTGTCTTACCATTTATCTAAAAAAGGGAAATGGGACAATAAGCAAGTTCATTCATCTTGTGATGATCCACAGTATTTGTGCACATAAAAGTGACAGATTGTATAAGAAAAGCCAAGTGGTAATGTTCTTAAATACAAACAGTGTAGAATAATATACAAGGGAAATCCTTGTAATAATTGTCATGTTGTATTCCGCATTTTGAACCAGTAAAGCTTGCTGACTGGCTGTTCTGCCGCATTTCTACAACCTTTGGGTGGCTAAACCCAATCAGTAACCGCAGATGTCCAGCACACACCCCGAACTTTACAGTACAGGATTCCCCATCACTAGTCCAGGCATCTTTCCAATGCTGTTCGTATTCCATTTGAGTGCTGGGAAACTTGAGAATTTTTCCGGAAAACCCTATCAGGAGGCTGGAGAGGCAGGGAAATTGATGAGATGGATGAAAATGCTCGTTTCCCATTGACTTCTACTATTGTCTAACCTACTTGACTCGAATACAGAGCACTCGAGCAGTATAGTGCTCCCTCTTCACTTCTTATGACCCATCCTACAGTGGCCTGTTCATGGTACTGCCGATCAGCTCCTATTGAAAAGATTAGTACATAATCCTTGTATGGCATTCCAAATACAGGGTTTTGTGCACAATCTCCAGAACATCAATAGTAAACAAGAGGAAACATTGGAGTATATTGCAGTAAAAGAGTGATTATTTATTTTTGGATTAAAAATGAATGAGAAAGGGGATAGAATCTGGGAGACGCAGCTCACCCCTAAAACAGAGCCAAATTATCAGCCCAACTGCATGCTATTACAAAAGGTAAAACATGGGCATATTGTACATACAGTATAAGGTACAGTTACATACAGTGAATAATTTTCAGCATTTGCATTTGCATCATTAGCAGCCTATATACATGGTAAGATTTTGCAAGATCACAGCATGTAGACCAAAAGACATAGAGTCCATGAATCACAATAAACATAATAAAGTGCAAGTGCAGAGGACAGATTCTGGTTTAGAAATCCATACCTAGGGGATGACAATAGTGGGGAGCGCGCTCCAGTAGAGAATAGTCCTATCAAAGGCCCCTACACGTGTTTCGCCAGCCTGGAAGACTAGCTTCCTCAGGGAGAAGTCAGGCAGTGGAGGACATAGCCCAGAGTGCATCCATACCGCATGTCTTATAGCCCAGCGTCCGGGTGCAGTGTCTGGCACTTCCGGGTACACTGACATCATAGACCTGCGCAGTTCAGCCTCAGATCCCGCCCTGCAGTGACGATGTTTCTGGCGCACACGCTCTCTCTGCTGCCTGGACGCGTCACCATAGTAGCAGGCAGGGGGCTGGGCCAACAACAACATCACACACAGGCGTTCAAAGGGTCAGACTGCGCAGATGCAGTGCTTAATGTGCTGGGAACTAGACAGTGATAAGAACAGTCAGGGGAAGCAATGTTAACTCTTTGTGGCACAAATATAAAAGAGGACCAGCTGTAATTATAAGGACCAAAATAAGTCTCTTAAGGACAGTTCATATTAGATCCATGTCAGATGTAAGTTGAGTGTTCCCACATGATAATGTTCAGAATATAATCCAGGTCCCTAGGCAATGAAGTCAGGATGGGCATGACAGAGGATGGTGGGTCCAGTCAGTCCGTTAGTTTTATGCCTAGATAAATAGAACCAGAAATATAGAATAAGAACAAGAAAAGCAAGAAATGAAATGCCTAAAATACCACTATGACCAATCACTTATAAGTATGGAGAGAAAGACAGATTCTCATTTAACCCCATGGGGGTCAACGTATCAAGCATCACAATCCACTTTGTTGCTGTTTGTGCTAGGAGTTTTTTTAGGTCCGCCTCTATTGCCACCACATATTATGTCAATTCCCCTCACCTTGAGGGATGCTGGGTTGCAATTGTGATATTTTTTAAAGTGCTTCAGAATGGTTTTAAGTAGTGAAGCATCTTCCGCGTTCTCAGCTGCAGCACTATCACGGACGTGTTCACGCACTCTCACCCTCAGTTCTCTTGAGGTTAACCCTACGTAGATAAGAGAGCAGGCACACTGCGCATAATATACCACAAAGGTGGATGAGCAGGAGATCCTGTGCCTGATCTCAAATCTACGGGTACCAGCTGAGGAGTGAAAGTGCGACGTCCGCTCGATATTGGGGCAGGAGACGCAATTTCCACATGGAAAGCATCCGAGGATCAGTCCTCGAGAACAGAAGGGATTCGGAATATGTGGCACATAGTGGCTATTAACCAAGATGTCATTCAAACTTTTAGCTCGTCGTGGTGTCATCATGGGTTTCTGGGGTGTTCACTTTTTCAAAGTGTGATCGGTTAGTAAGACCCCCCCAGTGTCGTTGGAAGATGTCTCTCATAGTCTGCCACTCATAATTAAAGGTCCCCACAAAGCGAAGTGCTGGCTCCTGCTGGGTCTTTTTAGGTTTGTAACGCAGAAGTTGGTCTCTTGGTGTGTGTGCCGCTCACCTATACCCACGCTTTATACACCTGTTCGAGTACCCACGGTCAACAAATCTTTGTCTAAGGTCCACAGACTGACGTTTGAATCCCTCACTAGTTCAACAGATCCTCCTCATCCTCAGGAACTGGCCCGCACAGTGGTAGGGCAATGGCCAGATGACGCATGTAACAGAGAGTTCACTGCCGTTGACTTCCTATGTACATCCGTCTGTATCAGACCAGAGGCATCGACCTCTAAAAGAATGTCCAGGAAGTCAATGCGGACTGCACTGTACTTATTCGTCAATCTGATGCCAAAGCGGTTGATGTTTAGATCCCTCATAAAGGTCTCAAGCTGCTCCGATGAACCCTGCCAGATGAACAGGACGTAGTCTATATAGCGCATCCAGCACTGCACCTGGGCGCAGCCCGCCACCCCTCCGTCGCCAAATGTTTCTCTCTCCCAAAGTCCGAGAAAGAGATTGGCGTACGAAGGTGCGCAGGTCGCGCCCACAGCAGTGCCGCACTCCTGTAGGTAGACGACATCCTTGAATGCAAAGGTGTTATGGGTCAGGATAAATCGGAGCAGCTGTAGAATTAGATCACTTAGCGGACCGTCCACACCGCCACCCCCGAGGAAAAATTGGACCGCCTCCAAACCATGAGTATGTTGGATGCACGTCTAAAGGAATTCGACGTAAGCCATGACCAGAAGCATATCTGATTCCACAAAGATGACGTCAACCCGATTTAGGACGTCCATTGTATCTTTAGTATAGGAGGGGAGGTTCTCTACGAGCGGTTATAGATGAAAATCGATGAATTTGCATACAGGCTCGCAGAGACCCCCAATCCCTGACATCCCGGGCGGCATCTTTGTGGATCTTTGGTAGTAAATAAAATGTGGGCATACGGGGAAAACACACCAAGAGACTTTCTGCTATTTTTTTAGTAATCAGACCTTGCTCCAGAGCTCCATTAAGTATCTCCCTCAGTTGAGACTGGAACCCGGTCAGGGGGTTATAATGTAGTCTACTATAAGTAGACCTATCACTTAGCTGCCTGAGTGCCTCTTTTTCATAGTGAGCAGCTGGCCACAGAACAAAATACCCCCCCTTGTCCGCTGGTTTGACCACCACATCTTTGATGTTCTGGAGTTCGCTGATCGCCTCTCTCTGTTTGAGTTAAATTGTCATATTTACAGCGACCTGAGACCTTTTTTTAGGTCTTCCTTAACTAGGCGGGTGAACATCTCCACAGCAGGACAGACGGACAAGGAGGGAATGTTTTAGATTTTAAATAGAGGTAGTGAGGAAACACACCTGTTTTCTGTGGCTGCTCACTTTGGAGGTCCTCCAAGGCTGCCAGTGTGTCCATCTCCAGGGGGTCAGAGGGTCAAAGATAGGATCTTTGTAGTGGAGTTTCTTCAGGATCACTCTTCTTGCAAATAGGTGCACATCCTTTACAGCTGAAAAATAGTTAAAAGCATTTGTTGGTGAGAATGTCAAACCCAGTGATAATACTTCAATCTGTGTATAGGAGAGGGCATGTGCGGTAAGATTCACTACCTGCATCCTATTAGGTGCATTTTTACTTGCAGGCGTGTTTGCCCAGCTTTTGCCCCTGCACCTAGATCAGGTCCACCACACCCTCCTCCTGACACAGATCCTGTGCGGGATGCTCCTGATTGCAATAAAGAGGATCTCGAATCTGGTGGAACACGTGAGGGGTGTCGTGCCCTCTTACGGGGATTTTTCCACCGATAAACTTTGTTCTCTTGTTTATCTTGAGTATCTCTCTTGAATTTTTTGATCTTAATATCTCTGACCTCCTTCTCCCACCTGGAGACGTCCTTCGCTATCTCCCCATTAAACCTGTTCAATGCCTCAGAGGATGCCTTCTCCTTAATGGTCGCCTCCAAGTCTTCCAGCTGTGACTCAATAGCCTCAAGGGTGGTGCTGTTTGCCTCAAAAAAACTTGGCCAAGACACTTAAGCTCATGAACCACGTCACGGATCCTCATGCTCATGAGTCCTAACAAAAATACTTTGTTGTAGGTAGAGGTGATTTTTATCAGCCTGCACCTGGTGCTGCTTCACATTGTGGGGTCTGACTGCATCCTGCAAGTGCAGTGTTTGGTTTTTGGATGTGGCATGGATTGTAAGTTTTTCTGATGCTGCCATTTTGAGTAGTTTTAGTATATATTTTTGTTAGGACTCATGAGGATCTGTGACGTGGATCATGAGCTTAAGTGTCTTGGCCAATGCATGAACCAATACCTCATCTATAAGGTTTTTTGTTTATCATATAAAAAACTAAAACTCTTTTGCACTTTTTTATCATTTTCGGGGTGCAGCTGTGCCCCATGGGGGCGCTGTTCATCTAGTGGTGCAGAAGCATCGTACTGGGCGGCCCATTGGTCAGGTGGCAGAGCCAGTGGGTAGCTTACAGACACTCTGCATCATTTTGTATCAGTGTGAATGGTGTCCTAAGCAGACCCATTGTGTGCATGGCAGGTCGCCTCCCACACTTTGTTGTAGGTAGAGGTGATTTTTATCAGCCTGCACCTGGTGCTTGCTTCACATAGTGGGATCTAACTGAATCCTGCAAGTGCAGTGTTGGTTTTTAGATGTGGCATGGATGGTAAGTTTTTCTGATGCTGCCATTTTGAGTAGTTTTTGTATATATTGCTGTTTGCCTCAACTAGAAGCCCCATGAAATTTTTAGAGCAGTTATCGGCAGCTGTTTCCCACTTCTCCTTAAATTCTTCATCCTCAATTTCAAAGGAGGGGAACACCTGAACCCGTAAGCCCCTTGGGATAAGGTCACTGCTAATATACTTAGAGAGGAACGCTCGGTTCCACCAAACACAAATGCGTTTGCGTAATAAGTTCTTATAATCAACAATCAGAGTGGTAAGTGATTGCTCATCTGGTAAATCAGGTCCTGGGTCACCATTTTTGAAAACATTGTCAACAAGGTCAAGCCAGGCGCTGACACGCGCCCTGAAGTCCATTGCCCAAGGAAAACCTGTGCAGAACACAGAAAAGATCAATATTAGTACATAAGTGTCAGACACTGCACCCGGACGCTGGGCTATAAACCATGCGGTATGGATGCACTCTGGGCTATGTCCTCCACTGCCTGACTTCTCCCTGAGGAAGCTAGTCTTCCAGGCTGGCGAAACACGTGTAGGGGCCTTTGATAGGACTATTCTCTACTGGAGCGCGCTCCCCACTATTGTCATCCCCTAGGTATGGATTTCTAAACCAGAATCTGTCCTCTGCACTTGCACTTTATTATGTTTATTGTGATTCATGGACTCTATGGGTACCTTTACACGCCGCTACTGGAGGATGGATACAACCAGCTACTTCACGTGCACGAGCACGCACAAACGGTTACAAACGGTAAACGCACCATCTTTACACGCCGCCACAAGCTACGCTACGCTACGTTACATCTATCTCTGGATACACCGCCGGGTGCCTCAAGTCACCTTCTGTAGCTCATCTTACCTCATTTACACACCGCTACAAGCAGCTAATATGGGGGGACCTGGTGCAGCAGGGACAGCACATAGGCGTGCCACAATTGTGGATTACGAGACGTCCGTACGCTGATAGGACAAAGCAAGAAACCCATGATTGGCCAGGCATCGCAGGAGGCTGTTTAATACATGACGCTCGAGCAATTGTGTAGTGTGACTGGTCAGCTCCTTAAATATGCCGCCCTATGCAGCGTCTACCAATCGTAACGCAGGAGCTTCCACCAATGATCGCTGAAGGGGGGGCGGTATCCCGGAGCCTGTGTCACGCCCCAGCTACATACCAGGTACATTGCCTGGTGTCGACACATCCCTTCTGTTGCTTCTTTACACGCCGATACAGCTCGCTACAATCGCCTGTGTAGCCACCTGTTTCCGGGCAGTGCTCAGAAACAGATGTATCTGTTCCCGGGTGCCTCCTACCGTCTTTACACGCCGCTATTACGGGGTATTTTGCCGCTACAAGCTACATTTGTAGCCTGTAGCTGGTTGTATCCATCCTCCAGTAGCGGCGTGTAAAGGGCCCCTGAGTCTTTTGGTCTACATGCTGTGATCTTGCAAAACCTTACCATGTATATAGGCTGCCAATGATGTTTCTATGCAAATGATTCACTGTATGTAACTGTACCTTTACTATGTGTACAATATGCTCATGTTTTACCTTTTGTAATAGCATGCAGATGGGCTGATATTTTGGCTCTGTTTTAGGGGTGAGCTGCGTCTCCCAGATTCTATCCCCTTTCTCATTCGTTTTTTAAACCAAAAATAAATAATCACTCTTTTATTGCAATATACTCCAATGTTTTCTCTTGTTTACTACTCCTATTAAAAAGAATAGAAACTGATCTGCTGTACTCGGCTGTCGCACTAAACAGTGTATGGAGCTGTGGTGTCTTGGCCTATACACTGTATGCACACAGCCATTACCGAACACAATGACAGCTGATCAGTGGGGTTGCCGGGTGTCAGTCCCTATCAATCTTAAATTGATGATAGGTCATCTGGATAGTCTATAACATAATTTATGGAGAACCTTCTTAAGCAGTTTTTGAGAGTGAACGAATAAGTATTGAAGTAAAAAATATAATAACTATTCCATGTAGAAAGAATCATATTTCTCTGATATGATATAGTTAAAAGTTCATTATCTTTGCTTGCACTTTTGATTTATATAAAAAAAAAATATGTTGTTACTATTTAAAGACTTACAAAACGTAGCATCTCAAAGATAGTGTTCTGTAAGTTATTGTCTTTGCATTTTTATTGGTGTTACATTATATGCAGTGTATTAAAGAATCACCTTACATTGCCCTTTAAACTTTGGTACACTTTCCATGTCCTGTATGTTGGATTTATTTTTCAGACTTATTTATAGCTTCTTGTGTAATTCTTAATACTTAGTCTACTATTAAAATATAAGCCAGAGTTCAAATTGGCGACACAGGCTTCTCAATGCAATGTCAGGAATTTCTGATAATTCATCTGAGTGGGTATAAGTGTTTACAATAACTTGAATGCATCCCAACTACATAAAGATTACTCAAATAAAAATGTAACCACCGCTGTGCAAACAGTATTAAAATATGTTGCATACTTTAGGCAAGAGCTAAATAAAGGCCAGGACACATACTCAGAATACTACTAGGATATCATTTTTTATTTATTTTTTATTCTGTTTGCATAGACTAAGAGATAACAAATATTATAAAAATTACAGGAGAACATACAGGCAAGCATACAAGCATAACAATGTAACGCGATCCCCTCTGCCTATCAACAGCCATTCCACTGACCCTTCTTTTGGAATCATACTTCCGGAGTATGTGAGAGAGCAGCCACAGTTCTTACTTCCTCTGAATGTTGGATTAGTTTGAAGAAGGGGACAGTGAAGTGGCTCCTAATTACATAATGTCACACAAGATGTGCAGGATTATTAGGTGTCATGTTTTGCTCAGGCAATAAGGGCTTTTAAAAAAAAAAGAAAAAAAAAAGATTTAAAGGCAACCTGCCACCAGGATTTCCCCTTGTAAAGTACTGCTAGTATCTGTCGACCCTCTGTTACGGTATACTAAAATCATGTCCATATGTCTACTCTGCAAGGCACAAAAATAGCTTCAATTATATTTACAGATGGCATGGTCTGGTCCAGTGGGTGTCCCTGGTATTGATCTAGTGCCTACTCTCTTATGATCGCTGTCTTGCTTCATGTGGATGATGCATCCTACGTCATCCACATGATGTCCTCCATCACGCTCTTGCATAGGTGTATTTCTCTCTGCCCAGCTGAGGGTAGAGCATAGTTTTGTAGTAAGCATAAATGCCTAAGAGCGCTGGCGCATGCACATTACAATACTTTGCTTTCTCCTCATGAGAAAAGAGGAGATCAAGACCAAAGATGCCTATTGGACTGGAACATGCATCTGTAAGTAAAGCTATTTTTTGTGTGATGTAGAGCTGATTGCCATTGCATTTTGCTGTAGCAGAGGGCTTACAAGTGCTGGCTGTTGCTATGCACTTGTAGTAACTCGCACAGTAAACTAGGGTCAAACACAACTGACCCAACTGATTCCTGTACAGTCTAAAGTTCCTAGCTGGCCCTTGCACAGGTTGGAATAACTAACCACAGTATTTGCAGATGGCAACTCTGATGTGGCTTCCTTATTGGCCATTGTGTGTTCCTTGTGCCTCATTAGGAACCAAGGGGAAAGGGGAAGAGCACTATAAGGAACCGGGAGTGGAAAAAAAAACACAAAGTGAACACAAAGTGAAAAGTAAGGTATTACTACTAGAAAGAAACACCTCCTAGCTAAAGGAGTAGGACAGAGAGAAGAGACAGCAGAGATAAATAACCTAGCTAAGGTTACTTTCATACTGGATGTTTTTGAAATCCAGTACAGATCTATTTTCTTTTAGGATCAGGTTTTTGCCCATTCACTTTTAATGGTTTCCAGTAGGATCCTGTTACTGCAGGTCGCTACTGAATCAGATTTGGCTTCTTGATGAGTTACATGCAACTTTTTTTGTGCTCAGTAAAACAACGTATCTAGCTGGATCCTGTTTTACCAGATCATGCTGGACCAGTAGCACTGAATATGGCATGCCCACTGAGCATTAATGGTATAGTCCATCTTGTAAAAGTCGGGGGCATGGACCCGGAACACAGACTTCACTGAGATGATTAAAGCATTAAACTCACCAGTCTTGGCATTGCAGTCACTTCTGGGTCCTGCTCATTAACCTCATGAAATATTCACTGCATTGACTGCTGACCAGCCAATTATTCTCTGTGACATCTTCTGTGATTGGCTTTTGCATCCCACCCATTGTGCCAGACACCAATCACAGACACAATGGGTTGGGCTCAGCAGCCAATCATAGATGGTGTCACAGAGAGTGGGTATCTGTGATTGACCATCACAGAGTGAGACAAGGAATACCACCAGCAGAAAAGATCAGTCTAGGAAAGGTCTAAATAGCCAACACCCAGAGGTGATAGACCAGAATAAATTAACAAATATAAACACCTGTTTTACAAAGAGGAATGAAACAAAGACAACAAATATTAAGAATGTGAAAGGAAAAAGCCCACTGTGTCTCAGAAGAGAAAGAATCAAATCACTCAAAACAGGCTTCTTGGTTTTAATCCTGAGGCATGATTGTACCCCCCCTTTTACAAGTAGTCACTGGACCCACTGAGATCCCCATCCTCTGATGCTGCTGACAGAACTCTTTTACCAGACCATCCGTATAAGAACAGCAAAGAAAAAAAACTGATTCATTAGCAGAAAAACTGTTGTATACTTCATTAAATTATACATGACAAGTATAACAGCATCCTCCACTCAGTTATTGGATTCCTGAAGAATGAACATTTCACAAGGAGACAGCGGCAGATCTATATTAAGCTTACTTTTCGTTAGTGTACTATAACCATGATTAAGGCATAAGCCGAAAGGCATAGTTTTTTATTTTTTTGTAGTAGTAGTTTTCTTGATATAATTGTCTGGTTGCCCAGTTATTAATTGAAAGAATAAATGTAAAGTTTTACTTTTACATTGGATTGGCCTCCCCCCAGACCCTTCTGAGGCATTAGTTGCAGAGACTTCAGGATCCATCCATTCTCATGGGGGAAAAGGATGACTTCCAGGTACCCGAACTCCTGCACTTGAAATACACATTTTTCTTTTTTGACATGAAGATGATAATAATAATAAAACTTTATTTGTATAGCACCAACATATTCCGCAGCGCTTTACAGTACAATGGTTCGTATAAGAAAAATATACAATACGGAATGGTAAGTAATACAGAACAGTAGTTACATACAGTAAACATAAAATCAATGTAGGAAATACAATTTAAAGGCAAGAAATAAAGGTGACCCTGCTCGAAGGAGCTTACAATCTACGACGGGATGAGAGTGACACAAAGTACAGGGGCTTATAACAATGAATATCTTATGTCTAAATGACTACTATTAGGGAGAATGATAGGCCGCCGTGAACAGATGTGTTTGTAGGGAGCGTGTGAAGCTATGCAAGTTGTGAATGGTCCTAATTTCTTTGGGTAGAGCATTCCAGAGGATTGGTGCAGCTCGAGAGAAGTCTTGGAGTTGGGAATGGGAGGTTCAGTTTAATGCCGATGTTAGTCGGAGGTCGCTTCCAGAGCGAAGGAGACGGGTGGAGTGGTAGACAGAGATGAACGTAGAGAGGTAAGGAGGTGCCGCACCATGAATAACTTTGTGGGTGACAACAAGCAATTTGAATATGATCCTATAGTGTATGGGCAGCCAGTGCACTGATTGGCACAGAGCGGAAACATCTGAGTAACGGTTAGCTAGATAGGTAATCCTGGCAGCTGCATTGAGGATAGACTGGAGAGGGGAAAGCTTACTGTGGGGGAGGCCAGCTAATAAAGAATTACAGTACTCAAGGTGGGAATGGATTAGGGCCACGGTGAGGGTTTTAGTTGTTTCCATGGTGAGGAAAGGGTGAATTTTGGAAATTTTGTTCAGGTGCAAGCGACAGGAGCAGGTGAGAGATTGTATATATAGGGTGAAGGAGAGATCACTGTCAAACATAGCACCCAGACAGCGAGCCTGCTGCCTGGGCGTTATCGTGGTGCAGCACACAGAGAGGGAAATGTCAGGTTTAGGGAGGTTGGTGGAGGGTGGGACCAGAAGAAGTTCAGTTTTGGAAAGATTTAGTTTCAGATAGAGAGCGGACATGATAGTGGAAACTGCGCTTAGACAGTCATTGGTATTCTGTAATACAGCGGGGGTAAGGTCAGGGGATGAAGTGTATAGTTGTGTGTCATCAGTATAAAGATGGTACTGAAAGCCAAATCTGCTGATGGTGTGTCCTATTGGGGCAGTGTAGAGAGAGAAGAGTGCCAAGGACTGAATCCGGAGGGACCCCAATAGTGAAAGGTAGAGGGGAGGAAGTGGAGCCAGTAAATGATACACTGAAAGAGCGATCAGAGAGATAGGAAGTGAACCAGGAGAGAGCTGTGTCCTTGATGCCGATGGAGTGCAGCATAGAGAGTAGGATGTGGTGGTCAACTGTGTCAAAAGCTGCAGAAAGGTCAAGAAGGAGAAGCAGAGTGGTCACCATTACATTTTGCTGTCAGAAGGTCATTGGTCACTTTGATAAGGGCAGTTTCTGTAGAGTGTAAGGGGCGGAAGCCAGACTGCAATGGATCTAAAGGTACCTTTACACACAGAGATATATTGCTTGCAAGTCATTGGTTGCAGTGAAATCATGGACACATTGTTCCATTTTGTACACAGCAACAAAATGGAACAATGTGTCCATGATGTCACTTCAACCAGTGAATTGCAAGCAATATATGTCTGTGTGTAAAGGTACCTTAAAAGAGAGTGAGTGGAGAGGTAATGGGTGAGGCGAGTGTAGACCAGGCGCTCCAGGAGTTTAGAGATGAAGGGGAGGTTGGAGACTGGTCTGTAGTTATTTGTGCAGGATGGGTCAAGGGATGTTTTCTTTAGTAATGGAGTATTAATAGAGTGTTTTAAGGAGGAGGGGAAGATGCCAGAAGAGAGGGAGAGATTGAAGATTGTGGTTAAGTGAGTGGTGACCACTGGAGAGAGGGACTGGAGTAGGTGTGAGGGAATGAGGTCAGTAGTGCATGTAGTGGGACGTGAGGAAGAGAGGAGCCTGAAGACTTCTTCTGTGACTGGGTCAAAAGTGGAGAGTGAGCCAGAGGGGATGTGAGGACGGATGGGAGTAGCAGGGCTTGAAGTTTGGGAGCTGATTTCCTGACGGATGTTTTCTATTTTCTCTGTGAAGTAAGAAGCTAGATCATCAGCACAGAGGTCAGTGATGGGCGCCTGCACTTTAGGACTGAGGAGAGAGTGAAAGGCATCAAAGAGATTTTTTGGATTGTTGGATAGTGAGAAGATCAGGGTGGTGAAGTAGGTTTGTTTGGCAAGGTGAAGGGCAGAGTTGTAGGTTTTTAGCATGAATTTATAATGGATAAAGTTTTCTGGTGTGCGGGTTTTCCTCCATAGACGTTCGGCACTCCTGGAGCATCGCTGGAGTCGAGTTTGCGATGTGCGCCACAGCTGTTTTATTCTATTTAAAGTGGAAACCACCGGTGCTTGTCTTCAAAAAATTTTGTCCTTTATGAATGATTTTATAAATTTCACATAATAATAAAGGACAAAATTTTATGAAGACAAGCATCGGTGGTTTCCACTTTACATTGTTTCCTGGGCAGTAGCCAAAGCTGCCACACCAGGTGCAGGAATCCAGAAGGTTATGGGCGGTGGAGCGGCCTTTTCCCTTTCCCTTTCCCAGTGAATGCATGTTTTATTCTATGATTGAAGGCTCTGAGGGTGAGGGGCGCTACTTGGTCCAGGGTCCTTCTGAGTGTATCATTGCAGTGATTTACCGCCAGATTGGGGCAGGAGAAGGAGGAGATTGGGGACAGTGATGAGTGTAGAGAGTCTGTGAGTGTATGAGGGTTAATGACCTGTAAATTTGTGGATGTGTGATAGGTCGGACTGTGCTGTAATGGGCGAAGGTTTATGAGTGTGAAGGAGAGAATGTTGTGGTCAGAGAGAGGAAGAGATGAGTTGTCTAAGGAGGAGGTAGAGCAGAGCCGGGTAAAGATCAGGTCAAGGGTGTTACCATCTTTGTGTGTCTCCGAGGTTGAGAGCTGTGAGAGGCCAAGAGATGTGGTTAGAGATAGGAGCTGGGATGCAGATGGGGAAATGGGGCTGTTTATGGGAATGTTAAAGTCTCCCAGGATGAGAGTTGGTAGCTCTGAGGACATGAAGTGCAGTAGCCACGCGGAGAAGTGGTCGAGGAAATGGGTGGGGGAAACTGGGGGGCGGTAAACCACACGCTACTCTGAGGGGGAGGGGACAGGACAGTCTAATGGTGTGAACCTCAAAAGAAGGGAATGAGAGTGATGGAGCGGGGGGGATGACCTGGAAAGTACATTGTGGGGACAGGAGTAAGCCAACTCCACCACCATGTCTGTTCCCAGGTCTCGGGGAATGGGAGAAGTGTAAACCGCCATAGGAAATAGCAGCAGGGGAAGCAGTGTCTGAGTCCTGGATGCAGGTTTCAGTGAGGGCCAAAAGGTTAAGAGCATTAGTGAGAAAGTAGTTGTGTATAAAGGGAAGTTTGTTGCATGCAGACCATGGATTCCAGAGGGCACATGATTTCTATGTGAGGTGGGGGTTGAAGTTGGATGAGGGTGGCCCAGGATTGGAAGAAATATCGCCTGATATGAGCAGTAGTAGAAAGAGAAGGAGGGAGTCATTTTTGGCTCTGTGACATGGTTTTTGATGATGCAATACCCTGGAATATGACAGGCTTAGATTATTGACTAGGGTGAAGAGAGTATGGGAGCAGGACATAGTAAAGGGAAGTAGAGAGGGGCTGATATGGATAAAGGGTGATAGAGGGGGAATGGGGCAGTAAAAGTGGATGACTAATGCACATAGATATAAAGGCATTGAAGTGAAGGACATTTGGATGTGTAGGTTAAAGTAAAATTAAGACAGGTAGCAGACAGGTAGAGTTGTTACCTTCTAGTTTCCTCTGTTTTATCTCTGGAATATCTCTACAGTCCACTTTTGAAATCACACAGGCCAAGGCACAGAGGCCTTAGACCTTGCAATTCATAGCTCTTGTGGTCAGCAGACAATATGCCAGGTATATAGAAGGGAGGGGTCAGAGGAGAAAGAAGGATACAACACACCAGGGTACAATTAACAAATTGCTGCTAAGACAAACATTTGGCAGGAGGAAGAGACACAGGATGAAAGAATATGCTTATTTCTAAGGTACAAAGCAGATGGGAGAATATTTCGTACCATACATTATGTGACAGGCACACAGTGATTGGATACAGCAGAAGTTAGATACGCCAGTAGTAAGTCAATGTGTCGGTACCATGCATTATATGACAGGCACACAGTGATTGGATACAGCAGAAGTTAGATACGAAGTTAGATATGATGATGTAAACTATAACTCAGATAACCAAAAGATCACAGAAAATGTTATTCTCAAGTGCCTGAAACACAGTCGACATGCTGCAGAGCCCAAAGGGCATAACACGTTACTCATATTGACTCTTGGGAGCATTGAAGGCTATTAGTCCCCCCCTCTTAATTCATACAAGATTATAAACTGCCCTGAGATCCAGTTTGGTATATATGTCCCCAGGAGTTGGTTAATGAAGTCAAGGTTGAGTGGGAAAGGATACTGGTTATGAATAGTTATATTATTTAGCTCACAATAGTCAATACCCAGTCTCAAACCTCCACAATATTTGACATGCAAAAAAGGCATTGAATAACTCTCAATCACTCCCAAAAAGCTACTCCCTGCTAACCTGCACAGCAGGACAGACAAAATCCCACAATTGCCTAGTTCCAGACACAGCAGTGTCTTGCATTGTCTGGCAACTGGGGAACACAGCATTCCCCAGGTAGCAAAACCTGTGGGAGACACAGTGTCCCGTGTCCCCACACACAGCTCCCTCAGATTGGGACAGGTGACCTGTGCATGTGGAAGCTCCGTGCTCAGGGTAAACAGACCATTTCCTGGAAACCAGGGAAAAATGACTCAAACCACCATTCCTAACATGCAGTGAGGTTGTCCCTGTCTATTACTAGATGCCATAAGGCTGATAATCGCCAAAGTATTCAAAGAAATAACTGTTTGATTACGTGTGTTTTGTAGACTTCAAGTTAAATATTTAAGACTCTTATAGTAAGTATGTAGGAATTTGGACAAGTGTGCAGGTGTGGTAACTTATGACACAATAAAAAATTGTATCTTGATTGATAAAGTAATGAGTAAAAATATGCATTTGTAATACTTTGAATTCTTCTCTCTTAGCACTGCCCTCTTGCTACTGTAGTTCCTTTTCAAGAGATGTGCTAATGTATCGTTTGATCTCAATATTTTAGGATTCATTTATAAGATCAACTCATTCAAGTTTGGCATTTAAAGAACACATCTGTACTTGTTTTAGGAGGCACAAAATGATTTTCTTTATTTCACATTCAAGAAAAAATACATAACCTTGATTTACAACCTTCATAAGCATCTTTTGTCATTAAGCAATGGGATTTAGAATACAGTTTTGTATACATGAAATATTAACAATTAACCCCTTAATGACCACCAATATGACTTAAAACAGACCTGAGGTATAAGTGAATAGCATCCCCGCGACGGGTGAAAATGCAGAAGCTGTCAGCTGTACACTAGGGCTGACACTCTGCTTTATCAGTCACAATGGGTGTTGTCACCAACCATGACTGTTTAACCCCTTAGATGCTGCTGTCAATAGTGACTATGGCATCTGAATGGCATACAGAGTGTGGGGGCTCATCGGTATCCTGCAATCATGATTGTGTGGTCCTGATAGTTGCCTTGGCAATTCAATGCCAAGTTACCTTAAAGACTGGTGACCTGCTCAGAGGTTAGCAACATTTAGATGGTAAAAATAACATTTTTCTCCCCTGTCGTGCCACTTTGCATAAATTCCTGAAGACCAGCTGAAGCATTAATAAATGACAAGGCAGCAGTTTTGGATATGTTGAGGGGTGCTATTTCTAAAATGGTATCACTTTTGGAGGTTTTCCATTATAAAGGACACCAAAGCCACTTTAACAGTGAATAGATCCCTAAAAAGTCAAAGATAAATAAGTGTGTAGCATTCAAAATAAAGGTCTGTATATTTACATGAACCTTTCACCCTCTTCTGTATGGCCAGCACTCCGCCTGACTGCACTTTTCCCTTCATTTATTACTACCCCTGTCTGAGGGCTGCGGATGGAGCAGCACAGTCATCAATACTAGGAGACTTGTAGGACATTTGGTGATGTGTTTCCACTCACATGACAGTTTTGAATCCACGCCCCACAGCCCGACATCCGGCTCTTCACTAACCACAGGTTTCTCCCTAGGTTGGCAAGGGTGCACAACCCAGATAGGTGAGTGGATCCCCAATTTAATAGAAACCCCACTAGACGACCAGGTATAACTTTGAGTGCCCCCTGCTCTATTTATTCTCTGTAACAAAATAAAAGAACATTTTACAGGTGGTGCTAATATAAAGCAAGCATTGAGTCAATGTTATTTATTAACTATTTTGTGAGGTGTAACTATCTGGATTAAATGGATAATAGTTCAAAGTTTGAAAATTGAAAATTTTTTCTGTAAATATATTTATTAAACAAGGCCCGACGCAGGCTCTCCAGCTGTGAGGGGGACACCGCCGACCTGCCCGAGGAAGAGTCAACAGTGCGGTCCAACACCATGTTGAAGTCCCCTCCCATAATCACATAGCCTTCCGCAAAGGCTGAGAGGTCCCGTAGGTATTTTCTGCATGCTCGGACCTGATCCTGGTTGGGCAGATAAATGTTAGCTATGGTAAATGTATCATGAACAATTTTCAGTTTTAAGAACACATATCGACCATTCGGATCCGATTTAGAGGCGATCACCTGTGCCTGCAAAGACTTGTGCAGTGCAATGCTGACTCCTTTAGATTTAGAGTCAGAATTGCTACCATGAAACCACTGTGTGTAGTATCTATGGTTAAGCTTAGGGATTCTGTCTGATCGAAAATGTGTCTCTTGCAACATGAGGATATCGACCCGTTTTTTATGCATGCTATATAGTACTTTCGAGCGTTTCTCAGGGACATTAAATCCTCTGACATTAAGTGAGCAAAGTTGTAGGGTTGCCATGAGAGTCTTAGGATCTGGCGTAGAGTACTACCGGGTCACCAAGGGACAGGGAAAAGTGGGAAGTGCGGGGAGGTATAAACAAGGGAGGAAAAGGGAGAAAGGAGGGAAAAAAAACAGAAAAGGGGAAAAGAAAAAAAAACAGAGAGGTAAAGAGGAATGTAGCTCCAAGAAAAGGAGAAAAAAGAAAAGAGTCAGTTCAGCCGGAAGACAGGGTTCCGGCTAAACACCCCAAGAGGCCACTAGGCCTCTAGGTGCAGTGAAATATCAGAGAAAACTCTGAAAAGTAGTGTCAAAGACACACCCTAGTGGGGAAGGTGATTGAACAAAGAGCAACCAGCCAAGCCCCTACAGCAGGCAATATTGCTCCACTCAGTAGGCCCTCAACCCCGGCAAGGCTAACACATTTGTGGAACACAACCAACCAGCTCATGGGCTAAGCATATACCTGTAAATGGGCACAGTATGTAAAACCAAGAAAGGGTACTGATATATGTCAGAATTAGATGCAGGAGCAGTGTTAGTTATTTATAAAGTATCACTAATCTAGTAGCATAGCACAATGTACAAAAAGCTTATGAAAATATATGAAAATATATGAACAGTCAAAAAAAAACAGTGCAAAACAGGCCCCCCAAGCGACTCCACACAGGAGCCCTGGATGGCGTCAAAAATAGGCATCGTCACCTCCGAACACATGGGTCCAATTTACTCGTAATAGTCAAACTCAAGCAAAATCACAACCTGACCACACATGGGAACTCGGTGACCAGAAGGGGTATTATAAATGACAGAAACAAAAAGAAGTGGTCAAAAAAGCTACACGCGACCCTCAAGTGTCATCAGCTAAGTTAACAGAGCCATGTCTGCGTCGGGAGCCCCTTCTCCTCTTTCCCAATGATCCAGCAGGGGGTCCTCCACTCCGACGCAGACCCCATAAATCAGACGCAGTAAGGCGAGGCCAATCACCCAGTGTGACCAGGGGCAAGCCCAGTGCGGTGGTAAAGTTCTGTAAATCCGATGGGGATCTCAAAACTGTCATTCCTTTATCAGTTCGGACCTGTAGTTGGAAAGGATAGCCTCAATTGTAGGGGATCTTATTTTGCCGCAGCACTTCCAAGAGGGGGCGTAGAGCCCTCCGTTTAGCCAGGGTGAAGCGTGAGAGATCAGACAGGAGAAGAATGTCAGATCCATTAAAATCAATAGCATCATGGTCTCTCGCCTTACGCATGATGTCATCTTTGACTTGGAAATAGTGAATTCTACAGATGACGTCCCTCGGCTTATCCGTATCAGGGTTTCTTGGTCCTAACGATCGGTGGGCTCTATCAATTTCGATGTGTTGGGTGGGTGACTTCCCTAAAAGGGAGTTGAAGATGCCATGGAGGGCAGAGGAGAGGTCACGTGGGGCCACGGACTCAGGGATCCCACGGAGCCTGATATTATTCCTCCTGTTTCTGTTCTCAGAGTCCTCCAGCAGATCAAGGACCACATTGAAAGTCTCTGAGTGTAGGTCCAGAAGCTGCTGCTGGGTGTTTAATTGTGAGGAGAGCTTCTCTACCTTGGCCTCTAGTGCAGTGACTGTAGTGTTAAGCTGAGACACCTCTTCCTTGAGAGCCCCCACCTCACCCCTGCACACTGCCTCCAATCTTTGTATGTAACACTCCATGTCAGCCTTGGTAGGGAAGGCACTTAGGTGGGCTTTCAGATCAATGGCAGTTATAGGCATGAGCATAGGGTCAATAGTGTGACCAGTGTGAGCCTGTAAGCAAAGTCCGGCAGCCACACTGATGGGGGGTGTAGTGCCCTGGGACTGAGTGTTAGCTGAAGCTCTCCCCTCACAAGCCCCTGCTGCTGATGATGTGCACAGATCAGGGTCATATGTCTGATAGGGGTGAAGTGTAGGAGGAGAAGGGCCCCCCAGTGTTCCAGTCTGTGATGAAATGCTTCCAGGTGTGAAGGGGTTAAGGCCACTCAGCATGTCTGCCCGCAGTGAAGGGCTCCCAGGCGTGGGGGGATGGGCTTTGTCACAAACCTCTCCTGTTCCTCCTGCACTGCTTCCTCGTGTCTGCCTCCTGGAAGATCCTCCAGCTCCTGGGGCTGTCTGCCGACCTCCTGCTGCTGTCACTGAGGCAGTGCTGCTTCTCTGAGGGCCCAGGGTGCTCAGTGATGATCTCTTACCCTGAGGCTGTGATGTGGAGGAGGCGCCATCTTTGCCTGCTGCCATTACAGGGTGCTGTGCTCTCTTTCCCGCATTTTCAGAGGCTGTCAGGAACCTTGTGATTCCTGAGCCAGCAGAGCCCGCAGCCAGCTCCCTGGATGTCTGGGAGCGCAGGGCAGACTTTCCTTTCATCATCCGGAGGGTGAGTAGAGCAGATGGTGGCAAATTATGTGCTGTAGGGGCTTCAGAGATCAGAGCTCACAGGGCACACGTCCTTACAGCTCCATGTCCAAGCCACTCCCCCCGAAAATTGAAAATTTTTAACATTTTTTTTCAAATTTCTATTTTTATAAATAAACACAAAACATACTGACTTAAATTTGCCATTATCATAAAATATAATGTTTCCCAAAAACACTTCTGATTATCCTAGCACCTTTGCCTTGATCCGCTGCTTTCCTGGAATTTTGAATCACAAAAAACAGTCAAACAAACGTGTAAAAATACTCTGCTGTAAAAAAAAAAAAAAAAAAAAAAAAAAGTGAAAAGCAAGTGCTGCTGAGAAAGTAGTAAAAATCAGGGTATTTAGTTGATACATTTTTTGCAAAAAATGTATACTAAGCCGCTCTACCACTTCAAGGTAACCCATATCAGAGCAGTCCCTATCTGATGTATTTAAAACCTGACCATGTGTATTGGTACCTAAATGAGCAGGTCCAGACAGGTTAAATGTCTGACTTGGACTGACTGCAGAAGACAGCTTTTTATGTGCAGGGTTCAAGGGGAGGGGTGGGAGACAAAAACTAATGAGCCATCCACACAGTGAACATGTCTGTAGGGCAGTGTTCACACCACCAAAAGACTGAATCACAAAAAACAATCAACATGTTCTCGGACTCTGCTTCCATTGTGCTGACGCTGGGCATTTTCTCATGGACTGCAGGATACGTAATCAAGCAAGCAAGCTTTTAGGAAACACCTAAATCAGGGGGATTGTCGAGGAGATCACCTAGACATTCAGGTACCTTTTTACTCCTAAAATATAGTACTGCTGAATATGGAACTATTTTTCCAAGATTAGTCATTATCTGCACTCACTTTCATTGAATGTGGGTCTGCAGCCAACCTTCATCAGTTCAGGCTTGGTTCTGAGATTAGGATTAGAGACAGTTTGGAAGGACCCATTCGAATTTTTACCCTTGACATTACTCTAGGACCTTGTCTAACAGGTAACAGCGGAACCCAAATTTAAAGAGGGAACACTTCACTAAGTCCATCCGCTGCTGTTTTGGATAACTCCTCAAATAGTTCCAGACCTTTTTTTTTTAAGTTTCACATATATTTAGGGTATAGCGACTCATTCTATAATCTTTGAAAAAGAAACCATGAGTCCTAAAACAAAGATAACTACATAATTTTATTAAAAACCAATAAAATAAACAGTACATATAACATTAACCTGAAAATGGACAATCCCAGATGGGCTAGTGTGTCGTAATGACCCCCAAGGTAATATAGTGATTCAAAATATTAGTTCTCCGACTGTCTAAATAATGATTTAATTTCTACATCAGTCTGTACATATTCTAATATTCACTGTTTGATTTAAATACATAACAACCTGAACGAATTGTTAATTAATCACAGGAAAGGTACAATGCATTCTGTATTTAATTAGAAATGCAAGGCAAGCATAAGCAATTTGAAAAAGAAACAATTATGCACCACAATACAATACTAGTTTAATTAATGGTGTATATAAATACAAATACAATGAGTTTAAATGCATTAAATCAGCAAAAAAATTAATATCATTGTTAATTTTATTACTACATATAAGCAGTGCACATTTTGTAATCATACCAATGCATTTGGTATCTCTGATATAGTATTTCTATCAATTAGCTTTAATAATAAATACCATAAGAATACAAATGCATTTACTATTCGTAGAACTATATTATGTTACTAGAAATAGGACCGATGCTATTGCATCGGGATGGCAGTCTTTGTGCCTGTGTCCCCTTGTGCGCTCTCTCCTGTCTGTGCTATCTCTGCCCCTGTGCGCTGTCTTTCTTGTGCCTTTCTCTCTGCTCTGTGTGTTCTCGGCCACTGTGTGCGCTGTCTCTCCCTGTGTATGCTGTCTCTCCCCATGAGTCTACCTCCTCTCTGCATTCTGCCTCCCTTCTGGCTTCTGTGTCCCCTGTGATTTCTGGCTCTCGTGTGCCTGCCTCCCATCACTGAGCCACCATACAGTGCTGACTACTGAGAAACCATATACAGTGCTAACCACTGAGCCACCGCACAAAGTTCAAACCACTGTACAGTGCTGAGCATGGAGCGACCGTACATTGCTAACCACTGAGCCACCATATACAGTGCTAACCACTGAGCCACAATACAATGCTAACCAGTGAGCTACTGTAGAGTGCTGACTACTGAGCCACTGTACAGTGCTAACCACTGAGCCACCATATACCGTGCTAAGCACTGAGCCACCGCACAGTGCTAACCACTGAGCCACCACAGAGTTCTAACCACTGAGCCACCACACAGTTTTAACCACTGAACCAGCGCACACACGGAGTCACCATACATTGCTAACCACTGAGCCACAGTATACAGTTTTAACCACGGAGGCACCGTACATTGCTAACCACTGAGCCACCATATATTGTGCTAACCTCTGAACCACCATACAGTGCTAACCACTGAGCAACCATACAGTGCTAACCACTGAGACACTGTACAGTGCTAACCACTGAGCCACCTAAACACTGAGCCACCATACAGTGCTAACCACAGAGCCATCTAAATACTGAGCCACCATACAGTGCTAACCACTGAGCCACCGCACAGTTCTAACCATTGAGCCACCATACAGTGCTAACCACTGAGTCACTATACAGTGCTAACCACTGAGCCACCATACAGTGCTAACGACTGAGCCACCATACAGTGCTAACCACTGAGCCACCTAAGCACTAAGCCACCATACAGTGCTAACCACTGAGCCACCATACAGTGCTAACCATTGAAGCGGCGCACGGCTTGGCAGATTTGAATCCCGCACCGCTAATTGGCTGAGCGGCGCGGGATTCAAATCTTCCGCTTAAACGATTATTATGTGTAACAACTTTATTCTTTTGTTTGATAAAAACATATTCAACAAATCTTCTGCCGAGGCGCTTCGCTGATTGGTAGCTGCGATCCATGGCGACCAATCAGCGAAGCACGATTTCATTCAGGTGCCGCTCGCTGAGCACCACGGCGACCAATCAGCGAAGTGGCTCACGCCTTGATGGGAGATTTGAATCCCATTCCGCTGAGCGGCGCGGGATTCAGATCTCCCGCCAAGGCGCATGCTGCTTCCCTGATTGGGAGCCGCGATCCGCGGCTCCTAATCAGTGAAGCGCAATTTAAATCACGCGCCAAGAGCGCTGATTGGTTGCCGTGGTCGGCGGCGACCAATCAGCTCTGTTGGCGCCTGAGGCACTTTGGCGGTGGATTTGAATCCCGGCCGCCATATCGGAACTTGGGTGTTCCAATATGGAGGTCGAAGGCACTTCTGCTGCGTCGCCGCTGACCTCCGTGCGGCGGGTGATGAGCCGCGGCTACTGTCAGGACATCAACGGCTAGTGCTGCTGATCTCCCGACGATAGCAGTGGCATTTGTGTCACAGACTTCTGTCGCCTGTGTCGCTATCTCACAATGGTGCCGCGGTGCATTGTGGGATAGCGACATAAGCGCCAGAAGTCTGTGACACATATTATTGGTGATTATATATTAGACAGTATAAGTGATCTGGCTGTGAGTTAAGCTGCATATTAAGTAGCTAAAGTATCTAATCATATGCAAGTGTACAGCCATCCCCTGTATGTGCACATCTATTTTGGCAGGGCTGTTTTAGTCCAAAATCAGTGATCATTAGTTCAAAATTAATATCGTGATACAGAATATACACTTTGTGCAGAATTATTAGGCAAATGAGTATTTTGATCATATACTTTTTATACATGTTGTCCTACTCCAAGCTGTATAGGCTTGAGAGCCAACTACCAATTAAGTAAATCAGGTGATGTGCATCTCTGTAATGAGGAGGGGTATGATGTAATGACATCAACACCATATACAAGATATGCTTAATTATTAGGCAAATGCCTTTCCTTAGGCAAAATGGGTCAGAAGAGAGATTTGACGGGTTCTGAAAGGTCCAAAATTGTGAGATGTCTTGCAGAGGGATGCAGCAGTCTTGAAATTGCCAAACTTTTGAAGCGTGATCACCGAACAATCAAGCGTTTCATGGCAAATAGCCAACAGGGTCGCAAGAAGCGTGTTGAGCAAAAAAGGCGCAAAATAACTCCCCATGAATTGAGAAAAATCGAGCATGAAGCTGCCAAGATGCCATTTTTGCCATATTTCAGAGTTGCAACGATACAGGAGTATCAAAAAACACAAGGTGTGCCATACTCAGGGACATGGCCAAGGTGAGGAAGGCTGAAAAATGACGACCTTTGAACAAGAAACATAAGATAAAACATCAAGACTGGGCCAAGAAATATCTTAAGACTGATTTTTCAAAGGTTTTATGGACTGATGAAATGAGAGTGACTCTTGATGGGCCAGATGAACGGGCCAGAGGCTGGATTAGTAAAGGGCAGAGAGCTCCACTCCAACTCAGACGCCAGCAAGGTGAAGTGGGGTAATGGTATGGGCTGGTATCATCAAAGATGAACTTGTGGGACCTTTTCGGGTTGAGGATGAAGTGAAGCTCAACTTCCAGACCTATTGCCAGTTTCTGGAACACAACTTCTTCAAGCAGTGGTACAAGAAGAAGTCGGAATCATTAAAAAAAAAAAAAATATTTTCATGCAGGACAATGCTCCATCACATGCATCCAACTAGCCCACAGTGTGGCTGGCCAGTAAAGGTCTAAAAGAAGAAAAAATAATGACATGGCCCCCTTGTTCACCTGATCTGAACCCCATAGTGAACCTGTGGTCCCTCCTAAAATGTGAGATCTACAGGGAGGGAAAACAGTACACCTCTCGGAACAGTGTATGGGAGGCTGCGGTGGCTGCTGCACGCAATGTTGATCGTAAACAGATCAAGCAACTGACAGATTCTATGGATGGAAGGCTGTTGAGTGTCATCATAAAGAAATATTGGTCACTAATTTTTTGGGGTTTTGTTTTGGCATGTCAGAAATGTTTATTTCTATATTTTGTGCAGTTATATTAGTTTACCTGGTGAAAATAAACCAGTGAGTTTAGAATATATTTGTTTTTTATTAAGTTGCCTAATAATTCTGCACAGTAATAGTTACCTGCACAAACAGATATCTGATATTTGTGTGTATTGCTTCCTTGGGGGTGTATGGCCAAAATGTCAATTTAATGGTGATCATATAGGGGGCTGTCTCGTTACATGACCACACATGGCCAATCCTAACAGCCTCCTCAGTCCATGTGCTGTCTGACAAAATCCTGCACCGTATCTTACATCCATGCCAACCAGCACATGCCCAGAAATGGCAGGCCGCCATTACAGCTTGCACAGTGAGTACAGTGATGATAGGCACAGCGCAGGAGTGGGTCAGAGCGCACTCTAATATGCTTGAGGTATTCTCAAAAGTAAAGGTATGTTACAAATTCTATCATTAAGGAATACCTTATGTATGTCTTGTTTTAATGTACCACCATAAATATAAGTGAAAATAAAACTTCCCTAAAGTACATTTATTCTATAGTTATAAACATGTGATATAATATATAAATGATTTCTTAATCATATTCAAAATTATATATACACACATACAGTCATATGAAAAAGTTTGGGTACCCCTCTTAATCTTACTCATTTTTTTTCTTTAAAATTGGGTTTTTGCAACAGCTATTTCAGTGTGGTATATGTAATAACTGATGGACACAGTAATATTTCAGGATTGAAATGAGGTTTATTGCACTAACCGAAAATGTGAAATATGCATTATTTCAAAATTTGACAGGTGCAAAAGTATGGGCACCTCAACAGAAAAGTGACATTAATATTTAGGAGATCCACCTTTTGCAAAAATAACAGCCTCTAGTCGCTTCCTGTAGCTGTTAATGAGTTCCTGGATCCTGGATGAAGGCATTTTTGACCATTCCTCTTTACAAAACAATTCCAGTTCAGTTAAGTTTGATGGTCACCGAGCATGGACAGCCCGCTTCAAAACATCCCACAGATGTTCAATGATATTCAGGTCTGGGGACTGGGATGGCCATTCCAGAACATTGTAATTGTTCCTCTGCATGAATGCCTGAGTAGATTTGGCGCGGTGTTTTGGATCATTGTCTTGCTGAGAGATCCATCCCCGGCGTAACTTCAACTTTGATACTGATTCTTGAACATTATTCTCAAGAATCTGCTGATACTGAGTGGAATCCATGTGACCCTCAACTTTAACAAGATTCCTCGTGCCGTCATTGGCCACACAGCCCCAAAGCATCATGGACCCTCCCCCAAATTTGACAGTGGGTAGCAAGTGTTTTTCTTGGAATCCTGTGTTTTTGTGGCGCCATGCATAACGCCTTGTTGTCTGACCAAACAACTCAATCTTTGTTTCATCAGTCCACAGGACCTTCTTCCAAAATGAAACTGGCTTGTCCAAATGTGCTTTTGCATACCTCAGGCGACTCTGTTTGTGGTGTGCATGCAGAAACAGCTTCTTTCGCATCACTCTCCCATACAGCTTCTCCTTGTGCAGTGTGCGCTGTATTGTTGACCGATGCACAGTGACACCATCTGCAGCAAGATGATGTTGCAGGTCTTTGGAGGTGGTCTGTGGATTGTTCTTGACTGTTCTCACCATTCTTCTTCTCTGCCTTTCTGATATTTTTGTTGGCCTGCCACTTCTGGCCTTTACAAGAACTGTCCCTGTGGTCTTCCATTTCCTTACTATGTTCCTCACAGTGGAAACTGGGAGGTTAAATCTCTGAGACAACTTTTTGTATCCTTCCCCTGAACAACTATGTTGAACAATCTTTTTTTTCAGATCATTTGAGAGCTGTTTTGAGGAGCCCATGATGCCACCCCTCAGAAAAGATGCAAATAGGAGAACAACTTGCAAGTGGACACCTGAAATAGCTTTTCTCATGATTGGATACATCGGGCTATGAAGTACAAAGCTCAATGAGGTTACCAAACTAATTTAGTGCTTCAGTAAGGCTGGCTTCACATTTGCGTTTGTGTCTGCATGCTGATGGCATGCAGACACAAACGCAGTGAAACGCAGGGTCATTTTTTGTGTCCGCAGCAGAAAATGTCCGCCTGTGGACACAGCACTAAGGAGCCCGGGCAGCCAATCGGCGGTGTCCGGGGGCGGGCCGGAGGCGGAGATCAGCGACGGAGATCTCCTCCTCCCGGCCGCCGGTAAGCTCCGGGAAGTGTCAGCGGGGTTAAACAGCTGATTTGACAGCTGTTTGAATCTCCCGCGCCGACACCGAGAGGAGATGTCGGCGCAGGAAGATTCAAACAGCTGTCACATCAACTGTTTCTCCCCGCCGATACCGCTAGGAGATTACCGGCGGCGGGGAGGAGGAGACCATCAGAGGCTCCAGCTGATCTCCCGGTGGCCGTCGGTGATCTCCTGTGACATCACCGGCGGCCACCGGGAGAGATCTCAATGAGATCCGCAGCGTTCCCCTGCTGTGTCATGCAGAGGACACTGTGGATCCATTGAGATCAATGCATTTTTTGTGTGCTTGCAGCCGCTTGCGGATAGAGCAAGCGCCGCGAACGCACAAAAAAATGCTGCAAGCTGCGTCTGGAGTGCGGTCGGAGGGCGCATAAATTATGCGCATCCGAACGCAAATGCGGGCAAACGCAGCCATACGCAGGCACTTGCGTTCCCATGTTAAACATAGGAACGTATGTGCGCAAGCGTTTGGCTGCGTTTGGTACGCAGCACTCCATACGCATATGTGAAGGCAGCCTAAGTCAGTAAAAAGTAGATAGGAGTATTCAAATCATGAAAATCAGAAGGGTGCCCATACTTTGGCACCTGTCAAATTTTGAAATAATGCATATTTCACATTTTTGGTTACTACAATAAACCTCATTTCAATTTCACACCTGAAATATTAATGTGTCCATCAGTTATTACATATATCACACTGAAATAGCTGTTGCAAAAAAACAATTTTAAACAAAAAAAAATAAATGAGTAAGATTAAGAGGTGTGCCCAAACCTTTTCATATGACTGTATATAAAGCTGAGTGTATGTACTGTATGTTCACTAAAGGAATGTGTACTGTCGCATTTAAAATCACGAAATTTTGCACTGTCATCTGATTTAACTAAGGGAACGTCATAGCCTATGTTTTGAGTTGAAAATGTAACTCTGCACTTTACAGTCATTCACCAAAAAAATCCTATTTACTGTTTGTAAGTGTATAATAGATATTGCTTTAGTTGTTTTGACAGTTAGACTTGATATTTATCAGGTGGCCTATAGCAACCAATCACAACTCAGCTTATGAATGCCTATCTGAAATACATTCAGAGAATCTTGCCAAAGGCAAGGACTTCTGCAAAATGCCGCTCACTGGGACATGACTCAGTGAAGCAGCAGCCACACAAACACCAAAGCGACCAAGGCTGCTTTCACGTCAGCGTTTTACGCTGATCGTGGCAGTTGCGGTGAAAAAAACCGCAACTGCTGCGATTACCGCATAACGGCCGCACTTGCAGTTCACTTGCGTCAAGCCCCATACAATGTCTATGGGGCTTGCGATAAGTGTGCGGCAAGTGCGGTTTCGGCACTTGCGGCAGGTGCGGCCGCAAAAAAAAATGCGGTATACCGGTAGAGATTGTATGGGGCTTGCCGCAAGTGAACTGCAAGTGCGGCCGTTATGCGGTAATCGCGGCAGTTGTGGTTTTTTTCACCGCAATTTCCGTGATCAGCGTAAAACGCTGATGTGAAAGCAGCCTAAGACGCCTCTTTGCTATTCTTCTAACAACCTGTAACATTTCAAATCCCCTGGAGATTTGAACAAAGTACAAAACTGATGTCAGTGAGGACCAGAGGCAGATTCAGAGTAGCCACGGTCTCATACTGTTTAGAAGGCGAGGGCTCCCAACACCAAGTATTATGTGACATGTCACATGATTAACTTTTGAAAGATCATATGGTAGGTAACATGATTAGCACATAGGAGCAGATCCATAGAGGCTAAAGAAGAATAATAGTGGTGCACACAGCAACCTAGTCCCCAGTATACAGCAGGAGCCCACACACAGTCCTAAGTATACAATAAGAGCCCGCACACAGCCTCCAGTATACAGTAAGAGCCCGCACACAGATCTCAGTATACAGTAGGAGCCTACACATAGCTCCCAGTATACAGCAGGAGGCCACACACAGTCCTAAGTATACAGTAAGAGCCCGCACACAGCCCCCAGTATACAGTAAGAGCCCCCAAACAGATCCCAGTATACAGTAGGAGCCTGCACATAGCTTCCAGTATACAGCAGGAGGCCACACACAGCCCACAGTATACAGCAGGAGGCCTCACACAGCCCCCAGTATACAGCAGGACTGAATACACAGCCCTTGTATTACACTTGCACCATGTGCAATTCAGCAGAGAAAAGCATGAATTAGCTATTACAAAATAGAATGGGTTAACAAAGAACAGTTAGTTACCATCCAGGGCAACGCTGGGACTACAGCTAATATACATAAAAAATAATCTTCAAATATTTTATATAATAGTACCTAAAGAAACACATATTGATATTATAACCACAGTTACAACGTAACTATTGAATTTGTATGTCATAACAATATGAACTTATTGCTGTACATAATGAGGTGATTAAACCACATAACATTAATAACTTGATTGATGAACTCTGTTCAAGACATAGGTCATATATCGAATATATTCAAAAAGACATTGAGCAATACTGGAATGAAACAAAAAATATATAAAGTTGAAACCAGAAGTTCACATACACTATAAAAAAGACACATATGCATGCTTTTCTCACTGACATGAAATCAGAATAAACCTTTCCCGTTTTAGGTCAATTAGGATTACTAAAATTATTAATATTTGCCAAATGGCAGAATAATGAGAGAGAAAATGTTTTAAGGCATTTTTATTACTTTATGCAAAGTCACAAATAATTATTTAAAGGCATAGTAATCTTAGTGCATGTAAACTTGTGACTAAATGCCTTAAAACATTCTCCCTCTCATTAATCTGGCATTTGGCAAATATTAATAATTATCGCAATCCTAATTGACCTAAAATGAGAAAGGTATATTCTGGTTTCATGTCAGAGAGTGAAAAAAACATGTATATGTGCTCGTATAGTGTATGTAAACTTCTGGTTTCCACTGTAAGTTAAAAACACACTAGAAAACACACATGTATATCTATTATATAATTGCGAATAGGTTTTTTGCCCCTTCTGAGTCCACTCGCAATGCGAGTCGGCGTGGTCATGCGGATACGCTCGAAGCATTGGCCGCGAAGCGGCCATTGCGAGCAGTTCTGAGTCGACTCGCAATGCGAGTCGGCGTGGTCATGTGGATACACTCGAAGCATTGGCCGCGAAGCGGCCATTGCGAGCAGTTCTGAGTCGACTCGCAATGCGAGCCGGCGTGGTCATGTGGATACGCGCGAAGCATTGGCAGTTCTCAGTCGACTCGCGCAGCGACCATTGCGAGTCTGAGACTCGCCCTTCTAGAATCCCGATGCATGTGCATCGGGCTCCCAGCTAGTATATAATAAAATCATGTGGCTGATGGATAGCAGTATAAAGTTATAGGAAAGATGTGTGGCACAGCAATGTCCGGATGCCGCAATGTCATTGTCTCCCTCGGGGGTAGTGCAGTACCTAAGAGCAACAGAGGGTATCCACACCAGGCAAAACCAAAGCACACAACACCTTTCTGCCTCCGGGCCTGAATGGGGAGCTCTTAAGCCCAGGTTCAGGGTAGCTTCCCTATAAATACTGGTCTGGAGCGGAGTTAGTCAGTTCAGTTTCTAGGAGGGCTGAGGAAGACATCCTGTGGACTGGAGTAGTGCTAAGCTCGTCCGAAGATAGCTGAACCTAGCTTGAGACCTAAGGAAAGTCTAGCTTGAGACCTAAGGCAGTCTCTCTGTGGCAGCCTCTTCCGACTCCGCAGCATAAAATAAACATGCTGCGGAGGAGCGGACTGCCGGCCACCCCCACCGCAGCTCCAAACGCGCTGCAGGCAGGTTAAGCTTAGTGAGGATGGGATTTCTTGAAATCCCATCCACTATGCTTGTACTGTACTACGCAGCATTTTGGACGCAGTGGCAAGACGCATCGTCCAAAACGCTGCACATACTGATCGTGTGCACACACCCTTAGATCTTAACATATAGCAAATTGTGGGGTATTGGTTTGTCTTTTGGTCCAAAACACTTAAGCTTGTGAGCCACTACACGGCTCCCCATATATCACAAGTCCTATCCACTAAATTTGTATCTAAAGTGAGCAAAAGACACAAATAGAAAATAAATTTTCTTACCACAGCAGATTTAGGTCAGGAGACCATTACACTCAGTGCTGTGTGCAGCTTTGCCCAGGTTATAAATGAAGGCATAATGAATGCAGGACACCAGCCCCAATCACTAACAACCTCCTTTCTCACAGAGGGAGTGACCACTGGTTGTCCTGCAAACAGAACACACCCTTAGATGTTGGGCTTACCAACTCCACATCGATGCTTAAAAGTATAAAACCTGTGAACTTTAGGATTTACAAAGAAAAATGGAGGAAGTTTTTAGCCTTTTATAAAGGTCCAGTATCTGACAAGGCTCCGGTATTCCCTATTTTAGAGTTTCTCCAAAAAGGATTGGATTAAGTGGTTAAAAGTCCGGATTTCTGCCTTGGGTGCCCTGTATAACTATATAGATTGCAATAGGTGGGTTATTTCTCCGGGGCCAGTGAAAGAAGTAAGACCATGCATATCAACAGATTACCTGCATCGGACCTCAACTTAGTGCTAGATACCCTTACAGGGCTCATGTTTGAACCCCTGCAGTCAGATATACTCAAGACCCTTATACTTAGTATAGTCCTGTTGGTAGTCCTAACCTTGGCATGTAGAATTAGTGATGTTCAGTCCCTCTCGGTCCATCCTCCCTTTATGCAGTTATTTCATGACAAAATAGTACTTACGCCAGACCCTGTTTATCTCCCTAATGTGGCTTCACATGATCCTGTATCCCGGGGGACGGTTCTCTTGAAAAGGGGAAGTATGTACAGGGGATGCTATTTACAAGTTTGTTGTCATGACGCCACCTGCAGTACCTGGTGAGATGTCACCACCAGCACTGCCACAGTCCTCCGGAAGTCGGTGTTATTGTGGCTGAGATGGTGTAGTCCTCCGCAGGCAGTACTGGGACCTCCGGGGCAGCGTTCCTGTGAAAGGAATAAGTTAATGGAAAGGAGATGCGGCAGAGTCAATTTCACTTCACTTCGGGTACTTTACTGGAAATTTGGCAGCGTTATTACAGTCCTCAGTGCAGTAAGATGTTAAATGACAAGTGGCTATGGATGGCTGCAAGCAGATCTCTGGTAGCTGGACGGAGTCCCCAGCTTGTGCCTTTCCTGTTCCAATTCTTCCCTGTTTCCAAGTAGTTTGTGTGAAGTCTGACCCCATAAAGTAGATCTGACCTCCTGCTGTCTCTCTCCTCGCTCCCATCGGGTTGCCTTCTTTGGACACTGCAGTTCTGCCCTGCTGTGTCTGGTACCCTCTTCTGGTCGCTTGAGAGACGGGGACGTATATAGATGTACCCCCGTACATCAGATTTTCTGCGGCCTTAAAGGTCCCCACAGGTGCGGGGCTCTGGTACCCGGTTTCTCTCCTGGGCCGAACTCTCTCAAGTTCCTCTATCCCCCACTCGCTCTCTGTATCTGGGATCTGTCCTTGTCGTTCCCGGGTCCCTCAGCTGAGAGACCCTCCTTGCTCCCTCAGGCCATCTGCACGACTCTCCAATCAACTACTCCCTCACTAGTTCCCCCCTGGAGGCGGCTAAATACCCTCCCGGGTTCCCTCCCACTGTGTTATCTAGTTTGGGGTGTGAGTCTTAGGGTTCCGCCTATCATCCTGAAATCCACTTGCAGCTGGGGCGACTACACCTCTTTTACAGGTGCAGTACCCCTCTGTGGCACCTACATAGTGGGGCGCCACATTCATATTTCCAGCTGTATGATGAACATTGATTATTTTTGCTATGTTGTTTATTTTTTATTTTTGCAGTGTTCATTGAAGGGGTTAACTAGTGTGACAGTTTTATCGAGTGAATTGTTATGGAGGAGGCGATTCCAAATACATGTAGTTTTTTTGTTTGTAAATAAATATATCTATTTATTGGAGTTTTTTTATTTTTTGTTCTCTATTTTCTGCTTTTTTTAAAAAAAGTGTTTATTTTTTTTTTACTTTTTCACGTAAACCCTTTATGGGACATCACTTTTTATAGCTCTGTTTGCAGCTACACTGTACTGTAATGCTCAATCAAGCATATAGTGCAGCCGCCAGAGCTGAAGCATCACAAGCTTCTGGAATCATGCAGCAGGCATGATTCCTCAGGCTCGTTGTAGTCAGGTGATTTGAAAGTCACCATTATGATGGCAGGTCATCATGGTGACGATCGCGCTCTTGAACCTACATCACAAGTGCACCGATCAGAGGGGAGAGGGAGTGCGACTCCTCTCCCAATCCGTTAAGTGCTGTGATAGATCAAGGCACTTAGGGTTTAAACAGCCAGGGACGGTGTGGGAAATGTCCCTGATTGTGAGAGCCGGGTCTCGAATGACAGGATGTGGCAAAGGGGAGCAGTGACCTTCTGTTGAAACCACCCCTCCGCACAGTGATTAGAGTAACCGTGTGACACAGGACGACCGCTCCAATCAGGCCAAAAAAGGGTGATGCTGCCTTTACTGAGCTCCAGCCTATGATAGACACTGTTGTTGTACCGATCATAGCTGGATCGCAATGTTTCAGGCAATTTCATTGTCTGCAGCATTAGAATTGCTGTGATTAGTGGTTAATCACAGCGATCATATGTTTTATTATGGCAATGCCATCCCCGCTGAGGTCAAGCTTCAGTCCCCTGTTGACAGAATAATCAGGTAATTTCCCGCAATCACGATTACCATGGCTACGATATCATATTTTAGCCTGGACATACCCATATGTCCTTGGTCAGGAAAGAACTCCCTTGCAGGATGTATAGGTAAGTCCTTGGTCGCCAAGGGCTTAAACTACAGGAAACCGCATAGTAAGTGGTACACCACTAAATAAGTCTCTCTGGCCCTAATTTATGTCACTTGCAGATTAGGTGGTAAAAACCTGGTAACAGATTCCCTTTAACCTTTTCTTGACATATAACGTACTGGGTATGTCGCCTCCCTAACTTTGATGCAAGCTCACATGTGCTAAGGTCGCATCATTCCCTGAACATATCGGCTGATTTCATCAGCGATCTGCCCACTGCTGTTAACCACTTAGATTGTGATGTCAAACGTTGACAGCAACATATAACATGGCATGGATTGAGTTATTCCCCGTGATCACGAGGCGCCAATATGTATTGTTATGACAGCGTGGGGTCAGCTGGTGACCCCTGGTGCTGTCATGACTCACTTCCTGCCAGCTATGCCTAGACAGCATCACTGACAGAAGGTGATCATTTGTGCTGTACAGAGCCGTGGATCATCATGGCACCGTGTAGCACAAGCGATAGGACACTGCAGTGTTGAGGTGCCTTAAAGGGGCCAACTAAAATAAGGTAAAAGTGAAAAAAATTGTTTTAAGAAAGCATGACCCTCCCTAAAAGTTCAAATCACCCCCTTTTACCCAATTGAAAATAAAATATGTGTGTATATATATATGTGTGTGTATATATATTTATATACACATCAGAAATACCCTAACAAAATACAAAATCAAGTAAGCAGATCTGTAAACTATGTAACAGAAACAAGTTTGAAATGCCAAAATGAAGTTTTTTTTGGTTGCTGCAATATTGCAATAATGCAATAACAAGTGATAAAAACATTGCATCTGCCCAAAATTGCTATAACTAAAAACATCAGCTCAAGCTTAAAAAATCACACAGCCCCAGATACAAAAACGAGTACTCTATGAGTCTTGGAAAATGGCGCCAAAACCAGGCAAGACAACAGGTATAATGTCCAAATAGAAGCGATGCTGCAAGAGCAATGACACCACAGCTCCTTCACAGGCGAGTATACAAGTTCTATAACAGGCATGGAGTGAGGTCAGAGGTGGGTACAAACAGTGGATGGGGAGGTTATTCACAGGTTACAGCTGAAGAGAAAGTGAATACTCATCCAGCAGTGAAAAGGTTGTTAACCCCAGCATAGAAGCACCTCAGTAAATCCATGGTCATATGAGCTCCACAGCAGACCTGTTCTTAATAACACGTTGAGATCTTCTGACCTCTGGTTCCACAGAGGTGACAACAGGACACGGCAATACTCATGACAGGTCCTTGAAGCCGTAAGAAGCCAGAATATAAAGAAGCAGGTAGCAGGGGTACTGCAATCTACAGCCAGACAGGACCCTAAACACAAAAAGTCTTAATACCAAGACACAAGTGTGTCTGGGTGACCTTACATAGGCACAGGCAGAATATCACATGGGAGAAGGCAGGGCCACCTGCAAGGAGTTCAGCAGACCGGGGTAAGGGCATCTGTGGCACCCCAAGGGTTAAATTGCCACAGACATATCAACACAGGTTTAATCCCCACACAACACTACACTAGAAAGTGGGAGGAGCTTAGGTGGCACCTGCACTAGTGGGAGGAGCTAAGTTGTTTACCACAGAGCAAGAGTGATAGTTAGTTCAGTTTAGTCTGGAGCAGGAGCAGAGTCAAGTAGAAGAGGAGGTCCTGAGAGGTCTGAGGAGAGGAGACAGAGGAACAGAGGAACATACCCGGGATAAAGAGTTACCCCAAAAACTTGACCCCGGGGAGGCGCTTAAGACGGATACTGGATCCGAGGCTGTGCCTGAGACAGACAGGACAGTAAACACCGGCATAGTGAAGGTCCACCATCTTCACTGTACCATAGCAAAGCAACACGGAGGGGTCAGTGACACAGAGGACTCAAGTTGCCCAACATATTGGTACCTGTGAGCAGAGACAGGGCCAGCAGTACAGCTACAAGCAGCAGCAGGGCCACACACAGCGCTTAAGTAAGAAGCCAAGGACCCGGTCAGGGTGAGAGCAACCTGGTACAGACTCCGTGGACAATACTGTGTTATACCATCTGCAAGTAAAGACTTGGAAAACAACAGAAACCATGAGTGTGTGTGATCCTTATACTGAAGCCCCACTTGCCCTCATATACTGCAATTACCTCTACTCTCATCATCTCTACTGCTACCACTACTCTCCTGCAGCATCAATAACTATCCTCACAGACTTTAACTACTACTACCACTGCCCCGGGGAACCCAGTTCTGCCCACAGGAACTATTCTATCCAAGCTGCTATCCCATCATCCCCGGAGGTTCTGCAGCAGCGACGGCCCCATTACTGGCCGCATATAGTGGGTGGCATCACGAGTGACAAATCCCCTGTAAATAACCCCCCATTTTATTGTGCGGGCCCGGGACACAGTCCGGACCAGGACCGCCGTGACATCCCCCAGCAGTAACCCGGTCCGGCACCGAGTACCCCGTCCCAGTGGGCTCCACACATCAAAGCCTGGATTTGGGACAGATGTCAAACAAAGTGATTGACAGATTTTCCAATGCTAGAGACCTGCCAATCCCCTCTAGCAGTGCAGCAAAAGTCAGCCAGGCGCAGGGCCAGACTATTGTTGTCACTGGTTATGGACTCCTCGTCGGATCTTTAAAGTATATTTTTTCGGAAATGCCAGAGAGAATCAGGAAGAATTATAATTGACTAGAATCATACAACCAGGCTTTGATTCATGATGCCTACTGGTTGGTCAGCATGAATAAAGTGACAGGTTCTGTTTAGGTCCTTGCTATAATATTGTACAAGTAAATGTAAATTCATTTTTTAACCCCACAATGGAGACTAAGCTTACCTGTCCAGGTAACTCTTTACATGTTAATAGCTTCAAAATGATGCAGGCAATATTAGGCCTTTCTCTTTCATCTTAATCACAGGGATATAAGTAAAAGCATTACAGCGAACTTCGAAGTTAACAAGCACTTTCTCCACAAAGCAGACTACATGGTAACTCTAACAACATTTAACATTTATGATGAGCAAGGGGGAAAGCAAACAAACTCCAGTGCCACCTATTGGAACTAGCAACCCTAAAGGTACCTTTACACACCGCGACGGCAGGCTGGATACATCCCGCTACTTCACGTGCACGAGCACGCTCAAACGGCTACAAACGGTCAACGCATCTCCTTTACACGCCGCGACAAGGTGCGCTACGCCACGCTACATCTATAGCTAGCTACATCGCCGGGTCTGTCAAGTAGCCAGCTGTAGCTTAGCGTACCACGTTTACACAGCGCTACAATAAGCTAATATGGGCGGACCTGGTACAGCAGGGACAGCACATAGGCGTGCCACAATCTTGGATTACGAGCCGTCCGTACGATGATAGGACAGCGCAATATCATCATGATTGGCCAGGCATCGCAGGAGGCTGAGAAATACAGCACGCTCGAGCGATTGTGTAGTGTGACTGGTCAGCTCCTTAAATATGCCGCCCTAGGCAGCGACTACCAATCGTCATGCAGGAGCTTCCTCCAATGATCGGTGATGGGGCGCGGTATCCCGGAGCCTGGGTCACGCCTTAGCTACATTGCAGCTACAGCCCCGGGTGTCCAGAGTTCCCTTCCGTTGCCTCTTTACACGCCGATACAGCTCGCTACCATCGGCGTTGTAGCCATCAGTTTTCGAGCAGACCTAGGAAACAGATGTATCTGTTGCCGGCTGTAGCGTCACGTCTTCAGACGCCGCTAAGACGGGCTACATTGGCGCTACAAGCTACATTGTAGCCTGTAGCGGGATGTATCCAGCCTGGCGTTGCGGCGTGTAAAGGTACCTTAAAAGTCAAAACTGTATATGACGTCTAAGGGAAAAGCTGGTCTCCTTGCACATTGGTGTGTCAAACTCCACAAGGAGATAATCTTTTTGCTTAGACCCGTCTTAGCCTCTCATACAGCCAGATCAGATCCCATACTTACACTGAGGAGTGCAATCACCCCCGAAACACAACATCTGCAGATTGGGGCTCTGATCTGGCATAAATCTTAAAGGCTCTGTTACACGGTACGATATCGTGAACAATATCACTGAAATGTCACGGGTTTGGAGTCGTTCAAGCAACATCATTACTACTTCTTTGCGTGTGACACCGAGATTCAATTTCGATAAATCGTTGGAACGTTGATTGCAGATTTGAGAACATGTTCTCAAATCAGATGATCCTCGATCAGCCAACCTGTGACAGCTCACCAACGATGTCCTAACGACCGCACGCCTATTAGATCGTTACTAATATCGTTACAACATTGCAGCATGTAATGGTACCTAAAGTCATATTGCAATGCTCATTAAAGGGTCAGTTTTGACTTTTATGATTGCTACTTCCAATACCTGGCAACAGAGTTCATCGACTTCCTCCCTGAAGAGACAATTTATAAAGAGCAAGACATTAACAAAATATTTAAATTGTTTCTATAAAAACTGATTGATCTTGTTATATCTATGCTATCAGCTGAAACTGTTATATCTCCTTTGGTCCTGTTGTCATCTCCTGGGTGAGTGGCTTGTCCTTGATCATGTTTTTACATCCTGATTAGAGATAAGCAAACTTTCGTGGAACATGTGTCACGCTTAGAGGGTGAGGGAACCAGATGGTGAGGTAGGCAAAGGGATTCAGAGGTATCTAATCTAACCCTGATATTGGGGGACCCTGGCTCACCCCGCTCTCAGAGGTACCTCTGATGGTGAAGAGGTCCAAATCACCACCCTTTTTCCTAAGCTCCTTCAAAGTCCTAGGCTGAGAGCCCCTACCTCCACCCTTTGATCAGGAATCACTGCTACTCCCAAGGAAGGGAAACACCAGGTAAGACTTAAGCACAACAGCACATGCGTCTTCACAGCTCAGTGACCAGGAAGAGTCTGACTCTATCACCGGCATCTGGTAGATAAAAGGGAAGGCTATTTAAAGATCAGGGGGAGGAGATTCCAGGTAAGTCACACCTAAGTTTCATTAACAAAAGTGGTATGGAAAGAAAAAGATTTTCAGACTGCTCTCCTGCGTGGACTAATAATCTTATCTCTCGGAGATATATTTAATGTGATTTTTATTTTCTACGCGTTTCAGGATTAACCATCAGTAAAAAAAATCACAAGGTTAACAGATGTACATCTTTCCCCCTTACATAGTGCTTTATATATACTTCAATCTCTCCCTCTCTTCTGGCATCTTCCCCTCCTCCTTCAAACACTCGATCATTACTCCATTATTAAAGAAAACCACTCTCGACCCATCCTGCACAAATAACAACAGACCAGTCTCCAATCTCCTCTTCATCTCTAAACTCCTGGAGTGCCTGGTCTACTCCCGCCTCACCCGTTACCTCTCTGCTCACTGTCTTCTAGATCCATTACAGTCTGGTTTCCGCCCCCTTCACTCTACAGAAACTGCCCTCATCAAAGTGACCAATGACCTTCTAACAGCAAAACGTAATGGTGACCACTCTCTGCTTATTCTCCTTGACCTCTCTGCAGCTTTTAACACTGTCGACCATCAGCTCCTACTCTCTATGCTGCACTCCATTGGCATAAAGGACACTGCTCTCTCCTGGCTCTCCTCCTATCTTTCTGACCGCTCTTTCAGTGTATCTTTTGCTGGCTCCACTTCTTCCCCTCTTCCTCTCACTATTGGAGTCCCTCAGGGTTCAGTCCTTGGCCCTCTCTTCTTCTCTCTCTACACAGCCGCGATTGGATGCACCATCAGCAGATTTGGTTTCAGTACCATCTCTATGCTGATGACACACAACTATACACTCCAGCCCCTGATCTTACCCCGGTATTAAAGAACACCAATGATTGTCTAGCTGCACTTTCCAATATCATGTCTGCTCTCTACTTGAAACTAAACCTTTCCAAAACTGAACTTCTTCTGCTCCCCCCATCCACTAACCTCCCTAAATCTGACATCTCTCTCAGTTTCGGTACCACGATAACGCCCAGGCAGCAGGCTCGCTGTCTGGGTGTTATGTTTGACACCAATCTCTCCTTCTCCTCCCACACACAATCTCAGGTCCGCTCCTGTCGCTTACACCTGAAGAATATCTCTAGAGTCCGCCCCTTTCTCACCATGGAAACAACAAAAACCCTCACCGTGGCCATAATCCATTCCCGCCTTGACAATTGCAATTCTCTATTAAGCGGCCTACCCCTCACCAGACTTTCTCCTCTCCAGTCCATCCTTAATGCAGCAGCCAGGATCACCCATCTGGCCAATCGTTACTCAGATGCCTCTGCTCTGTGCCAGTCATTGCACTGGCTGCCCGTACACTACAGGATCAAATCCAAATTGCTTGTTCTCACCCACAAAGCTCTTCACAGTGCAGCACCCTCTACATCTCCTTCCTCATCTCTGTCTATCACCCCACCGGTTCTCTACGTTCTTCAAATGACCTTCGACTAACATCTGCACTAATCCGATCCTCCCACTCCCAGCTCCAAGACTTCTCCAGAGCTGCACGAACCCTCTGGAATGCTTTACCCCAAGAAATCAGGACTATCCACAACTTGCATGGCTTCAGACGATCCCTAAAAACACATCTTTTAAGGCGGCCTATCATACTCCCTAATAGAAGTCCTTTGTACTGTAGATAGTGAATGGGCTATCTTTCTTGACATTACTCTTCTACAAACTCTACCAAACCAAAAAGGTCTACACAGATTGTATAATGACCATCCATGTAAGCTTAGTTCTATGCCCCATTTCCTCAAGATGCCTGGACCATTAGTGCAATAAGCGCCTGTACCTTGTGCAACCCCTATCCCGTTGTAGATTGTAAGCTCTTTTGAGAAGGGTCACCTTCATTTCTTGCTTTATTTATTGTATTTTCTTTTTTACATTAATTCTATGCCTATTGTTTTGTATCCAATTATTGTACTGTATTTGTTCTCTACTGTAATTACTTACTGTATTATATTTTCTGTACTCCAACCCTACATTGTAAAGCGCTGCGGAATATGTTGGCGCTATATAAATAAAGCTTTATTATTATTATATATTGTGAGGCAGCACCCGGGGAACCCGCTTGCATAACGACAAAACACACGTGTTTATAAGTTAACCAATGTCTACCCGTTTATTTTTCACATATCAACACATAACCCGGGTAGCATGTTTGACACATTGCACATAGGGATGGGCGAATCTACTCGCTAGGACTCGTTACTCGGCGAGTAGTAAGGGACTCACAGGACTCGGTACTCTGCGAGTTTCCCAGTGATTACTCGCACGAGTCCAATGCAAATCATTGGCAAACGCTGACAAAACTAGGATTGCCATTGTTTGCATTAGACTCGGCTACTGTGCCAGTGATAGCAGGGAAACTCGCAAATAACTGCTGTTACATTGCCAGCCGAGTCCAGCTGTCTTCTCTGTGCAGCTCCAGGGTCCTAGAGCCCGCCTGCTCACAGACATGATGTAGCAGTGCTGAGATTGTTCTCAGTCTGCTCATTCCCTGTGCATAGACATCTATATCTATGCACAGGGGATGTAGCAGAGAGGACATCGCGTTTTGGACTACGTCGGACGGAAGAGGATTTTTTTAATTAAAGATGGAGTTCCTAATGGCTTTTTTTTTTATTTCAAATAAAAATTTTTCTCTGTGTTGTGTTTTTTTAACCCTTTATTGGAGATTCTTAGTGGCTGGGTCAAACGTGGCCTGACATTTAGAATCTCGGGCTTAATACCAGCTTGTATAACAAAGCTGGTATTAACCCCTTTATTACCCAGCGTGCCACCGCCACCAGGGCCGCTGGAAGAGCGGGGTTCAGCGCCAAAGGATGGCGCTTCAATGAACGCGCCATCTTCTGGGGCGGCTGCGGGCTGCAATTTGCAGCGGGGGGTGCCCAGAAAGCTTGGGCATCCCTGCGCTGCGGATTCCAGCCCCCAGCTGCTTAGCTGTACCTGGCTAGACATAGAAATTGCGCGGAGCCCCACGCATTTTTTTTTTTAATTATTTCATGAATTTCAGAGTCTCAGAGTCAGAGTCTCAGAGTCAGAATCTCAGAAGTCAGAGTCAGAATCTCAGAGAGTCAGAGTCAGAATCTCAGAGAGTCAGAGTCAGAATCTCAGAGAGTCAGAGTCAGAATCTCAGAGAGTCAGAGTCAGAATCTCAGAGAGTCAGAGTCGGAATCTCAGAGAGTCAGAGTCGGAATCAGATCAGAGTCAGATCAGAGAGTCAGAGTCAGAATCTCAGATCTCAGAGAGTCAGAGTCAGAGTCAGAATCTCAGAGTCAGAGTCAGAGTCAAAATCTCAGAGTCAGATCGAACCCAGAGTCAGAGTCAGAATCTCAGAGTCAGAATCTCAGAGTCTCAGAGTCAGAATCTCAGAGTCTCAGAGTCAGAATCTCAGAGAGTCAGAGTCAGAATCTCAGAGTCTCAGAATCTCAGAGTCAGAATCTCAGAGAGTCAGAGTCAGAATCTCAGAGAGTCAGAGTCAGAATCTCAGAATCTCAGAGTCTCAGAGTCTCAGAGAGTCAGAGTCAGAGTCAAAATCTCAGAGTCTCAGAGAGTCAGAGTCAGAGTCAGAATCTCAGAGTCTCAGAGTCTCAGAGAGTCAGAGTCAGAGTCAGAATCTCAGAGTCTCAGAGAGTCAGAGTCAGAGTCAGAATCTCAGAGAGTCAGAGTCAGAGTCAGAATCTCAGAGAGTCAGAGTCAGAGTCAGAATCTCAGAGAGTCAGAGTTAGAATCTCAGAGAGTCAGAGTCAGAATCTCAGAGAGTCAGAGTCAGAATCTCAGAATCTCAGAGTCTCAGAATCTCAGAGTCTCAGAGAGTCAGAGTCAGAATCTCAGAGTCAGAGTCAGAATCTCAGAATCTCAGAGTCTCAGAATCTCAGAGTCTCAGAGTCAGAGTCAGAATCTCAGAGAGTCAGAGTCAGAATCTCAGAGAGTCAGAGTCAGAATCTCAGAGAGTCAGAGTCAGAATCTCAGAATCTCAGAGTCTCAGAATCTCAGAGTCTCAGAGAGTCAGAGTCAGAATCTCAGAGAGTCAGAGTCAGAGTCAGAATCTCAGAGAGTCAGAGTCAGAATCTCAGAATTTCATGAAATAATTTAAAAAAAATGCGTGGGGCTCCGCGCAATTTCTATTTCTAGCCAGGTACAGCTAAGCAGCTGGGGGCTGGAATCCGCAGCGCAGGGATGCCCAAGCTTTCTGGGCACCCCCCGCTGCAAATTGCAGCCCGCAGCCGCCCCAGAAGATGGCGCGTTCATTGAAGCGCCATCCTTTGGCGCTGAACCCCGCTCTTCCAGCGGCCCTGGTGGCGGTGGCACGCTGGGTAATAAAGAGGTTAGGGCCAGCTTTGTATTATCAGCTGGCCCTAAGCCCGAAATTTATGGCGGTCACGCCAATATTAGACATGACCGCCATGAATTTCTATTAAATTGTTTTAAAAAAACACAACACAGAGAAAATGTTTTATTAGAAATAAAAAAAAAAGCCATTAGAGACTCCATCTTTAATTAAAAAAATCCTCTTCTGTCCGACGCAGTCCAAAACGCGATGTCCTCTCTGCTCATCCCTGTGCATAGATATAGATGTCTATGCACAGGGAATGAGCAGACTGAGAACAATCTCAGCTCTGCTACATCAGGCAGCAGGCAGGCTCTAGGACCCTGGAGCTGCGGCAGCCAGCACACAGAGCAGACAGGACTCTTATCTGTGCGAGTTTCCCAGCGATTACAGTTGCAAAGTAAACGAGTCCAATGCAAATAAATGACAAAACTAGGATTGCTTCAGGCTGAAGCTTCCGAGACACATCTGTGATTTGTAAATCGCACACTACTCGCTATTACTCGCTTCCCCATTCATTAACATTGGACTCGCTAGACTCGCAACGAGTAGCGAGTCCTGTGCTCGGACTCGCTAGAGTCAAGCGATTCCGAGTAATTTAGGATTCGCCCATCACTAATTGCACATAGATTATAAACACTTTACATAAATACACCATACATTTACATATAACATTACATAACACTTATTGCACATAACGTTTTATAGTTACCCGGGACCTGTAACCACCTCTCTTTCCCCATTGGAGCTCTAACAACCGCTCCCGTGGGGGCTACGGCCTCCAGCCTATCTACATTTCACATACATTTAACAATACATCAGTTTACCTTATCAATGGGCCCTATGGGTCCCAATGGCGGAACCAGCCGCCTAGCTTTATTTTCCCAGCTTGATACTACCCGGAGTCAGGACTCCAGCCTGACCGGGTTCTTACACACAGTATGTGATCCATCCTATAAGCCACCATGGACCACACACGTCCATTCACACGCTCACATCCCATCCTATAGACATCCATGGACTGTGGCACATCTGGGTTCAGAACAGGGATTGGCAAACCTTAGTATCCGGGACAACCATCCGTTACCCCACTATAGGAGCCCTATTAACCCCTGTATCTGACCTCTGGTACATACATACATTCCGGTTCATCGGGTCCTTTAACTGACTACTCTGAGTCGGACCCAAGCGCGGTCTATGCCCGCCTGGCACACTTCATACATCTGCCCTTATAGGGCTACATTCACTCGCTGGGTCTTTTTAAAAAGCCATACAATACTGATGCAGTTCAACAGGTCCTTCACTGACTAACTAGTCGGACCTAATGGCGACTACGCTAGCCTGGCATGATTTACACACAGCTCACTCCGTCACACGGGAACGGCTGTCTTACCGGGCATGGATCCGGGTCTCGCTACCTGGGTCATGGACCACCAAGCGTCCCCCAAGGGCTCCTTTCCCGGACGTGTTTCACCCCACGCCCGGACTAGAATCCACCAGGTTCAGCCATGGCTTCCCCACTCCAGGAGCTGTCACAACCTCGGTCCTAGGCACCGGCATGGAGCTAGCATGCTCCTATCATACACCCAGAGCCTTGGACAGCTCTGCACTCAGGCTGGTCTCAGCACGATCTCCAGTCTCTGAATGATAATGAATCTTTCAGCATGATCTCTCAGCAGGATCTCAGCTTCAATTTCAATCACTCAGCTGGCAGGCTCTATATCGTGCCTGCCACTCCCACTCTGACTCATCCAGCTGGGCTGCTATTACTCAGGAAACACCCACCTGGGCTGTCAACAATCAGCACTCATTCCTTTCCTCAGGGCCTCATCGATCTAGTGAGCCACTCACAGCCGCTCACTAGTCACATGAATGTCTCAGCTTTATAGCACACACTATCACATTTAACGCCTTGTGTTCAGGATAGGTTCACACAGCGTCATCCACTATAAAACCGGCCAGTGTGAACAGGATCATACCCTGATCCTGCATGTGATGCGCCCCGGCCATGGGGACCATGCCGGTGGTGCCTCACAATATATGCTGAATGACATCAAATGGGGCAGAGGGGGAGTGATGTAATCTCATACCATCAAACTCTCACAGCCGCACACTATACCCTTTTCTTACATAAAAATCACATTATTGTACGCACACGTCATGCATTAAAAATACAGAAAAATTTACAACACCACACATTAATAATGTTTGATATATACCTAAACTACTAATAAATTAGAAAGGAGCATCCAAATTAAAAAAATCTAGCCAAAATAATTGCCCTTATCTCATTTCTATTTTCTCAGGTATCAATGGAAAATTGCCTTGAACTAGGATCGAACAGACAAAGGATTGGACAGAAAAAGGAGCACAGGAGGGAATCCAAAGACTGTGTCATATACAACTGTGCCACCATCTACTCTATAATTGCCGTAGGCATTTTCGTGTCGGCCCCCGAAAACGCCGTGGCTATGTCACACTGTGACGTCACCACGCGCGAGCAATGGCCGCGAAGCGGCCATTGCGAGTCGCTGGCCGAAAATAGAACCAGAGGCTCGGCCACAAATTTAGCAATGTACCGCTGAGGTAGCGCGAGCAATGGCCGCGAGGCCATTGCGAGTCGCTACCTCAGCCACCGCACCTGCCGCAAGTCTCTCTATACTTTCAATAGGCAATGCGAGTCGCTGGCCTGCGCGAGCAATGGCCGCGAGGCCATTGCTCGCGCAGCCATAGGGCAGTGTACACACAGTGCAGGCGGCCAGCACCGGCCACAATGCGGCCCCAGAGGACAGGAAGGGGTTAAGGTGACTGTGTGCAGAGTCACTCACCTGAGCTGCGGGCGACCCTTCCTCCACCGCCGCCTCAGACACCGGGCACCGGGCGGCACAGGGCGGCATGGGGCACACACACACGTCCGGGCGACCCTTCCTCCACCGCCGCCTCAGACACCGGGCACCGGCGGCACAGGGCGGCATGGGGCACACACACACGGGCGGCACTGTGCTCACACCCCGGGCACACACACACGGCCGGCACTGTACTCACACCCCGGCCACTCACACCGTGCTGACACCCCGGGCACACACACCGTGCTCAGCTGCTTCCTGAGTGAGGGGAGCCGGCCAGGCAGCACGGGAGGACGGGAGGAGGCGGGGAGACATTGCATAACAGCCTCCTCACAACACAGTGACATCAGGGCACAGACATGACCTGCGGTAATCCCCATAAGGATTACCGCAACCGCGCCGCATTGCGACTCGCTGGCTGAGTGCGAGCACTTGCGGCGCGGTTGCGGTAATCCCCATAAGAAATAAGGGCGACTTGCGGAGTGCGGCAGTGCCGGTTTTGCGCGCACTGCCGCAATCCCCTATAATTTATGGGGATTCCGCACGCGCCGCAGATGCGGTTTTTAATAAATACAATAATTTTATACAAATAAATTCACGTTAAAATATCAAATAATAAAATAATTTTAATAATAATAAAAATAGTAAAAAAAAAAAATTTTAATAATAATAAAATATAAAAAAATAATAAAAAAAAAAAAAAATAAATTAATAATACAAATAAATTACAATAATAATTAAATATAAGTATTTGACCCCAAAAGTATTGACCCCCAAAAAGTATTGGACCCCCCAAAAGTATTGGACCCCCCCCAAAAAAGTATTGGACCCCCCAAAAAAGTATTGGACCCCCCCAAAAAGTATTGGACCCCCCCAAAAAAGTTTTGGACCCCCCCAAAAAGTATTGGACCCCCCCAAAAAGTATTGGACCCCAAAAAAAGTATTGGACCCCCCCAAAAAGTATTGGACCCCCCAAAAAAAGTATTGAACCCCCAAAAAAAGTATTGGACCCCCCAAAAGTATTGGACCCCCCCAAAAAGTATTGGACCCCCCCTAAAAAGTATTGGACCCCCCCAAAAAAAGTATTGGACCCCCCCAAAAAGTATTGGACCCCCCCCAAAAGTATTGGACCCCCCCCCAAAAAGTATTGGACCCCCCCAAAAGTATTGGACCCCCCAAAAAGTATTGTACCCCCCAAAAAAAGTATTGGACCCCCCCAAAAAAGTATTGGACCCCCCAAAAAAAGTATTGGACCCCCCCAAAAAAGTATTGGACCCCCCCAAAAAGTATTGGACCCCCCCAAAAAAGTATTGGACCCCCCGAAAAAGTATTGGACCTCCCCCCAAAGTATTGGACCCCCCCCAAAAGTATTGGACCCCCCCAAAAAGTATTGGACCCCCCCAAAAAAAGTATTGGACCCCCCAAAAAAAGTATTGGACCCCCCAAAAAGTATTGGACCCCCCCAAAAACTATTCACACCCCCCCGAAAAACTATTCACACACCCCCGAAAAGTCCTCACACCAGCTATAACTACTATAATCAAATTAATGCACGTTCTAGAATCCCGATGCATTTGCATCGGGCTCACAGCTAGTAACTTACATATTTTTCATTGTCAGTTTCAATGTGTCATTTCTTCATTAAATAGATTTATTAACATTACTGTCTGTGCAATTTTATTTATATACTATAGTTCATTTGTAGAATAAGCACATGAAAGGAACATTTTTTATAAATAATTCTCTAAAACATTTATATAAAAATCTTTTTCTTATATATCAAAATATATTACTATTTTTTTCTCTATATGTAAGCTGGGTCTAACCACGTGTGGCAAACCTTCTTTATTGAAGAGGGTCAGACATGTGCAAGGCCACTACTTCTACACTTATGGGTCATTCCATGTCAAGTGATCCAAAAATGAATATTTTTTTTCCCTGACGTCCTCAGATTTTTTTATTTTTTTTCTATATGAAGAACAACTTTAGTTAATTACAAAAAAAAGTTTTGAATTTTTTTCTTTATCAGTTAATTTTTTACAGATTTTTAAAGTTTTAAAAAAGTGCGAATTTTGGCCTGGTATGGCTTTACATTTTCTATCATATCTCGGGCTAAAAATAAGATAGAGAAACAAAATAAACACCAATCTACTCAGAACTGTGCAGGCTTTCACCAGATATGTCACAAGAGGATCTTTGTTAATATTTTACCCATGTGATCGCAAGCGCAAAACTTTAAAACGCATTTCCGAAAAATCGGCGCGCTTTAAATATTTCAAAAACTGCCCATGTGTCTGCTATGCTCTTAGCCACATCTGTACCAAATTTCAAGTTGGGATCGCGATGGGATCATATTTTAAAATATTTTAATATTAATAGCGTCAATGGGTCATTCTATATCAAGTGATCTAAATATGAATATTTTTTTTTACCTGACGTCTTTAGATTTTTTAAATTCTTTTTCTTTATGAAGTACAACTTTAGTTAATTACAAATTAAAAGTTTAGAATTTTTTTCTTCATCAGTTAATTTTTTACAGATTTTTAAAGTTTAAAAAAGGGTGAATTTTGGCCTGGTATGACTTTACATTTTTTTTATCTCAGGCTAGAAATAAGATAATGAAGTGGGAGAGGCGTCATTTTACTCAGAACGGTAACAGCTTTCATTTGATATGTTACAAGACTATGTTTCTTTATATCAAATTCAAACTATTGACGGGCAATTGTGAAAAAATGACTGATTGTGTTCTTGGTTATATTTGTGCAGAGATTCAACTTGGGACCTGTCAAATTTATATATTTTTTATTTTATGGTTGTATGAGTTATCACAACTTATTGAATAAAACATTTATATGCAACAAAAAAGAAACACAAAAAACAAATCCCATAAGTGCCAGGATAAATACATCTTAATCATCAGAACACAACGCTCAGCATTTTCAACTTGAATGTATTGAACAAACCAAAAGAAGAAAGGTGATCATATCCTCAAGTTTGATTAAACAAGATTAAAAGAACCAAAAATGTTAACCCCTATTTATACATATAAATTTGTTTTCTATTCTATCACTAAACATGTGATTTATGAAGTGTTTAATAAGAATAGTACAGTAGTTAAATCATCGTTCTAAGGCGGCCGTCACACGCTACAATATCGTGAGCGATATTGTAAGCGATCACGTGCACGCGCGATCGCTAACAATATCGCTCACATCGCTGGTGAGCTGTCACACAGACAGACTCACCAGCGATGTGGGCCAGCGAGATCGCTGGTAACTATGGTACACATCGGGTTACTAGGCGCCGTGTGGCGCTTAGTAACCCGACGTTTACCACAGATACCATCTCCCAGCATAGGCTCTGCCGCTGGGAGATCGTTCATCGTGGTGTCACACACCACGATGAAGCAGATTGAACAAGCGATTATCGCTTGATATGAGCTCCGGCTCCCATATCTGCGATGTAACGATCAAGCGATTTTACATTGTAAAATCGCTTGATTGCACGCAGCGATGCACAAACAATATCGCTTAAGCGATCAAAAAGCAGATCGCTTAAACGATATCGTTCGCAATATTGAACCGTGTGACGGCCGCCTATAAATTATGAACTAATCAAACAATTAATAGTATGTTTTTAAAGTGGCATTTTATCAATTTGTCCCTTCTAGTGGGTGAAATGTAATCTTGTCCATAAACGCTTACTAGCAATCGCCATTTCCTTGTGTGTCAAAGAGTATGTCCGGCCTGTCACGGTGTTAGGCTCCGCCTGAGTTAATATCTGATTTTTGTGCACTTATAAAATGTCTGGCTTTCTTGGATACACAAAGGATGGCGCTGGACCAGAAGGATGCAATAAAGTCAATTTTACTTCTTCATTTTCACAATCTTTGGAGAGTACAGTAGCCAGCCACCAGCGCCAATCATATTCATATTTTTTTCAAAAGGATTGCAACAGTGTCTATGATAAAATGCTGTTTCTTGAGAAGTAGCAGCCATTGATGTGTGGGAAAAATACAGTTAATATTAAGTAAGGAAGATAGGTAATAAAAATAAAGATTTACAGTACACTTGAGATAGAACTGTATTACTATAAAGTGAGTTTTAGGGCTAGCGTGCACAGTTTTTTCTGTCTGCAGATACACGCTGCAGTTTTGGCAGCTTGTTTTTCTACCACGTTTTTACCACATATGCGTTAGTTTTTTTAATCGCTAGTGAAAAAAAATGGCAGCTTTTTTTATATAAATGATAAATGCTGCGTTTATTGCAGCGATTAAAAAGTAGTTCAAGCAGTGATTTACTCACTCTTGAGTGTTTCCAAAAACACTGCATGTGGTGAACCCATAGAAATCAATGGGCTGTTTTTGAATGATGTCCTCGAAACACTGTGTGTATTGGCTTAATAAAACTTAACATATATATTACTACCTTTTAGTAAAGCCTGATGCTTTGTACAGACTATTGTTTGTTCAGGAGTGAGATGTCTAGACTGTCAGGACATGAAGGTCTGAAGGGCTGTCTTACTTCCTGAATGCAGTGGGTAGACACTTAACATGATTGACAGAGCTGCTGGCCTATCATCTGCTCTGCATTCACTGTCTATCCCTGTGCCTTCTCAGGTTGAGCCCTAACAAAGCTTTTTCCTATGTGTCCTCTCCTGCTTCTAAGCTGTAACATATCAAAATAATACAGTAATGTCTAAAAATAATGGATTTGATAAATATAGACCCCACGCTTTTAGACCACAGGTTGAACAGATCTGAATTCAAGATTTTTGAATTGACACTATAATAGTTAAATATTTTAAAATATGATCCCATCACGATCCCAAGTTGAAATTTGGTACAGATGTGGCTAAGAGCATAAAAGACACATGGGCAGTTTTGGAAAATTTTTATTAAAACGTTTTTTTGGAAATGTGTTTCAAAATGTTGCGTTTGCGTTCGCATGGGTAAAAAATTAAAATTGACAAATATACTCTTGTGACATATCTGGTGAAAGCCTGGACAGTTCTGAGTAGAATGGTGTTTATTTTGTTTCTCTATCTTATTTCTAGCCCAAGATAAAAAAAATGTAAAGTCATACCAGGCCAAAATTCACACCACTTTTTGTTAAACTTTAAAAATCTGTAAAAAATTAACTGATGAAGAAAAAAATTCTAAACTTTTAATTTGTAATTAACTAAAGTAGTACTTCATAAAGGAAAAAAAATAAAAAAAATCTAAAGATGTCAGGTAAAAAAAATATTCATATTTAGATCACTTGATATGGAATGACCCATTGATGCTATTAATAGTAAAATATGTTAAAATATGATCCCATCGCGATCCCAACTTGAAATTTGGTACAGATGTGGCTAAGAGCATAGCAGACACATGGGCAGTTTTTGAAATATTTAAAGCGCGCCGATTTTTCGGAAATGCGTTTTAAAGTTTTGCGCTTGGGATCACATGGGTAAAATATTAACAAAGATCCTCTTGTGACATATCTGGTGAAAGCCTGTATAGTTCTGAGTAGAATGGTGTTTATTTTGTCTCTCTATCTTATTCCTAGCCTTAGTTATGAGGAGAAACGTAAAGGCAGGCAACAGCGAAATTCGCACTTTTTCCGAACTTTGAAAATCATTTAAAAAAAAAATACATTTTTTAAAAAAAAATTCTCTTCACATTTGCATTGTCTGACATGCTATTATCAAATAACAAAATCTCAAAAGAATTAAAAATATAGAGGTAATAATCATTGGTTCACTTGACATGGAATGACCCACATGTGGTAGCAATTCATTAAAAATAATATATGGCCATTATATGCTTCACATACATGGTCTTATATGTCTGTTCACACTCTTGAACCACCATACTATGGATATATATTGCATCTTGAAAATGTGCAATCACTTTATTTCATTTCATTACTTAGGTTCAAAATACAGATTTTGCCATGTGCACAAGTGTGTTATATGTATCATAATATTGGACTTGTCCATATGTTGCTGCCCATTAGCCTTAGGCTGAGTTCACATTGCACTTGTGTTGTCCGTTACAATGGAAACTTTAACTGTTTCAATTATAACGGACAGCAAAAGTGACATTTTGATTCAGTTTATAGCGCATATGTTTTAGAAACTTCAAAAACGTGCGCTATATGAGACAGAGAGATGAAAGGATAGATAGAAAAAAAGATGAATAGGATAGAAAGAGATAGGAAAGATAGGAATATAGATAGTAGAAAAGTATTACCAGTGTTCATGCTCTGTCTCCCCACTTCGGTCTCCTGCTTCCTGCTGCTCCCGGGCCGAATATTCATGAGTGTTCTGCCCATTTATGTGCAGCAAAGAGAATATTCACAGTGTTATATCGGTTACGACCCTGCACCGAAGACCGCAAAAAGGTGTAGGAAAGGGTAAGTATTCATTCTTTATTATTTTTAATACATTTGGCTTTATTTAAAATGATTTTGCTGTGTATATTAATACACTGCGAAATCAAATGGGGGCTGGCAGACATGTCACAGAGGGGAGGAGGAAGCAGGATTCTTCCTCCCCCTCTGTGAGATCATTTCTCCCCCGGGCTGTAAAAAAGTGTGCTGTGTGAACACACTGCTTCTTTTTTTGCGTTTTTTTGAGCGGGTAAAAACCGCTGGTAAAAGCGCCCGCGCAAAAAAGTGCTGTATGTGACCGTAGCCTTATCATATTACCAAGAATATAAACCAAATCATATTCACAATTTGCAGACATGGTATTTCGGAGTGTTTGGTCCTCATCAGTGCAAAGTATGAGATATGATTTGGCTAGGTGCAAATTAAATTTCCCAGAGGAGCATGCAAGAAGACATGACATCTCTCCATAAGGAGAAATGTTATACCTTAGATCCCCATTATTTTTTTTATTTAGGAGGAATGTTATTTTTACATGTAAAATATTTATTGGTGTGATTATTTGTGTCCTTACTGACATGGTTAGTAATATCGGATATCTGATTGACGCCTAAACATTACTAACACATGTCCTACTGTCAGTTGACATTACCCAGCTGACATAAACTCTAATACCATTACACTATTTGCTAATGCACCTGGGCAGCGAGAGAGCCATGGCGAAGCGCCCGGAGTGGCTTATGTAATGGAGGCACCACTCCTCGAATGGCTGCGACCTGCTAATTTTTTTCAAAATCTTTAAAGATTTTGAATATTACTCAACTTTTCAGCAGTTCAAGTAGGTGGATGAATGGATAGATAGATGGATGTAAAGTAGAGAGAGATTTATAGATAGATGGAAAAAATAGATTTAGAGATAGATAGATAGATAGATAGATAGATAATGTCCCACCTCCTATATATTGTAAGCTTGCATCCTTAAATTACTTTCATATTGCACTAAAGGGTGTTTTAGCCTTATAGTTAGCTTTAAAAAAAAAATTTAAAAAAAAGGTGTGGGTACCCTCTATTTTTCTTTGCCCGCTAGAGTACAGCAGACAGCTGCAGGCTGCAGACCACAGCTGGTGGCTTTATCTTGGCTGTTATCAAAATTGGGATGGGACTCCACATCATTTTTTTATTATTTTTTTATTTTTACAGTGATTAGATATTAGTTAAGTTGCCATACTGGCAACCAATCATAGATGTCGACATATAGGGTGGGCAGGTTTAAGTCTGTCTTTAACCAATTAAGGGAGGGAAAGCAATGACTATGTCTGAGGTTCATGAGCACAGAAGCATGGTGACAGCGGCACTGAAGCTTTCTAAGCAATAGTGTAGGAAGATAATATCTGTAGCAAAAGAGCTGGGTTCCAGTGTAAAACGATATGAGCTGTGTTTGAGAGCTTTTGGAGGTGTTTTCTATGTCTTTGATTTTGGCTTCCAATGAACTGAATGAAGTTCGTAAGTTTGACAAACCGTTTACCGATCTATACGGCAAACATATGCCCGTTTGGCAAACCGAGCCAAACCTAAGCTTCAAAAGGTTCGCTCATCTCTTAATCTTGACATCACTATGTATGTGGCTTATATTTGTGTTCAAGTTGACATTACCCAGCTGACATCACTATGTATGTGGTTTTAATTTGTGTTCAAGCATCAAGGTCAGAAAAAACTTTAACTTAGACTTAAAAAAACAAAAAGCATTTGGTTCTTATAAATTCTGAATGAATTTATTGTAAGAAGGAATTTTTGTCCTGCCAAGATGAATTTCTTTGTTCTTGGTCAAATCCATTTGTGAAAGAGTCCAAACAAAACATTTGGATCCAAAGTTGTGGTTACATAATACCTATTGGAAAGGAGATTAAGTTGGACATTATGTGAATCTTTCTTTAATGCAAAAAGTTTGCTGATTCTCCTTCTTTGTGTAACTTGACCTAAAAGCAGATAAATTGTGAATATATATTTGGCTTCTTAGCTACAAGCAGCATTTTGAGAAGAATCACAGGAAACATTTTAACAAGAGATACAAGATAAATACATTCATTGTGCTAATAATGCTTCCATGCAATGTCAATGCTTCAATATAGCTTTCATTTATCTATGCCCAATACACTGCTGCCAATTAAAGGGATTGTCCAGGCTTTTCCTAAAATCTATGTGTTATCTAGGCTGCAAAATGCTAATAATTTGTAATATACACCCTTTAGCATTTTGCATGGTTACCTAGGTATGATAGTTCGGCGAGTGGAGAAGAAGCAGCAAATACCCACTCCACTGCACAGGCGCGAGTGCGGCTGTCACTCAACCACCGGTCACAGATGGGGGTGGCAATTTTAAAAAATGCAAGGTGGGTTTTGCAGCCAGGGGGCCGGCGAGGACATAATCCATCAGGACCATATATCAGCCTCCTGAACTTAATAGGAGGCCAGCGCTGGACAGAATAAAAGTTATTTTCTCAGGTAGGAGGGGTCAGTCTGGGCACATACAGGGGTTAATAGAACGCCATTTACATTATGTGTAAGCTGGTGGGCACAATTAAAAATGCCCAAAGGGGGTGACAGGTTCCCTTTAATGCAAACTTCTTGGCAGTCTAATTAAACAAATGTCTTTAGGTACCCCAAAGAAATAGGGTATCTGGAAATTGCCTAGTTTAACAACCCTTGAATCTGTCCCATCTCTAAACCTAGTTGATGACTCATTCAGAATTTGAAAGAAAATATATTTTATGGTCACACAACAATGCTTAATTGTTTTATCATGAGTTTGAGATTATACATTAAAGCACCACCCCAGTGTTTTTTTTTATTGCACTGCTGGAGTATTGCTTGCAATCTAAATTTTTTGACCTGTTTAATACTCACCCCTGGTGGCTTCATCATTTATCACCATGGCTCCTTTCAGTCTCTTGTGAAATATTACCTGCCGGTGGCTCCAGTGTTTGTGGAGAGTGCCGGAGATCACAAATCACTACAACTGTTTTAGAGCCTTGCTCTGGCTCTCATAGATTTGCATTGAGAGCTTGTGATGTAATTTCTCACTTCCAGCCAGTCAGGAGTTACAGTCACAAGATTGGACCGTGGGAACGAAGTGGTGCTGAAAAAGCATGAAAACTTCGGAGGGTTAGTATAAGATATTGGAGCTTACACTTAAAGGGCCACTCCAGCCCTGAAAAAAAACACTTTAATATTTTCTATATAACAAAGGAACTAGTAATCATGCTCATGTCCTTCTGGTAATCATGCGCATGTCCTTCATTATTTGTGAATTGCTTCTTACAATTTTTTCTTTTTCTGGCCAATATAGCCAATGTGTAACATGTACGTCATTTGTCTATAATGCAAGATTTGTGGGCAAAGTCCACCATGAAACAGTCATTATAGTGTGTAGCATCATGCTCTGCCAGGGCACATGGTGATATAGCCGGAAATATGCTTGTAAAATTAGCACTTGTATACACCAATGGGGCTTGTAAATAAGGAGGGTATGATAGGAATTTCTAGTGAAAGCATTTTACAGCTACCATTAACAACCTCTCTTCTAAATATCAGGTCCTATAAATCTAATTGCCCACGTCACAACTATATATTTTGGTTATTGTTATGTTGAAACTTTTTTTTTTACATGTTCCTTCTTCAAGTATTGAGTTTCAAAGAAGCAGGCAAACGTCTCCAAAGCTTGTAGTCAAAAATAATGAATCCAACCAATAAATTGTCAGTGTTCAGCTACTGACTTCAGCTTCTGTTAGGAAAAGACATGAACATCCTCTGGAGAAAATTAACATATCCTTTGTATACAAGTCTTCAATGTTAATTCACGAAAGCAAATGTTTAGAAACCTATATGCCTGAATGTAATATTACATAAAGCTTTTTTAAAGTTCTGTTCTGGACCCAAACCTCATTGTAAGTCACTGATTGGGCAATACGGCTCTCCTTCCACATAGAGCCAGCCATAAACACAACAATCTCGGGGACACTGGAGTTTTGGCATTTTCTTTTTTCGGTACATACTGCATCCGATAATGTTGATTTTACCCCCTTTGTGAGCCGTTAAAACCACTGCAAGCGGCTGGCACTGGGCTGAGCACCAAATGTACCAAGCACCGCGAGCTCACTCCATTGATTAACATACATAAGGCACCAGAATGCTGAAAAATGTTAAAAGTCTGCATTCGGTATGAACTCTGAACTTTAAAGTCCGGTTCACTCATCCCGAATTGTAAATATAGAATTTCAGTGCTGATTTTGTCAGTCCTTGAGAACAGTGTATTCATGCCCAATTCATTTGCTCTGAAGTGTAATACTGCAAAAAAAAGTTTATTTTGATTACATACATTTTCTCAGCACTATACAGTTGTGGCCAAAAGTATTGACATCCCTGCAATTCTGTGAGATAATACTCAGTTTCTTCCTGAAAATGATTGCAATCACAAATTCTTTGGTATTATTATCTTCATTTAATTTGTCTTCAACGAAAAAACACAAAAGAGAATGAAGCAAAACATTGATCATTTCACACAAAACTCCAAAAATGGGCCAGACAAAAGTATTGGCACCCTCAACCTAATACTTGGTTGCACAACCTTTAGCCAAATAACTGCGATCAACCTCTTCCAGTAACCATCAATGAGTTTCTTACAATGCTCTGCTAGAATTTTAGACCATTCTTTTTTGGCAAACTGCTCCAGGTCCCTGATATTTGAAGGGTGCCTTCTCCAAACTGCCATTTTTAGATCTCTCCACAGGTGTTCTATGGGATTCAGGTCTGGACTCATTGCTGGCCACCTTAGAAGTCTCCAGTGCTTTCTCTCAAACCATTTTCTAGTGCTTTTTGAAGTGTGTTTTGGGTCATTGTCCTGCTGGAAGACCCATGACCTCTGAGGGAGACCCAGCTTTCTCACACTGGGCCCTACATTATGCTGCAAAATTTGTTGTTAGTCTTCAGACTTCATAATGCAATGCACACAGTCAAGCAGTCCAGTGCCAGAGGCAGCAAAGCAACCCCAAAACATCAGGGAACCTCCGCCATGTTTGACTGTAGGGACCGTGTTCTTTTTTTAAAATGCCTCTTTTTTTCTCCTGTAAACTCTATGTTGATGCCTTTGCCCAAAAAGCTCTACTTTTGTCTCATCTGACCAGAGTACATTCTTCCAAAACATTGTAGGCTTTCTCAGGTAAGTTTTGGCAAACTCCAGCCTGGCTTTTTTATGTCTCAGGGTAAGAAGTGGGTCTTCCTGGGTATCCTGCAATACAGTCCCTTTTCATTCAGACGCCGACGGATAGTACGGGTTGACACTGTTGTACCCTCGGACTGCAGGCAGCTTGAACTTGTTTTGATGTTAGTCGAGGTTCTTTATCCACCATCCGCACAATCTTGCGTTGAAATCTCTCGTCAATTTTTCTTTTCCGTCCACATCTAGGGAGGTTAGCCACAGTGCCATGGGCTGTAAACGTCTTGATGACACTGCCCATGGTAGACAAAGGAACATTCAGGTCTTTGGAAATGGACTTGTAGCCTTGAGATTGCTCATGCTTCCCCACAATCTGGTTTCTCAAGTCCTCAGACAGTTCTTTGGTCTTCTTTCTTTTCTCCATGCTCAATGTGGTACACACAAGGACACAGGACAGAGGTTGAGTCAACTTTAATCCATGTCAACTGGCTGCAAGTGTGATTTAGTTATTGCCAACACCTGTTAGGTGCCACAGGTAAGTTACAGGTGCTGTTAATTACACAAATTAGAGAAGCATCACATGATTTTTCTAACAGTGCCAATACTTTTGTCCACTCCCTTTTTTATGTTTGGTATGGAATTATATCCAATTTGGCTTTAGGACAATTCTTTTTGCGTTTTTTCATTGAAGACAAATTAAATGAAGATAATAATACCAAAGATTTTGTGATTGCAATCATTTTCAGGAAGAAACTGAGTATTATCTGACAGAATTGCAGGGATGTCAATACTTTTGGCCACAACTGTGTGTGGCGACCCTGTGGATCCAGTCGCCACAGAGGTACTGCACCGCAGCCAGAGGTGTAGTACCCCACTCTCAGGTAAGGAGGGGACACTGACCAGTATTCAGACACCCATAGCCAACACTACACAACTCCAGGTTAGGGTTAGGGTGAGATAGCTCCTAAGGGAGAGCACAGTCCCTGATCCTGTCTGGAGGGGAGGAACCAAAGTAGAAGCTGAAGAGCCCAGGGCTAAAGGTACTCGGACACCTGGCCTGAATTGACGGTGTTTAACTGGGGAAATCACGGGTGGTCGGGTTCCCGGTTCCGTGCCCTGGTTATGATTTGTTAGATGGTGGAGAGGGAGTATTTACAAGAGAACGAGATGCCACCTGTGGATCCCGGTAATATGGGTACCGATTCTGCAAGCCGGCCGCTGAGGTGATGGTGGGTGCAGCAGAGAGTGGTCCAGCTCCCCACAGGAGGAGCTTTTACCTCAGGGCAGCGGTGATAGCAGATTATGAGGGGGATGAGGGGAGTAGTTGTTGCTGTTGATCTTACCCCTCTGGTGAGATGCTGGTGTTGGTGCTGCAGTCCTCTGGGCACCGGCGAGAAAAATCACAGAGACTAATTTCAACTCCTACTCCTGTTTACTGGGTACCGGCAGATAGTAAACGTTACACGGTACAGTCCGGTTTACCGGGTGTCTGTCGCCAGCTCAGGGTCCCCCTTATGGAGTTTCTAGATGTATCTTCTTAGTCTTTTGGGGTCTAATTAGCTCTTCTCTGTCTTTACCACCTTCACACAGCTCTCCCGCCAGTCCTACGGTCTGTAACTAGTGGGTCAGGTTGTTTCCTTACCGGTATGGACGGGAGCAGCAGGAACGCACTATTTCTCCCACCACCGGAATTCAGCCCGCATCCTCTAGTGTCCTCAGCTGGTTTTAGTCCTGAGGGGTGAGATGCCTTTGTGGTGCTAACGGCAACCCGATTACTGTGGGCCCGCAGCTCGTCAGTTTGCGATCAGAGGTGAACTGCTGACCGCCTCGGCTTCCCGTGCTGCTGGTGTTTCCCCCAACGTGACCAGCCGGCTCCAACCAGTCCTGGTCCATTGCCTTCTGTCCTAGACCACCACTTAAAGATGGGGATCCCTCCTGTCAGGGGTACTGTCAGGCCTGTCCTTCCTGACTGACTTCCCAGCACTGTCTGAAGTAAACTGTCACTCTCTCTCACTACTCTAGCCTAGGCTCCACCCCCTTTTGGGACCTACTAAATAACAGTCCCCTCTATGCGAAGGTGACTCCATAGGTTAAACCCTGAACTGACAACTTACAGAGATACCACATTTGTTGTCAGAGTGCAATACCTCTCTGTGGCGCGTAGCCAGACGGGCGCCACAAAGCGATGGGTGGAGAACTGAGTTTTTGGGAGCACCCAGGAAGTAGTGAAGTCAGGGAGGACATACGTTAGGGACGTAGGACATGTGAAAGACAGTATAAAAGGACCAGTTGAAACATCTAGAAGACATTTGGTGGGTGGCTGGAAAGAGCTGCAGGAGTCTGAGGTTCAGAGAGTCTGTCAGAGAAGGACAAGAGTGAGTATGAGACGTCCTGGGGACTGGAGCCAGTGGGAGACCTGGGAGAGACAAGACTTGACAGTGGAGCCGAGAGAGAGAGGGTTCTAACGAAGACAGAGGGGATCCCAGGTAGTGAGCAGTCCACCTGTAGGCGCCTGCATCCAAATTGACTGATGTGTTGAGGGACCAGGCCGCAGTGGGAGACCAGCCCCAGACTAATGGAGAACAACCGGGCTCAGCTAGCAACCCAGAGGCTGCGGTATCTTCAAGTGCCGCAGGCGAGACCGCACAAATCTGCCAAAATAGATGGCCACGTAGGGTTCAAGGGTCTGAGAGAGAAGTTGCCCGACAAAGGCCCACGGCCACTGGCTTAGAGCTCTGTGTGTGAGGCGCAGGGCAGGGGGGTGATGCCAGTGCAGAAAGAGATGACTGAGGGAGGACAATGGAAAGGGGTGCCGGTTAAGTGCCACCAAGCTACCCAGGAGTTAGCTGGATCCCCTTCTCCAAGAACTCAGCATTCAGCGGGCTGTTGCAACAGTGACGATTTTTGTAACCTGGAACAACGGAACTCTAAGTAAACATCTTGGGACTGCACCCCGCTGTGTTTGTGAACTTTATTGCTACGCCATCAGCCCTGCGCTGTAACATCAGTACCAACTCAACATAGTAACATCTTCTGCCCTGAGGTTAACCCTACCCATGGAGAGCTTTCCAACTTAGCTGCATTTCCATCAACCCCAGAGTCCAGTCCAGTAATCCCCTAAAGCAACAAAAATTCCCCCTTTTAATTGACCGCTCAGGGGCCACATACCTGGTCATGCCACAGTGACTTCCCCCAACAACATCGACAGACCTGTCTCCGAGTACCTCACGGCCCCACGGGGTGCATCTAAAGTGGTGTCACAAACAGTATCCACTAGCCCGGTAAAATGGGTCTCAAGCGCCTAAGGACCGTGTTTAGGAACTTTAAACAGTGCCCGGCTAAAAGAACAGGCCTCATGTGTATTAAGGAGGGAGTGGTGCGGCCACCCTTTGTGAGTCAGGTTGTCAAACGGCGCTAAAAGCCGTACCCTCCCACCAACCAGCATGTGAGGGACATTGCTGCGGCCCGAACGGTGGAGGACCTTTCTACTTTAAAAACATTGCCCCGTTATTTCAGGACCCCCCATGATTGCAACCCGACCCCTTTGAAGGTTAGAGGGATTGAGATCGTTCATGGTGGGATCCACAGTGGCAATACAAGAAGGGTCCTTGCCCAACATGAACCACACTGGATCGTGGCCCTGGGGACAATGTTCCCTGAGGGTCCTAACAAATTCCTTAGTTTTGCCCCTTTCCATTGATCATTGCCCTATCATGTCTTCTGTTTTGTTGTACCTTAATATTATTTTTTAATATTATATTATATTGTTACAGTTTTTTCTTGGATGTGTTGTGGATCCGCTCTTCTCTTCCTTGGCTATGATTTTACTGCAATGGATTTTTACCATCTTGGGTGGACCTGGCATGGACAGTTATAACATCTTTGGATTTTGGAACCGGATTTAATGCACTAAGGCCCCTTTCACATCAGCGATAATCGCTGATCGCGGCAGTTGCGGTGAAAAAAATGCAACTGCCGTGATTACTGCATAACGGCCGCACTTGTATGGCGCTTGCGGTAGACATTGTATGGTGCTTGCGGTAAGTGTGCGGTAAGTGCGGTTTCGGCACTTGCGGTAGGTGCGGCCGCGAAAAAAACCGCGGCACACGGCGTTTTTTTCACGGCCGCACCCTCTGCAAGTGCCGAAACTGCAACTACACCGCACTTGCCGCACCTGCCGCAAGCCCCATAGACATTGCATGGGGCTTGCCGCAGGTGAACCACAAGTGACGCCGTTATGCGGTAATCGCGGTAGTTGCGTTTTTTTCACCACAACTACCGCAATCAGCGTAAACCGCTGATGTGAAAGCAGCCTTATTTGCACTTATGTATGACACATTGATGTTATTGGTACTGTTATGTTGTAATGATGTACTTTTATTGTGCTAATCTGTATGGTTCCATACTCCTATTGAATCTTTTCTGTCCCCCTTTGTCCCCAAAGGATTGAATCCATTGCATCTACAGTGTTTATTCTGTACTTGCTGGCAAATGTGCTATGTCGTGTGGTGTCTAAAACTGCGGGTGCGCATGCCTGGGAGCCATGGTGATGCGTCCCTACTCCTGGACATGCGCTTTACATCCACCTCAGTGACGTCACAGCACTTCCGGTCTGGACAGAGGGACTGGAAGGGATGCAGAGCTACAGCTGTTTTCGGAAATTGGCGTTTTACACGCCAGGACATATACAGTCATATGAAAAAGTTTGGGCACCCCTCTTAATCTTACTCTTTTTTATTTGTTTAAAATTGGGTTTTTGCAAAAGCTATTTCAATGTGATATATGTAATAACTGATGGACACAGTAATATTTCAGGATTGAAATGAGGTTTATTGCACTTACCAAAAATGTGAAATATGCATTATTTCAAAATTTGACAGGTGCAAAAGTATGGGCACCTCAACAGAAAAGTGACATTTATATATAGTAGATCTGTAAAGGTAATATTAATAACAATATTAATAACAAGTTGCTGCTCCTGACCAAATCAATATAGACCAAGCGCCGGCATTGAAAAGTATGACACCAGACACAGTGAGTCAGATGTACACCCTTCCTTGGTCAGACCCAAGCTCCAAGTCCCTGTTTATTATAAGACAGTAGGTTTTTACTCAAAAAGGGGCTCGGTCAGCCCTACTCAGATGTATTCATTGGTCCATGGGCAATAAGGGGCTCGGTCAGCCCTACTCAGATGTATTCATTGGTCCATGGGCAATTAGGGGCTCTGTCAGTGTGGTTAGTCCATGGGCGGATCCATGAGGTCATCAAGGGGTGTGGTCTTGATTGAGTATGTTATTCTGTGATTGATTCGTCTTCCCTGACCTCCAGCTTCGGTGATTGGTCAGTCTTCTTTGGACTCCATCTTGCTCTCAGCACATGGTGTGATGTGGCAGGAAATGGCAGCCATGTTTAAATCACAACTTATACAATGTAAAATAATACACTCTATATATCATTTCTCCCATGCCCTTATGTCTTAAGCTTAATGAAGTATTTTGATCTTAAGGCTCTCCTTAACAGATCCACCTTTTGCAAAAATAACAGCCTCTAGTTGCTTCCTGTAGCTGTTAATGAGTTCCTGGATTCTGGATGAAGTTATTTTTGACCATTCCTCTTTACAAAACAATTCCAGTTCAGTTATGTTTGATGGTCGCCGAGCATGGACAGCCAACTTCAAAACATCCCACAGATGTTCAATGATATTCAGGTCTGGGGACTGCGATGGCCATTCCAGAACATTGTAATTGTTCCTCTGCATGAATGCCTGAGTAGATTTGGAGCGGTGTTTTGGATCATTGTCTTGCTGAAAGATCCATCCCCGGCGTAACTTCAACTTTGATATTGATTCTTGAACATTATTCTCAAGAATCTGCTGATACTGAGTGGAATCCATGCGACCCTCAACTTTATCAAGATTCCCAATCATCTTCCTTACACAGGGAAAGACACAACAAACAATAATAGATGCAATAATTTAAGATGACAAGGATAACAGCGCCTATCTAATCCAGCCACATCTGTCATCTCTTCATTTACAGAAAGTATTCGTCCCAGGGATCTTCTACACCTGAATTCCTTTATAATTTCTTATTGTAGAGAGTTCAGTTTCTGTATGGCTGCTGTAACCTCCCGGTGGGACCTGTATTATCTGGAATATACATACAATCTTACAAACACCTCCTTATTTTGCTAATAACATGCCCAGGTCTGTTCTATTTTGGAGCACCATTATTGATGTAGGGCCTAGTTGGCCTGCTAAACCTTGAAGGTCTTCTGTAGTATAATTGTTAATCATAGATGTAATCTATCTGGACTATATTCTTACTTATGGCCACTAGGGGTGAGATAAATTATCCAAAACCCGCTTTAACTTGATCTCAGCATTCAAATACATGCGATATGAACCATTCCTATGAACAATTCTTATGAACAGTTGTTATGAACAATTCTCATGAACAGTTGTTATGAACAATTCTTGGTATATCAGGAGGTATATAGGATCGCGCTATCCGCGTCCTCGGGACTTTCCTACCTGCTTCACCTCAGTTCCCTACCTGGATACTCAGAATTGTATCACAACACTCATGGATGGACATTTCCGTCTCAGGGCCATATTCTACCACCAGAGATTATTTGGTAACATTTCCCTTTACACATGAATCCGATTACCTTAAAAATAACATAAAATAGCGCTTTTACGGCTATTTATACAAGTTATTAGAGTAATGTCAGTTATACTCAGTGTTATACCCTTGAACTAATAGTTTGCACCGGGAAGTGAATGTTTCTCCCTCACTGAGTCTGCATTTATATCATGTTCCTGTAACCATTTTGCCTTAGTTTGGATATTCCATATGTATATCAGACATAATGTGGAGTTATAAGGTCATATATCGGACAGTCTATTACTATGTGGTGTATGTCAGTGACTATTATTATCGGAGTTCATCATCTGCTGGGGGGGAGTCTCCAACAGTTGCCGCGTCCTTTTCCCTCAGTCTCCACTGAAGTTGCTGTAATTCAGAGTAGCTGGATCGGCCATCTAATCTCGGCTCACGGCTCTTTCTCGCATCTTTTCACGATCACCCGGTCTCCTGACATGAGACCATGCGCTCCTGAATCTGATTTAGGATCTGGAATTGAAGAACACATCTCTTTATCACACCATTTAAACAATTATTTAAGGCTTGGACATCGCTGGTGATTTCATCTGTGGGGAATAAAACACAAATTCTGCAGAACATTGACTTTAATTCTCCTTACTTGAAGATAGCAAAGCAGTGTTTAACCCTTTCTTAACTGGATACTCATCTCACTGATGCTGTTACTGCAGCAGCTATCTATTGACCTGTAGTTCTTACCCCCCTAGGTGAGAAGCTCATCCGGTCCCATTCATTTAATATCAGACTAGACTTTATTACACACTTACTTTATAGAAATTATAACCCTGTTCAAGGTGTTGGATCGAGAATTATCTTATTTTAACTTATTTACTGAGGAGGAAAATTAAACAAAAACAAACATTTCATCTATGTATTGCCCGTCTCCTCTACCTTGCACCTTTAATGTTAATCTCCCATCCATATTGTCCACCGTCTTTTGCATGATACGTATTGTAGAAAGCTGCTGACTTCCAGATGCTGTGAAATACCCTTAATGACCTCCACTATAACACATGCAGCTTTGCCTCATCAGAAGCCTCATTTCTACATACCACCTTCATCGGGAGTTTCTCAGAAGTAACGTAGTTTCTGCACCGGATCCTGAAAAGAGATTACCGCAACAGGCACACCCGCATACACCTAATGTGCAGCTGTCTTTATCATCTATTTGCAATCACTGTAATGGTAGAGTGGACGAGGGGTGCATTCGTGGTTCTTAGGGGTCACTACAGATTCTCTTCCATCGTACCAGTCACACATCAACCAAGGCTGGGTGTACCTGGCCACCTGGGTACTGAACCCTGGTGCCACCCAAACCTTGTCCACTAAAACACAGGTAGCAGTTAATGACAAATGAATCAGTTCTTGGGTTACCTGAGCCATCATTGAGAAGAGAGTCGTGGCAGAGAAAGCTTACCGCCTGGTGTCTACAGACCTTCCTCAGCTGGCTCCCTGTGTGTTGCACTCCTTTCCATTCGATCACCTGTTTCTGTGGGAATAAGAACATCAGGAGTGACAGGGGCCCCTGGTGCCCGGTTCTGCCCTGGTGTCAGGGTCTGAGACTCTCGACTCTAGGCCTCTTCACAGCTTCTGGAAGCTGCACCTGTGCGAGCATTACCTCTGGCTCAATGAGCGCCAGCTCAGGTGTGAGTTGTACCTGGACTCTGCCAGGCTTATCTGAACACAGGAGAGCCTCCATACAGGCTCATACACTCTCTGCGGTCTCTGTGGGTCTTTATGTGACTCTAGGAAAGATCTGCAGATCATCTTACCCTTTGCCAGCTACCCATTCCAGTGATTGCAGATCTCCATCTACCTCCTCATGGCGATATGTCAAGAGGGAGTGGTTTTGCTTTATTACCTCCTGTTGTGTAATCACAGCTCATCCAGTGGTAGAATCCATGAACATCTGTAAAATAACTCAAGATCTGCATTAGTAATGAGCTCATGTGAGACATGTTCACACCCTGCGATCCCGAGGTGTATGTATGTGTTTGCTCTGTCCTCTATTTAAAACAAAAATATATAGAAAAGACGTAAATAAACTATTAAAACTTTAAAAAACATTGGAAACAGGCACTAACTTTACATCTCACATCTCCCCCCTTTTGGAATCCAATATCCAAAGCATATCTGGATTCAAAAACTATGTTGTTATCTGAATTTCATATTTGGAGCCTGAAAGGATCATGTAAAGGTCCCACTACCTAGATTATACATAACTATGAATACAATAAGGCGATGTGTAACTGTAGTCCTGTGGGCTCGTCAACCCCCCTCCAGGTACAGGTCTCTGGCTGCTGGATTGAAAATATATCAGTGCAGGGACATGGAATAGAAATGCAAATCACCTGGAATTGATTTGCTAATTAGGTAAACTTAGCAGACTGTTTGCTCCAGTATATCTACAGTATCATGAATAAAACTACATTCATGTGAAAAAGATGTCCATTATTAAAATAGTTGGGGTTGAAGCAGTAAAAATTAAAAAACTATTGATAATTACTTTTACCAATACCCTAAAGTGAGACTATAAAAATAAAATAAAACATGATCTGGGAAGAATTAGATGTTAAAATGTAGCTTAAAAGATACAATGAAGTATGTGGCCTGTTATTTTAGGGGTGGGGTGGTGCCTCTCTGTGGGACTGGCCTGGTTTGCAATCAAGTCTCCTCCCCCCAATTCAAACAGTAGCAACAGGCAGGTCATTCACACTTCCTGTTGAATAGAGAGAGGTCATGGACATAACTCCTGGATTTTTGTATTTTTTTTTTCACTTTTCCTGTGGAGTCACAATGATGAAAAACTGCATTCTTCCCCTGGATTATCCATTCACCGTTGGCAAATTTTTTTTTATTTTATTATTTATTTATTTATTTTTTTTCATCTCATCTTTTCTCTGAGGTATGTTATTTGGTCTCCCATGCCAATTATATATATTTATTTATTTAATCCCAATTAATACTTCATTAATATATGCATTCACATCTTTTACCTTTCCCATTTAGCAATTTCTTATAGCTTTCAGCACATGGTTATATCTGACCAGCACGATGGACTTATCTGAACAAAGGAACTTATATGTGCCTTATTTTTATTCTATTTTTATTATTTATTTTTAATTACCAGTATACTCATGTAATCATTCAATCTCTCTGCATTAGCCCATCACATGTCTCTTTGTGGGAAGGGGGTGGGGTGGCTACCTTTTCTTTTGGGTCTGAAACTAGCAGTGTGTATGCTCAAAACTGCTCAGACAACTTTTAGTCCTTACACATCACTTCCTGTCTAAGCCTATTGTCCAAACATTCCTTCATTTCTTTGTCTCTAACCATGTGGCCTTCACTAGGCGGCCATTTTGCATGGACAAAAGTATATTCCCAGATTCTCAATCTGAGGCAATCCTAACCCATCTTTTCCACACATTCTCTTATACTCCAGCATTTCTGTCTTAACACTATTTAAACTCTCTGCTGTCTTATTTAGAATATCTGCTATTTACTTACATATTTTCATTTATGCTTGACAAGTCTCTCATACTTGCCATATGCTAGCATCTTTTAAGGGCACAAAAACCAAACACTAGTTACCACAAGGCCCATTTACCAGAGCACATGCCATCACACAAACTGGCTGACATCAGAGAGCACATGCCAACACACAAACTGGCTGCCAGAGGTATTGCCTCCCACAAAATGGCCACCCCCAGAGGAGGTCTGAGAACCACCAACAAGATGGCCACCAACAAAAGAAACATGTGCTCCACCAACAAAATGGCCCCCAACAAAGGAAACACGTGCTCCAGCAGAGGGAGCACATGGCATTGTGCCTCCATTATATGGTGGTGGGAATTCACATTGTACAGTTCTATAATACACATAACTTAAACTTTTGTCTTTCTTTTTCCTTTCCTCTTCTATCCAATTTTCTCTATACAAACTGTAAGAGACTATTTCCCATGCCCCTAGCAGTATATAACAATCCATTACCTTCCAAAACACCTTGTCTCTCTTTTAACCCAATCTTCACTGCACTTCTGCCATTCCACACAACTTCATAAACTTTTTGCATCATTTAACATAGCTTTTCCCTTCACGAGTCACAACTAATATACACAGATCCATCTTGCCATCTGGATTAGACTTAGGGCCTATACGACACAGCTGCATTAATTTCTCCATCTTTCTCTATATAGACTAAGATGATGGACACAAAACAAACACTTAAGACTGGGGAGATGACAAACCTGGCACCTTCACAGCCGTCTACACTTCCTATCTGTCCCTGTCTGATTTCCGTGTTCTGTAGACTACTATCAGGCTATGTACTGAGTCAAGTTACTCTAAGTTACATGCCCCTATGGGAGTCCAGTTACTCGACCTATTCTCTCCAGAACCAAAAATCATATATTATCAGGCTATGTACTGAGTCAAGTTACTCTAAGTTACATGGCCCTATGGGAGTCAAGTTACTCGACCTATTGCAGCACAGGTGACCACTTTGATCTATCTCATCTCCAGACACTGCTCAAAACCCTCTTTCCTACCAGTCATCTCCCCTCCACACAACATATAACAGGCAGCAGCAACTTAGCATGACGGTTCTTCCGCAATCAAATGGCCAACAGCGGAGAATACCCCATCTTCCGTCTCAGAGACCCTAAAGACCGGATGCGGTCAGGCAATCTGCACAGGGTACCCCGAAAAACAGGTAAAGCCAACAGATTATAATAAAATCAGCAGACTTACCGTTTTTGTTAGGGAGGTGATCAGTCTCCTGGCTCGGGGTACTCAGTGCGTCCTGCCGTCTCCTTCACCGGTCATTCAAGGTTTGGGGATTCTCCTATACTGTGGCCCCACGTTGGGCGCCAAATTGTAAAGGTAATATTAATAACAATATTAATAACAAGTTGCTGCTCCTGACCAAATCAATATAGACCAAGCGCCGGCATTGAAAAGTATGACACCAGACACAGTGAGTCAGATGTACACCCTTCCTTGGTCAGACCCAAGCTCCAAGTCCCTGTTTATTATAAGACAGTAGGTTTTTACTCAAAAAGGGGCTCGGTCAGCCCTACTCAGATGTATTCATTGGTCCATGGGCAATAAGGGGCTCGGTCAGTGTGGTTAGTCCATGGGCGGATCCATGAGGTCATCAAGGGGTGTGGTCTTGATTGAGTATGTTATTCTGTGATTGATTCGTCTTCCCTGACCTCCAGCTTCGGTGATTGGTCAGTCTTCTTTGGACTCCATCTTGCTCTCAGCACATGGTGTGATGTGGCAGGAAATGGCAGCCATGTTTAAATCACAACTTATACAATGTAAAATAATACACTCTATATATCATTTCTCCCATGCCCTTATGTCTTAAGCTTAATGAAGTATTTTGATCTTAAGGCTCTCCTTAACAGATCCACCTTTTGCAAAAATAACAGCCTCTAGTCGCTTCCTGTAGCTGTTAATGAGTTCCTGGATTCTGGATGAAGTTATTTTTGACCATTCCTCTTTACAAAACAATTCCAGTTCAGTTATGTTTGATGGTCGCCGAGCATGGACAGCCAACTTCAAAACATCCCACAGATGTTCAATGATATTCAGGTCTGGGGACTGGGATGGCCATTCCAGAACATTGTAATTGTTCCTCTGCATGAATGCCTGAGTAGATTTGGAGCGGTGTTTTGGATCATTGTCTTGCTGAAAGATCCATCCCCGGCGTAACTTCAACTTTGATATTGATTCTTGAACATTATTCTCAAGAATCTGCTGATACTGAGTGGAATCCAGGCGACCCTCAACTTTAACAAGATTCCCGGTGCCGTCATTGGCCACACAGCCCCAAAGCATGATGGACCCTCCCCCAAATTTGACACTGGGTAGCAAGTGTTTTTCTTGGAATGCTGTGTTTTTGTGGCGCCATGCATAACGCCTTGTTGTATGACCAAACAATTCAATCTTTGTTTCATCAGTCCACAGGACCTTCTTCCAAAATGAAACTGGCTTGTCCAAATGTGCTTTTGCATACCTCAGACGACTCTGTTTGTGGTGTGCATGCAGAAACGGCTTCTTTCGCATCACTCTCCCATACAGCTTCTCCTTGTGCACTGTGCGCTGTATTGTTGACCGATGCACAGTGACACCATCCGCAGCAAGATGATGCTGCAGGTCTTTGGAGGTGGTCTGTGGATTGTTATTGACTGTTCTCACCATTCTTCTTCTCTGCCTTTCTGATATTTTTGTTGGCCTGCCACTTCTGGCCTTTACAAGAACTGTCCCTGTGGTCTTCCATTTCCTTACTATATCCTCACTGTGGAAACTGACAGTTTAAATCTCTGGGACAAATTTTTGTATCCTTCCCCTGAACAACTATGTTGAACAAGCTTTTTTTTCAGATCATTTGAGAGCTGTTTTGAGGAGCCCATGATGCCACTCCTCAGAGAAGATGCAACTAGGAGAGCAACTTGCAAGTGGACACCTGAAATAGCTTTTCTCATGGTTGGATACACCGGGCTATGAAGTACAATACTCAATGAGGTTACCAACCCAATTTAGTGCTTCAGTAAGTCAGTAAAAAGTAGTTAGGAGTATTCAAATCATGAAAATCAGAAGGGTGCCCATACTTTTGCACCTGTCAAATTTTGAAATAATGCATATTTCACATTTTCGGTTAGTACAATAAACCTCATTTCAATCCTGAAATATTACTGTGTCCATCAGTTATTACATATATCACACTGAAATAGCTGTTGCAAAAAAACAATTTTAAACAAATAAAAATGAGTAAGATTAAGAGGGGTGCCTAAACTTTTTCATATGACTGTATAATGACAGGTGGGGAGTTCTGTGGCACGCTATCCCCTGTTGAAGCTTGGATGATAAGAAGAGGAAACATACGTTGGGGACAGTGAGCAGGGGACTCCTTTTGCACTGAGGGGTTGGTGTGGTTACCTGCACATACCATATATACTACTGTGGATTGGATCCTTAATGCTAATGTTGGTCCTATCCTTTAATGTTTCACAGTAGACCTTCTGCTGGATAGAATATTCAGCATACAGTACATGACTATATAGAGGTCTGGTATTGTTGGTATATACTCTGCTGACCATTTGATGTTATGCTCATATAATGCACATGTACTTTACTACTAAACAGTTCTATCATCTTTGATTTGGCGTTAAGTGTGTTTATTTTCATGTATGTCCTCTATTGGATCTACTGAGTCTTTTTTTATGTCATGTGACCCATATAATTGTGTAGAGCTACACTGACCCCATGTAATCAAAGTCCTTGTCTGATGTACAGTGTTGGCCAAAAGTATTCATTCTTAAATGTTGCCAAATATAAAACAGGTAAAAAAAAAAAAAAATAATAAATATATAAATAGCACTGGAGACTTCTAAGGTGGCCAGCAATGAGTCCAAACCTTAATCTCATAGAACACCTGTGGAAAGATCTAAAAATGGCAGTTTGAAGAAGGCACCCTTCAAATATCAGGGACCTGGAGCAGTTTGTCAGAGAAGAATGGTCTAAAATTCCAGCAGAGCATTGTAAGAAACTCATTGATGGTTACCGGAAGTGGTTATTTTGGCTAAAGGTTGTGCAACCAAGTATCTCTTCATAAACGCACACCTTCTCTCTTTGTTCTTTTTGGTTCACAATTTATTTATGCTATTTATATATTTATTTATTTTCTTTTTTTTTACCTGTTTTATATTTGGCAACATTTAAGAATGAGTGTCTCCCAAAAAGGTATGAAAAGTTTGGTTGTTATCTGTTGAAATGCATTTCTAAAAATTTTGCATATCTTGATACCAGTTGTTTTTGTTCTGTTCCAGCCCAAGGACATGCTGAGTTTAAGGGGGGGGGGGGGGCATGGCGCCCCTGCAGATCCAGTCACAACTGAGGTACTGCACCCCAGCCATAGGTGTAGTACCCTACACTAGGGTAAGGAGGGGACACTGACCAGTATTCAGACCCATAGCCACACCACTCCAGGTCAGGGTTAAGGCGAGATTGCTCCTAAGGGAGAGCACAGACCCTGATCCTGTCTAGAGGGGATGAACCAAGGTAGAAGGGATGGGTGGAGAACTGAGTTTAGGGAAGCACCCAGGAAGTAGTGAAGTCAGGGAGGATGTACATTAGTGACATAGGACATGTGACAGACAGTATAAAAGGACCAGTACAAACATCTAGAAGGCAGTTGGTGGGTGGCTGGCAAGAGATACAGGAGTCTGAGAGGTTCAGAGAGTCTGTCAGAGAAGGACAAGAGCAAGTATGAGACGTCCTGGGAACTAGAGCCAGTGGGAGCTCGTCCCAAGACCTGGGAGAGACAAGACCTGATGGTGGAGCTGAGAGATAGAGGGTGCTCCCGAAGACAGATGGGGTCCCAGGGGACTAGGTAATGAGTAGTCCACCCATGGGCGCCCGCATACACATTGACTGAAGCTGTGTGGAGGGACCAGGCCGCAGTGGGGGACCAGCCCCAGACTAGTGGAGAACAATCGGGCTCAGCTAGCAACCCGGAGGCTGCGGTATCTTCAAGTGCCGCAGGCAAAACCACTCACACACACCGAAAAGGTGGCCACGTAGGGTTCAAGGGACTGAGAGAGAAGTCGCCCGACAAAGACCCACAGCCACTGACTCGGGGCTATGTGTGTGTGGTGCAGGGCAGGAGGGCGAAGCCAGCGCAGAAAGAGATGATCAAGAGAGGACAATGGAAAGTGGTGCCAGTTAAGTGCCACCAAGCTACCCGGGAGTTAGCTGGATCCCCTCCTCCAAGAACTCAGCGCTCAGCAGGCTGTTGCAACGGTGACGATTTTTGTAACCTTGAACTACAGAACTGTAAGTAAACATCTTGAGACTGCATCCCGCTGTGTTTGTGAACTTTATTGCTACACCATCAGCCCACCGCTGTAACATCAGTACCAACTCAACATAGTAACATCTGCTGCCCTGGGGTTAGCACTACCCATGGAGAGCTTTCCAGCTTAGCTGCATTGCCAGCAACCCCAGAGGAACTGTATTGCAGCGGCGGCCATCAATAGCTTCAACCCGTGGGTGGCGTCATGAAGACTACTATCCCTGAATCCCAAGTCCAGCAATCACCTAAAATAACAAAAACTCCCCCTTTTAATTGACCACTCAAGGGCCACGGACCGGGTCACGCCACTGTGTCATTCCCCAACAATATCAACAGACCCGGCTCCGAGTACCCCACGGCCCCCACAGGGTGTGTCATATACATCACCAAATAGGTTTCCACGGAAAATTCATACCTGAGGCCCTGAGTATCAAAGACATTTGTGTAATGCTATATGTTGGGGAGACACAATCTCTATATATCTGTGTACAATTCATAAATTAAGTATTTACAAATAAGATCATTGATTATTACAAGTGTGTCTGTATTTAGGTTGCTTTTATGCAAGTCTAAAAATATAGTATGATTTTGGCACTATCTCCAATGTAATTATTCAATTTAATTCACATTAGATGCAAGCTTTTTGGTATTTATAATTATCCTTTTCATGCTGCTGTCTTTATCTCTTCTATTGTTTGCCTCTTAAGGCCCCATTACACCTGACGACGTCGCCGCCGATTACATAGGCGATGTAGGGGCGTGGCCTATCGGTGGCAACAACGGTCCTAATGTAAAGGGGCGATGTCGGCGCCTCCAAGAGGTCGCCTGGTTTCACATCAGTAATGTGAAACCAGGCGGCCGATATAGGGGCGATGTGTACACATCGCCCCATGTAACTGGCCACCGGCGACCTGACAGGCGATGGGAGCCATAGGCTCCCATTGTCCTGCATCGCCGCTGGGGTTTTGAGACACCCCGGCGGTGATGCCGCCTGTCAGCTCGCCAGGGCGGCGCCGGAGGTGTCGTCCCATGTAAATGGGGGATGGCGACGCTGGCGGGGCGCCAAAAACGTGCGCGCACATGCCAGTCGCCGCCAGCATTTCCGGCGGCATCGGCAGGTGTAACAGGTCCTTTAGGTTTAGATTTCCGATGTGACGTTCATACCAGTGTTTTGCTGCTGATACTTTCCCATAGTTTTACTTAATTTCTATTTTGTCCAAATCACTTACTGCTCCCTCTAGTAATTCACTTTTCTTCTATTTTAATGTGTGATTTTTGTTAAAGAAATCTGTCACCACTTTGACCTTTCTAAACTATTAATATGGGCATTCAAAAAATAAAATTCTTAAAAAAGTCCTCCCTGTGTGCCTCATGGCAGATGCCTTGTTGTAGTAAATTCCTTCAATTCCACCCCCCAGTGATTTTCTGTTGTATGGTTTTTGATTTTCCCACACCTTCTTCCAAGAGCCATAACTTGTTTATTTTTCCATCAATATAGACATATGAGGGCTATGAGGGCTTGTTTTTTGCAAGACGAGTTGTGCTTTTGAATAACATCATTTATTTTACCATATTTTTGTCTCGCCCTCAGGGCTATGGGTTACTCAGGACAGGTCCTTATTCTCTGCTTACAGGGGATGTCACGGTGGTGGCCGTGGAGCGGTTCCGTGGCCCTGGAGGGACTGCAATTAAAAAGGGAAAAAATAAAAATACAAATAAGAGTTTGTCAGTGACGCCGCATGTGGGATGCGGCCAGATATGACCACCGCTGCTTATCTCAGCTTCAGGGAATGATGTTGGGATGCAGCAGGATGATAAACCCTCCACAGGTAGGGCTAGGATGATCCCTGAGCTGGTGATAATAATTGTTATTAGTGTTGATGGGGATGCAGGAATTAGCTCAAACAATGATGTGGAGACACAAGAGTAACAGTCTTCTTTTTACCTTTAATTGTGGAACTCAGGTAGTACCGTGAACTGTTTTCTAAAGTTCACGGGGTCCGGAGCTTGGAGGTAATTTTAGGCTTTCCACACCAGGCAAATCCTGAGGCTTTCCTTTTAGATTGTGTCCGTTGGGCCCTGGCTGCATAAAGCAATGCTGTGACCCTCTCTGTTCTATAGTAGCTGTAGGACAAGCAGCGTGAACCCTTCTCTTGGCTGTAATTCTACTTAGCTCTCCTGGGCTCTGTAGTGCGGCTGTGTCTCTTTAGCTTTACAGTGAACGGGGCGGTGTATAACTATCCGTTTTCTGGATTTGGCCTCTGGGTGTATAATCCCTTATGATCTCGGTCTCCGGTGACCGTACTATACTTAATGCTGGGCTTACTGGCACTACTACCACTCTCATATCTTCCTTCTCTCCTCATCAGGCCCTCGTTATGGGCTCCACACACTATCAGTTTCCTTGGACTGGCCTAACACGGCTCCTGTCCCCAAGATCACTTTCCTCTCCTTCTTCCGCTCTGCTCAACTGTCACCTCAGGACAGGACAGTAACTGACTAGCTCCGCCCCCTGCACCTGCATATCTAGGGGACCTCTACTGATGTCAGCAACTGACCTGACCTCAGCTGTTAGAGCTCCCCCTACAGGCCCAGGTTGGGATATGTTATATGTGTACTTCACCTGGTGGATGCCTTGTCTCCAAGCTTGTAATGTGATTACTGGACCCCAGAGCGCCACACTTCCCCCTTGGTTAATTTCAGTACTCCCAGACTGAGAAAACATATAAAAATATAACAGCATAACAGGAATTAATAACAGAGTTTCAAAAGAAAAATTACAAAAACCAAGCAAAGTTACTGGAAAAGCAGTCCAACAAAAAGAATAAAAGCTCAAAAAGTAATAAAAGTCTTTATAAAAGTCTATATATATACCCAGCCTGACAGGCCAGTTTGCTCGTGCAGCCTGGGTGGTAATCTTCTTGCATTGACACTCCAGTGTCCTTATCACCACCGGGCTGCTAAAAGTCATATAAAAAAAAAACAACAATATTCTACAACTAATTACAAGGGTACATTAACTTTTCTAACTATAAAGAATATTTACATTACAAATTTTACTTCCCTCTCCTGGGGATAATCATCTCTATACCGAGCTGGAACCCGACCTTCGTTGCTACGCATTGACCTACGCAATACCGGTCCTTCTGTCAGGGTATTTAAATCTGTATCAGTATCAGCTATGTGTGGAGAGGGTACACTATTGTTTAGTGCTTGTAATTCTAGCGGAATAACAGGTACACTCTGACTCACCCGGGGACTGACAGGGTCCTCTATAGCACGAGGGGTGTCGTATTCATCAAAGTCTTCAGCCCGTAAGGTCCTGGCGGGTGGATCAGTCACTGGCATATAGAAAGTGAGCACTGGAACTACAATGGCTCTGTCAATCTGAAGCCAATCTGAAGCAGGGAGGTCACCCAGCATGGCATGGATTATCTCCTCTTTTTCTGGTTTGTGAACAGGCACTGACAAGCCCAGTTCAGGACTCCTTAGCTGTTCAGGACATCGTTTCAAATGGTCTCGGGAGACAGTATCTGAGGTTTCTCCCCTATCCCGGCTTATCAAGCAAACCTTCTGAGGATCAAGATGAGACTGCATCACAGTGTAGGGCTTGGCCTCCCATTGGTCATCTAATTTGTGGATCCGCCATTTACACTTCAGGACCTGCTCTCCTGGTTCCAGAGGGCCGGCTGGCGCATTTTGGTTGTAGACCCTCTCTTGCTCCTCCCGACCCTAAGCCAGATTTCTCTCCACACATTCTTGTACCTGGCAATACTTCTGTTGACTCTCAGCGTCATAGTCTATCTCCGGGAGGTTACTTTCAGGGGTCAATACCCCCATTTCAAGGTCAATGGACAGTTTACCGGGTCTACCTCTCATAAGGTAAGCCGGACTGAAATTGGTGGAATTTACTGGAATATTATTATAGATATCCACTAGATCTGGTAGCCTTTCCAGCCACATGTTCCTTTCTTCTATTGGAAGGGTCTTCAGCAAATCCATCACAATTCGGTTCATTTTTTCACATAAACCGTTTGTCTGCGGATGATAAGGTGTAGTCCGGATCTTCTTACACCCATAAAGATTGCAGAATTCCTGAAACACTTCCGCTTCAAAGGTCGGACCTTGATCAGTTAATACCCACACCGGGTAACCATGAGGCCTACAGAAGTACATTTGAAAGGCTCAAGTGGCGGTTCTTGCCGTCTGATCTTTCACAGCTACCACTACCAAGAATCGAGAGTAGTGGTCCACAATCGTGAGGGCATAGACATAGCCGGATCGACTTGGGGTCAATTTCACTTGATCCAAAGCCACCAACTCCAGGGGCTTCTTAGTGACAATAGGTTGCATTGGAGTCCTCTGGCTATCACGATCTTTCCTGCAAAGACTACAAGGGCCACAGTACCTGCACCAGGCCTCAATGGTTGGTCTCATACCAATCCAATAAAATCTTTCCCACAGCAGGGCCTTCAGCTTCTTCCAGCCGAAGTGTCCGGCCCTATCGTGATAGGCTTTCAGATCCATTCGGGCGTCCTTTCTTGGGAGCACTATCTACTATACTAGTTCTGGGGTTAATATGCCGTCGGCATAGTTTACTGGCATAGATAAACAGCCTTCCTTTATCCTTCCAGAGCTGCAATGCCTCCACTGGGGCATCTGGGCTTGGGTGTGCCCCTGCTTGTTGCAGTAAGTCTTTGACCAGATTAAAAGCCATATCACCATCTTGCATCTCAGTCCAGTTGTGATGAGGCAACAGATCTATGGTAACTTCATGCCTCCGGGGTCGCTGGTTACTCACTTCATAAGAGCATTGGGACACATACTTACGGTGGAAGGCCGGCAACTCTACCTCTTCCAACTCATCCAAGTCTTCTCCATCATCCTGAAGATGGGGCATTCTAGACAAAACACCAGCATTGGCATTCTTTCGCCCGGCTCTGTACTTGATGGTGAAGCTATAGTTAGATAGTCTGGCCAGCCATCGTTGTTCCATCACACCTAGCTTAGCATTTTCTAAAGGTACCGTTACACAAGAGATATATTGCTTGCAACTTACTGGTTGCAGTGAAATCATGGACACATTGTTCCATTTTGTTCACGGCAACAAAATGGAACAAATGTGTCCATGATTTCACTGCAACCAGTGAGTTGCAAGCAATATATCTCTGTGTGTAATGGTACCTTAAGTGAGTCAGGGGATTATTGTTGGTATAAACTGTGAATTTAGCAGCTGCCAGATAGTGCTTAAATCGTTCCGTCACGGCCCACACTATGGCTAGGAATTCGAGCTTGAATGAGCTATAGTTATCAGAACTCCTCTCAGTAGGCCTAAGTTTCCTACTGGCATAGGCAATTACTTTTTCTTTTCCATTCTGGTTCTGCGCAAGTACAGCCCCCAATCCTACTTTGCTAGCATCGGTATATAAGATAAATGGTTGGCTGTAGTCTTGGTAAGCCAAGATCTCTTCCCCAGTCAATGCTTTCTTCAGCTGCTGAAACAAGTCTTCCTCCTCGGTTCCCCACTTGACAGCCAGACTCGGGCCATTAGCTTTCTGGGTCTGACTCACTAGAAGATTCTGCAGGGGTGCAGCCATTTGGGTAAAGCCTGTGATGAACCGGCAGTAATAGCCTACCAGCCCTAGTAACTGCCGCACTTCCTTGAGGGTGATCTTCTCTGGATCTGGAGCCACACCCATTGCGCTTACTATATGACCTAGGTACTGTACCTCAGGTTTGAGGAGATGACACTTTGATGGTTTCACCTTCAGGCCGAACTTGGACAGCGCCTCGAAGACTTCAGCTAGATGCTTCATGTGGTCCTTGTATGTCTTCGAGTATACGATGATGTTGTCTAGGTACAACAACACGGTCTCAAAGTTCAGGTGGCCCAAACAGCGTTCCATAAGCCTCTGGCACATTCCCGGGGCATTGCAGAGTCTGAACGGCATACAGTTGAATTCATTTAGGCCCATAGGTGTCGTAAAGGCGGTCTTTTCCCGGTCAGCCTCTGCTACAGGGACCTGCCAGTACTCACTGGTGAGATCAACAGTGGAGAAATAGTTAGCTGTTCTCAAAGCGGCTAATGACTCCTCTATCCTAGGTAATGGGTATGCGTCTTTGTGTGTAATGCGATTGATCTGTCTATAATCTACACACATCCTCATTGTCCCATCCTTTTTCTTCAATAGGACTAGTGGAGCTGCCCATGGGCTACAGCTATGTCTAATCACCCCAGCCTCCTTTGCGCCTTGGTAATGTGCTGGTGGTATAGGCCTGTACCTTTCCTTGATAGGTGGGTGATCCCCGTTTGGTATACAATGCTGTACTCCCTTTGCCTGCCCAAAGTCTAATGGAACCTTGCTAAAAATCTGTGTAAACTACCCGGTATACTACACGCTTGGTGTAAGGGTGTTGAGTTGGTGCCGACGTGCAACTGCTGACACCAATCTTCTAAATTTTCTTTTGAGCCGTTGTCCTCAGCCGGGTCGGGCAAGTCTAAGGGCTCCATAGCGGTAATTATGTTGTTATCAACTGTATATAATTTAGCAATAGTAGCATACTGGGGTAGCTTAACCTCTTCCTCCCCACAGTTCAAAATGCGTACAGGTACCCTCCTGTTGCAGACATCAACTACACCCCTGGCTGCTAGGACGGTGGACCGGCTATCCGAATACACAGGTTCTACCAATGCCTGGTAACTTTGCCCTTTAAGGCCCAGAGCCGCCCTACACCAGATTAACATTTCACTCCGTGCAGGTACTACAATGGGGAAAGGGTCACTTACTCTTACGCTGCCGATCTCACCTCCAGACAGCTCCACCTGTGGTTTTTGGACCAGAACCCAGATCTTCCGCTGCAGGGTCCTTTGCTGTCTGAAGTTGGCATGTTCAGAGTCCTGTTGTAACAACACAATAACCTCTGACAAACATTTGTCAATTACATTTGTTCCTATCGTTAAAATTGGGGTTTCTGGTTTGCGATCAACATCTATTATTATCAAACCTACATCATGCAACTCCACCCTACCCACTTTCATAGTCACTTCCTTAAATCCCACTTGGGGTACAGATCCCCCATTACTTGCAACTATAGTAAAATTGTCAACCGGACTATAAGTAATATCAGAGTCTGCCCAATAACGTTTGTAAAGGATATGGGGTATTGAGGTGATCTGCGACCCGGTGTCCAGTAGAGCGTTCATGGGGTTTCCGTCCAGTACGATAGGCAGAATGGGTCGTCTCCTCACATACCGGTGACACCAGTTCGACGGGCCGGAAAGGTCTGCCCCTGGGATTTCTCGTTTAAAGAACAAAATCGAGCAAGGTGTCGTGCCTCACCGCAATGGCGACAAATGGGTCTTCCTGTGGTGTACTTCACCTGGTGGATGCCTTGCCTCCAAGCTTGTAATGTGATTACCAGACCCCGGGGCACCACAATAGTGTACAGGAAAATGGGGAAAAATATCCACGTTCGGTGAAATTGCAAACAAAAGTGCAATTACACTTTTTTGTGTGTTTTTTATTCACCATATTAACTATGTGGAAAAACTGATGTGTCGGCATGATGCCTCAGGTTTTTATGAGTTCGTAGATTCCAAACATGTATACTTTTACTGTTGTCTAAGTAGTGAAAAAAATTCAGAAGTTTTTAAAGAAAAGGAATTGTGCTTTTGTGCCATGTTCCGTGACCTGTAGCGTTCTCATGTTTTGAGATCTGGGGCTGTGTGATGGCTTATTTTTTTAGGCTTGAGCTGACATTTCTAATGATACCATTTTTGGGCAGGTGCGATGTTTTAATCGCATTTTATTGCAATGTTGCGGTGACCAAAAGAAAATAATTTTGGCATTTGGACTTTTTTCCATTACGCAGTTTACGATCTGATTAATTGATTTTATATTTTGATACATCGGGCATTTCTGAACACAGCGATACCAAATATGTGTATTTTTTAATTTTTTTAACAGTTTTATTTTCAATGGGGTCAAAGGTGGGTAATTTTGTCAGTTTTTTCATAGTTTTAAAAACTTTTTTTTATTTTTTCTTTATTTTACTTGACCCACTAGTGGGACTCAGTGCTACATAGTCCAATTGTTCTCTCTCTGTATAGACAGGCTGTAGTCCTTCTATACAGAGGAAAAATCATCTCTTTCTTCCGGTGATGTCACTGGGACATCGCTGGCAGGAAGGAATTGCAGACAGTTTCTGACATCTTCCCAGGACCCTAGGCGGTCAAGGTAACAGATGGAGGTCCCATGATCGCGTACCTCAGCTGTGTCTCAGGTGACCTCTTATACGGCACTGCTGGCACGGCTGAAGCTCTCTGTGCACTCATTGTGTGCCAGGAGGTCGCACTGATAGGATGCTTCTTCTTCAACACAATCTCTGATGCAGCAAAGCTGGGTGTGCTTCAAGAAACATCATTGTGGATTATAATCAGAGGGTATGTTTGGAGTAATAAATGGGAAAATGAGGATTTTCTGTGTGTTTTATTTAAAAAAAAAAAAAAAATGTATCTCTCTGTGTGTTTATTAACTACTAGCTGTAGTACCCTGCTACACCCGGGTTAATAAATAACTGATGTTAGCTATAACAAAATAGAATTTGAATATGTCATATTAATGACCTGTAAGAAAATAGAAGCTGAGCTGTGATTGATTGCTATAGGCAGCCTAATAAATCTCCAGCCAACAGTAAACCCTCCCCCTGGCCAGGCAGTATATGTTACCTCACACATACACATAATAGACAGCTCATGTGACTGACATCTGCCTTAATTCCCTATATGGCACATGTGTTGCACATTGGCTGTTTTTAATCAGATGTTTATGCTTGGAAATTAAAGATAGCACATGTATGAGGCGAGTTGTGTGAGGTGATTTGTGCACATCTGTGTCTGTCTGTGTGGTGTGTGTGTCCCTGGGGTGTGTGTATGTGTGTGTCCCTGTGGGGTGAGTGCATGTGTCCCTATAGGGTGTGTATGTCTGTGTGTCTGTGGGGGGGGTCTGTGTCGTGTGTGTCTCTGTTGTGTGTGTCTCTTTGTGGTGTGTGTGTGTCCCTGTGGGGTGAGTGCATGTGGCCCTATAGGGTGTGTATGTGTGTGTGTCCCTTTCACATCCTTATGCTATCTGGAACTGGTAAACTGGTTACATGACTTTGTAACCCCTTCCTCTCCCTCCTCCTTGTACTTGTTTATATTGGTCTTATAGGACCCCTGTTTATACCTCACCCTTGTATCGGTCAGATTGCTGTTTCTATCAGGCACCAATAGCCCTTGTTATTATGCTGCTAACTCTCTGTGATATACTGAAGGGCTATGTATTGTGGTACTGGGCATGATTATTGCTAGTGGGTACAACTGACTGCATATACCTTTACAGTGAGGTATCTGGATAAAATCTTACATGTATATGAGGGGATGTTTCCTAAATTTCAAACGTACACTTATACAATTAGGTTACATATAGGGAGCCGATTTTTGCAATACATGCTCTTTGTTTGCATATATTTATTTGTTTATTTATGTACATGAATTTGTTATGTGCTCCATGGATAAATACTATGTATAATCTCTATTGAAGTGTACTGTATTGTAACCAGTTTCGCTAAGGGTGTTGAAATTTCCTATGAAATACCTTTTTCATATGTATTGCTATAAGCTGTATTTGGCTTTTTTTTTTTTTTTTAAGTGTTTTCATCTTGTGTGTTCATCTTAGTGTGGTTTTTTCATTAAATAAATTTACTAATATTGACATATATATATTTGAGGTTGTATCGCTTTTTAGGGACATTCTGTGTCTTTCTATCCTTGATTAACCCTTTATTGTTCCAGCGATCCCTAGCCCTCTATATACATATATTGGTGGTGCCCTCCCCACTCACTTGCTTTGTTCCCTGTGGAGGGGGTCTGTGTGGTGTGTGTGTGTATCTGTGTTGTGTGGGGTGAGTGCATGTGTCCCTATAGGGTGGGTATGTGTGTGTGTGTCCCTGTGGGGGGGTCTGTGTGGTGTGTGTGTGTCTCTTTGTGGTGTGTGTGTGTGTGTCCCTGTGGGGTGACTGCATGTGTCCCTATAGGGTGGCTATGTGTGTGTGTCCCTGTGGGGGGGGTCTGTGTGGTGTGTGTGTCTGTGTTGTGTGTCTCTTTGTGGTGTGCGTGTGTGTCCCTGTGGGGTGAGTGCATGTGTCGCTATAGGGTGTGTGTGTGTCCCCTTGGGGGGGTGTGTGTCTCTGTTGTGTGTGTCTCTTTGTGATGTGTGTGTGTTTGTTCGGGTGCGTGGTGAGTATCCAATGTTGCGGCTGCACCTTAGCGACTATACACTTGCTGTTACTCTTTGTGTGCGTGTGGTGTGTATACATGTCCCCGTGCGTGGTGAATATCTCATGTTGGGGCCGCACCTTAGTGACTATATGCTGGTATGTGCTGTTAGTCTTTGGTGCTATCATTAAGCCCCTCTCGTTCACAACTGTCAACTGGTAACTGTCACTTTTCCCCATGTAGATAGGGGCAAAATTGTTTGGTGAATTGGAATACGCGGGGTTAAAATTTCGCCTCACAACATAGCCTATGATGCTCCCGGGGTCCAGACGTGTGACTGTGCAAAATTTTGTGGCTATAGCTGAAAGCTGTCGATTTTCTTCCAACACTTTTCCATTCACTTTTTCCCCATTATGTAGATAGGGGCAAAATTGGTGAACTGGAACGCGCAGGGTTAAAATTTCGCCTCACAACCCTGCGGGCTCATCACATGAGGAAGGAAGGAGGAAGCTCCACAGTCCCTGGATCCTGCTGCTATAAGGATGTGGTGGGGAAGAATCTGAGGAGGACACAGCCTGGGGGGAGCGGATGGAAGGTGAGTATGATCAGTTTTTTTTCTTTTTACTTTGAGCAGCAGGATGGGGAATTATATGTACCATGGAGGCTGTGCTGACTGTATATAGAGGCTGTGCTTACTGTATATACAGGTTGTACTGGGGTATATAGAGGCTGTGCTGACTGTATATACAGGCTGTGCTGACTGTATATACAGGCTGTGCTGGGGTATATAGAGGCTGTGCTGACTGTATATAGAGGCTGTGCTGACTGTATAGAGGCTGTACTGACTGTATATAGAGTCTGTGCTGGGGTATATAGAGGCTGTGCTGAATGTATATAGAGGCTGTGATAACTGTATATAGAGGCCGTGCTGACTCTATATAGAAGCTGTGCTGGGGTATATAGAGGCTTTGCTAGGGTATATAGAGGCTGTGCTGACTATATAGAGGCTGTACTGACTGCATATAGAAGCTGTGCTGACTGTATAATGAGACTGTGCTGACTGTATATAGAGGCTGTTCTGGGGTATACAGAGGCTGTGCTGGGGTATACAGAGGCTGTGCTGGGGTATACAGAAGCTGTGCTCGGGTATACGGAGGCTGTGCTGGCAGTATACGAAGGCTGTGCTGGCAGTATACGGAGGATGCTGCTGAGGTATATGGAGACTGCTGTTGTGATGTATATATAATATGGAAGCTGTGCTGGGCTATATATACTATTTGGAAGCTGTGCTGGGCTGTATATATAATATGGAAGCTGTGCTGGACTATATATATTATTTGGAGGCTATGCTGGGCTGGATATATTATTTGGAGCCTGCTGCTGGGCTGCCACAGCTTCCAAATAATATATACAGCCTGGCACAGCCTCCAAATAGTATACATAGGCCAGCACAGCCTCCAAATAATATATAAAAGGAGAAAGAAAAAAACCGGCTTCACGATTGCGTTTTTTGCAAGTGATTACCGGGACCCTGACAATTGTATATAAGTAATTGTATGTCAGGGTCCCGGTAATCACTTGAAAAAGGCGCAATTGGCGCTGAAACGCGTTGTGGCGAAAGGGACCCAAATGCTGAATCATTAAAGCTGAAAGGTAATACTTATGTGAGCCATGTCCTGTTAATGTACCTTAGCGCTTACAATATCACTCGTTTTATCTGGAGCTGCAAATTTCTTCCCCGCTGGGAAGCGTGATACAGAGCAGCTTAGGAATACAGGACCTGGAAGACGTCACATCACCACTCCCCCGAGCTGTCACGTGCACCGGGATACACGGGAAATACGTGCACTTTTCACCTCGCTGCTTGGAGCCCAATTAGGAAAGTCCAGCTGGGAGATATATTAAACTCTTACTCCAGTTGTGCGGACAGGCACAACAATAGAAGGTGAGCAGAGGGGATCATACACCGATCCCACAATTTAATGAAAGCAGTTTGGCGCAAACCTTTTGTGTATTTTGTATTTCCAGCAAAGAGGGGAGGCTGGTGGACGGGCACCTCCAAATCTGGCAACACGGGCCGGGGTTAAGTACCAGTCTAACATTAGCTTTTTTGATTGCTCCAGATGGTTTATGCACCGAGTAAAGAGCGCTGCGTGACCGGAGGCCGCCTGCCATTGGTCGAGTGAGGCGGTGAAGGCAAGCCTGGACTCCCATCTGAGCATGTAATGGAGCTTGGTTGTAGATCTGAGAGAGAGTAGGGCTTTGTAGATGATAGTCACTCCCCGACAGGTATGGCCAGTCTGTTTAAAGAGAGCCTGCAAAGGGAGACTAATTGTCGTGAGGTCGCATTCAGGGATGGCAATTGAGTGGATAAAGTGTCGGAGGCGAAAGTGGGTAAAGAAGCCAGAGGGGGGGAGGGAGAATTTTTGATTTTAAGATGTCATAGGGCATAAGGACACCTTGCTCCAAAACATCCCCTAAGGAAGCAGCTCCATTCAGTCTCCAGGCCGCCAAGGAGATATCTCCAATGAGGGCTTCTATCGCCTGTAGAGAAATATAACGAAAAAGAAGGGGAAAGTGAGATCTGCTAAGTTTGGACCATATCGTGAGAACCGCTTGCATAGAGCGCAGCAGGCCAGGGGGGGACGAGTCTTGGAGGAGGTTCATTTCCAGGAGAAGTTTGGTGGATTTACGAGGGGCAAACCAAGTCTCAATGTGCAGCCACAAGGAGGGAGGGGATTGCACCCACCAGATCTTTGCTATGTCCAAAGCAATCACATAGTAATAAGCAGCAATGTCAGGCATTCAAACCCGCCAATAAAAATACGGAAGGGTCAGAGTGGACACGTCGAATCAGTGAGGCTTGTTGCTCCAGATAAATCGACCCAGGATCGCCTGGAAGAGATTAAGGTATCTCCTGGGGAAGAGGGGTGGTATGCATCTCATGAGGTACAAGATCTTGGGTAGAATCATCATCTTGACTGTCTGGATCCTAGCAACCCAAGACAGTTGAAATGCAGAGTAGTCTGCTAATATATTTCTGAGGTTCAAGAGCAATGTCTCGCAATTCAGCCTGACTATACTTCTAAGATTGGTGATTTGGATCCCCAAATACCGGAATCCCCCGGGAGCCCAAATAAAAGGGAATCGTGTGCGCAGCAGAAGCTGAGTCGGGGAGGGTGTATTCACCGGAAATATGGAGGACTTTGTGAGATTAAGCTTGTAATATGAAACATCAGCGAAGTCTGTAAGGACAGACAATGGCGGGAATAGAGATGGAAGGTTTTGTGCAAGTGAGGAGGACGTCATCTGCGTAAAGTCCAATCCTGTGATCCACTGGACCCACAGTGATACCCAATATATCGGGGTGAGAGCGAATGACAGCCGCTAGAGGCTCCATGACAAGCGCAAAAATGAGACTGGAGAAGGGGGCAACCCTGGCATGTCCCATTGGTTATACAAAATGTGGTGGAGGCAAAGCCTCCTGCCCGTACAAAAGCGCAATGAGACTAGTACAGGGCCAGAATAGCTCATTTGATTTAGCCTTGAAATTGCCAATTTGTCTAGAACAGCCGCCAGGTACCCCTAGTGCACTCGATCAAACGCTCTTTCCGCGTGAAGAGATAAGAGCGCACCGGGGGTCCCTCTACCCTCTAAAATCTCTAACAGTTTTATAACCCTCCTCGTGGCATCTCTCGCCTGTCGGTTTAGGATAAACCCCACCTGATCCAGCGCGATCAAGGATGGAAGGACGGTCATGAGACGGTCCGCCAGCAACTTGTAATAGATTTTCAGATCGCAGTTAAGGAGTGCTATCGGACGATAGCTGCTCGGAGCTGTAAGGGGCTTGTCTGGTTTGGGGATCGTGGAAATGTATGCTCTCAGCCCCTCGGGTTGGATGCGTCCTTCACACTGCCAAAACTGGAAGAGTTTCAGGAGGTAGGGAGACAACAAGGGAGCTAAAGAAGAATAGTATTGGTAGGAGAACCCATCTGGGCCAGGGGCCGAACGCTTTTTGGAGGCACGTATCACACCAAGAATTTCATTTTGAGTAAACGGGCTATTTAGAGACTCCAGCTGAACTGGGGACAAGGAAGGGAGCTTGGCTCTCACCAGGAAGGCAGAAATAGCATCAGGGGAGGGCTGTGGGGTGTAGGGTGAAGTGTTGAGATTGTAGAGTTCATTGTAGTAATCTTTGAACTGCTTGGCAATTAGTATGGGGCTGCGGACCATCTCTCCCCGTGGGGAGATAATATGCGAGATTCTAGATCGGGTTTCGGCCTTCCTGACTCTACGCGCAAGCAGGGCACCCGCTCTTTTCCCCATCCCATAATAAACTGACTTGTTTTTTTTTCAGCTGGAGCTCTACTCGAGAGAGAAGGAGGGCACTGAGCTGGTTGCGGGTTTTCAATAATTCTGACAGGATCCTGGGGTCAGACATCTTCGCATAATCACGTTCAAGTGTTTTAACTCCAGTCAGAAGGGAGTCCAAGGCCTCATTGTATACTTTCTTAGAATGTGCCGCCAATTTAAGAAGGTGGCCTCACATCACCACTTTGTGTGCGAACCATAAGGAGTCAGGAGCAATGTCACCCACATCATTGAACAGAAAAAATTCCCTCAAGTGGTCAGATATAGCGTCGCAATTTGCAGGGAAAGTCCACCGGGAGAGATTTCAATGTGATCCGCAGCGTTCTCCTGCACTGTCATGCGGAGGACACTGCGGATCCATTGAGATCCATGCATTTTTTTGTGCGCTTGCGGGCAAAACAAGCGCCCACGAATGCACAAAAAATGCAAAATGATGAGTTTGGAGTGTGGTCGGAGGGCACATAAATTACGCACATCCGTACGCAAATGCAGACAAACGCAGCCATACGCAGGCACATGCATTCCCATGTTAAACATAGGAACGCATGTGCGCAAACGTTTGGCTGCGTTCGGTGCACTGCTTACCAAACACAAGTGTGGAGGCACCCTAAATCAGTAACAAACTAACATTCTGAGACAATTTTACTTTGTATGGTGCTAACAGTTCTGCAGCAGCCAACATGCACTCTTTCACAAATTCTCCCTCCACATGAGGTCTCAGCTTCTTTGCAATTAGCTCGCTCACTACATAGCTCGTTTGAATATTGTTGCTTCTGTCACAACGAGGCCTAGTAAAAGTGGATTGTTGCGATTCCAAATTCCGCAGAAGAGCATTGATTTTATCCAAACGTATTTGGCCTTCCAATTCATTTAATTTTGCATGTTTTGTGCTGTAATGACTCTCCGCATTGACTTTTTTCATTACTGCTAATGCATCACCACAAACCAGGCACACAGGTTTGCCTTTGACTTCAACAAAAAAATAATCATTTGCCCATTTATCTTTAAAACATCTACATTCTGCATGAACTTTTCTTTCTTTGCAGTGGTCATTTTTATGTCACACCACTACCTGAATAAACATATTTGAAAAATCTAAAGTACCATTGAGCAAAATAACTTAAAGGGAATCTTTCACCTGTAAAAACACTATTAACCTACAGATATGGGGTTACTCTGCAGGTTAATAGTGATTAAAACTTGCCCTGCACCACCAGATTGAACCCCGCTGGCGGGAGGAAATAAAATTGAATCCTCCAGGCAACAATTCGGTTTCAGTCAAAGGGGCATCTAGATTTAGAGCCGTGACTGAACCTGTGCAGCCCCCGTGATTGTAACAGGAATGCTGCCACCAGGATTAAAGTTAATTTAATCCCGGCAGTGCGGTTTAATATGCAGGTGCCGGATAGAATTCAAATGCTATTTACTTGCAGATTAGCCCCATATCTGGGGCCTGAGGTATACTGCTCATGGGTACACAGAGCCTGAGGTAGACGGCACATGGGTACACAGAGCCTGAGGTATATAGCATATGGGTAGATAGAGCCTGAGGTATACGGCACATGGGTAGACAGAGCCTGAGGTATATGTCACATGGGTACACAGAGCCTGAGGCATGCGGCACATGGATACATGAAGCCTGAGGCATATGGCACACGGGTATATGGAGCACGAGGCATATGACACGAGTACAATGAGCCTGAGGCATATGGCACACGGGTACATGGAGCCTGAGGTGTACGACACATGGGTTTACTGAGCCTGAGGCATATGGCACACATGTACATGGGGCCAGAGGCATACAGCACATGGGTACACAGAGCCTGAGGCATACGGCACATGGGTACACTGAGCCTGAGGCATATGGCACATGGGTACACTGAGCCTGAGGCATACGGCATATGGGTACACTGTGCCTGAGGCATACGGCACATGGGTACACTGAGCCTGAGGCATATTGCACATGGGTACAAAGGGCCTGAGGTGTATGACACATGGGAACACAAAGTCTCAGGTGTACAGCACATGGGTACACAGAGCCTGAGGTGTACAGCACACGGAACCTGAGGCGTACGACACATGGTTATATGGGGCCTGAGGCGTATGACACTTGGGTACACTGGGCCTGAGGCATGCGACACACATGTACACGGGGCTTAAGGCGTGTGACATATGGGGCCAGAACTGTACGACACACGAGTACTTGGGGTCAGAGGCGTATGACACACGGGTACATGGGGCCAGAGCAGTACCACACACGGGTACATGGGGTCAAAGGCATATGACACACGGGTACACGGGGTCATAGGCGTATGACACACAGGTACACGGAGTCAGAGGCATATGACACACGGGTACACGGGGTCAGAGGCATACGACACATGGGTACATGGGGCCAGAGAAAAAAGGAGATGCATCCAGCAACACATCCAAAGGAAGGTAGATAAAAATCAATATAGACATATATGATTTTAACATGGCCTAACATGATTTTTATCTCCTTCCCTTGGCTGTGCTGCTTGATGCATCTCCTTTTTACTACTGACACTCCTCATCCCTGCACGGCCAGGAAATCATGAAGTAGCACAGAACAGACACTTTTATTTATTTATTTTGAAACCTTTATGTTTACTGACCTCCTGGAGGTGAAAGGAATTGTGAATTTAAGATACCCGCAGGAGCTGATTGCAATCGTCAGATGCTTTAGCAGGGAGCTGGACAGCGCAGCAGCTCCTCTCAAACAGAACTTCTCACACGCTGGAAATGTTGCACGTCAGACATAATTCCGGCACGCACCTCTGAGGATTTAAAGTGCCCGCGTTACAAAATGAGCAGAGTGGCCAATGGGCCGGATCAGATAACGTGTCGGGCTGGATCCGGCCCGAGCACTGGACGGTCCCCACCCCTGCTTTAGATTGATCACACATGTATTCATACATATAAACATATGACAGTTTTTTTCTAAGCTAAACAAGCCCAACTTTATCAACCTCTTATCACATGGGAGGTTTCCCTTCCACTTGTAATAATCCAGTCGTCTGCCCTTTAACTGAGTCTAATTTTGAATATAATTTTTAAAATATGGAGCCCAAAATTGGACCCCATATTCTAGATGTGGCCTTACAAGTGATTTATGGGATCACAGGATTTTATCTCTCTTTTTATACATCCTAAAATCCTGTTTTCATTTGCAGTTGCTAACTGAAATGACCTACTCCTGCTTAGTTTAGGCCCCTTTCACATAACGTTTTTTTGGGATCTGTGGCTATCCGTTGTAAAACAGATAGCCACAGATCCAATTTGGCCTCCATGCATCCCTATGGGCACGGAGTGGTCCTTAATGGCCATACATGTGTGCCATTTTTATTAGGGAACCAATTGTGTCTGCTTTTTTCCGGCACAAAGAATCAGAGAGTGCTCCAATTTTGGGCTAACTTCAAAAAATCAGACAGAATCTGATCTGACGCTGTCTGGTTCAAATAGCATGGGGGTCCACGGGCGCCGGATCTGGGAAAAAACAGGATCATTTCACGGATCTGGTTTTAGTGTACTGAGCATGCTCAGTACACTAAAACTGCTCTGTTCCTGTAATTTCCCTTTAGCAGTGTATCTACATACACTGCTAAAGTTAAATTAAAGAAAGCAATGTGTAACAAATAAAAAAAAAAAATGCTCACCTCTCCACAGAGTGTCCCGCGATGCGAGGTGCCAACCTCCGATGGCTGCAGGACCTTAATCAGCTGACCGGTGGCAACCGATCAGCTGATGTGTCACATTTAAATTGCCCGCGAAAATCAATTGGCGGACTTTCATTTAAATTCTATGCCGCAATAGGATTACTCTAGCCCAGAAGCATTACTCTACATTTATCAATATTGACCACTTCATGGGGGGCGTGGCCTGGAAGCTCATGGCATCGGCCGCTTGAGCGGGGAGCTCCTGCTGACCTGGGCCTTTTCACCGCTGTAACGCGGCTCACACAGACATAGGCAGCGCCTATAACAAGCGGACACCTCCAGGACATGGTGCCATGCCTCGGGGTCCTGGAAAAAAGGCTGACCAACCACTGAAAATGAAGGACTTCTTCAGCAGAGAGGGAGCGCAGCAATCCAAGATGGTGCCATCGCCCCACTCCCGCTCTGCGTCCTCCCAGTCCTCCAAGGGCACCAGAGAGGTGAGCAACGTGTAGAAGGAAGGGATCCCTCTCACAGCTGCGACCATGGAGCGGATGCTGTCCTCATTGCGCAAAGCCATTCATGAGGACTTCAAGGATATTCTGGGAGAGATCAGGAGGAAGGTACACAGCCTGGGAGATCGTACAGATCACAAAGAGCGAAAAATGGCTGAGTGTAAGGTTTTCAGTCTGTTTTGCTATATCTGTTGTTATGTTTGCATTTAGTGTATTTTGTCGGCCATCTTGTTTCCTGTCATGTGCATTGACTTTTGCCCTCAACCAATATGGAGATCTCAGCTTGTCGTCGGCCATCTTGTTTCCTGTCCTGTGCATTGACTTTTGCCCTCAAACAAGATGGAGTCCTCAGCTTTGATGTCCCTGCCCTGTTCCTTGCCAATTGCCCTTTTAATCAGTTTCAGCTGATTTACCTGTGCTCCTAAATCAGGTCTGAAACCAGTTTGTGTCTTGCTCTCTGAAGCCTGGATTCACTCTGCCTGGAATCATTTATGGACACAAAAGCTTCCTATTTGCCAGCAACATCTGACAGGAAAGTAATAGACTGAATGACTTGTACTATGCTTTAATGCTCTGATGTCCTTGGTTGTTTGCCTTCTGCAACTTGCATTTACTTTATCCTGCTGATGCACTAACTTGTATGAAGCAATACAAGAGCTGCTTAAGAAGCGTATGTCTCATGTGTCTCATTATACCCATGCATTAGACTCTATATAGACTGTATCATATATGACAGATTCAGGAGCCATAATAGAGTCTGCTGGGTCTGGGACAGTGCTGTATCTGCTGCCACCTGCATAGAGATTTCTGGATCTTTGTAATTGGGGAGCCGCTGCAGACCGTGGATCCGAGATATCGATATATGTGATGATAGCGGTTGTGGCTTCTCACAACCTTTCCAGGTGAGCACATTCCCTTCTTTTAAGTCAGGAGTGTTACCACAGGTAAACACTATTGTGCTCCTTTTCTTCCTTTCCAGCCTCTCTGCCGTACAGCTTCTGGGAACATGGAGGACCCCGTTAAACATCTGTGCGAAGTGACGGATTCAATCCTTGCTGACCTACAGGCATTGAAGGCCAGCTTTGCAAGCCTGCGGGATCGCGGTGATCATAATCTGCAGGTGTTCGGACAAACCACACAGGACTTACGAACCCGGATTGAGGTTCTGGAGGGACGAGTCCACACCCCAACCTCAACCCCGGGTATTGGAATCCCCAAGCTACCAACATTCCGCTTTGGCGGTGAACGGGAAAAATTCAGGGGATTCATTAATCAATGCAATCTGTTCTTTGCGGCTCATGCGCCACAGTTCCTTACTGAGCGATCTAAAGTATTGACAATAATTATGCTGCTCTCCAACAAAGCTCTCACATGGGCAAACCCCCTAATTGAGACTGACGATGACTGTCTAAATAATCTTGATGCTTTCATTTCAGCTATGGGGCAGGTATTCGATGATCCAAACCGCGGTGCTACAGCGGAGTCAGCCATGTTAACTTTAAGCCAAGGTAAGCGCTCGGTAGCGGAGTATGCTTTGGAGTTCCGGAGATGGGCCCTCGACACCACTTGGGATAGCTCCGCTAAAAAGTCGGTTTTCCGGGAAGGATTATCCTCTGTGATTAAGGACGAACTCGCTCGTGCCGACCCACCTACGGCATTAGGAGATTTTATCAACTACTGTATTCGGATTGATGCTCGGCTTACTGAACGCAGACAGGAGAGATGGTCGGAGATAAAGCGCACTAATCATTTATTTCCTCCCTCTCCAGCTAAGGAGTCCTTGAGCAGGATTATACGAGAACCTGAACCTGAGCCTATGCAGGTGGACTCTTTACAGAGACGGGTCAGTGATGCACGTAAGGAACATCGAGTAAAGGAAAATCTGTGTTTCTACTGTGGTAAGTCAGGACATTTCATTATAAACTGCCCCAGTCGTTCTCGTAAGACAACTGCAGCCATCATACACTGCGAGTGCTGTGAGAGGGGTTCTGTCAGGTCCGAACCACAGACCCCAGAGAGAGTAGAGGATACAGACATTGATTACTCAGACTTGAACTCTGTTATCTCTGAGCCCGATGCACGCATCACTGCAGCAGTCTTTCGAGTTTCTTCAGCGGTTTCCCAGCTGAGTTGTAAGCACAACAATTCTCATTGCTTTATTCCCCTGAAGCTCAGGGTTCACTCTGTCTGGGTATCTACCTCCGCTATGATTGATTCAGGGGCAAGCGGCAATTTTATGGACATCTCCTTCGCCGAGAAACTTGGTGTACGTTCAGTAAAGAAAGCTACTCCTGTACAGATAGAGACTGTGGATGGCTCACTGTTAAACTCTGGACCAGTGGATCAGGAGACGGAGCCCTTTAAGGTCCTCATGGGCAATGACCATCAACAGAGTCTGTCATTTATGCTCATCTCTTCTCCTCATTTCCCTATTATTCTAGGACTGCCGTGGCTGCAGGCTCAGAATCCTACGATTAACTGGGAAACTAAAGAACTGCACTTTCCGGAGAAACAGATAAGTCCAGAAGCTTCAGTCTGCTCCATTCCTAAAGGACCAACATCAGTCTCTGAGCTACCAGCAATATACCGTGAGTATGCTGACGTGTGTGACAAAAGGAACGCAGACCTGCTACCCCCTCACCGTCCATATGACTGTCCGATAGACCTGTTACCAGGTGCAGGAATACCTTTTGGCAAGATTTACTCTATGGCAGGGCCTGAGCTAAAGGCTCTAAAAGACTATATAGACGAACATCTAGCCAAGGGCTTCATACGCCCCTCTTCATCTCCTGCTGGTGCACCAATCTTCTTTGTGAAGAAGAAAGACGGATCTCTTAGGCCCTGTATAGACTATCGGGAGCTCAATAAAATCACGATCAGAAACTGTTACCCACTACCGTTGATCCCTGAATTATTGGAGAGAGTACGGCATGCAAAACTCTTTACAAAGTTGGATCTCCGTGGGGCCTATAACTTGGTCCGCATTAGACCTGGGGATGAATGGAAGACAGCTTTCAGGTCACGCTACGGACACATTGAATATCTCGTAATGCCGTTCGGTTTATGTAATGCTCCAGCAACTTTCCAACATTTGGTGAATGACGTTTTTAGGGACCTCCTGGATACATTCATTGTCATTTATTTGGATGATATTTTGATTTTTTTCTAATTCCACAGAGGAGCATCACAGACATGTCAAGATGGTCTTAGAACGCCTTCGACAAAACCATCTGTATATCAAACTGGAAAAGTGCGAATTCCATCGGACGGAGATCCAATTTCTGGGGTATGTAATGTCATCACGAGGAATTAGTATGGATGAGAGTAAGATCCAAGCCATTAAAGACTGGCCAGTCCCCAAGAATGTGAAGGAGGTCCAGCGCTTTATAGGGTTTGCTAATTTCTACAGGCGTTTTATCAGGAACTTTTCTGAGGTAGTGTGTCCCATTACGCGGCTTACCCGCAAGAATTCTGCTTTTACCTGGACCCCCCAGGCTCAAGAAGCATTTTCCCGTTTGAAAGAGAAATTCACCACGGCACCTATTCTGGTACATCCTAACCCTGAACTTGCTTTCATAATAGAGGTGGATGCCTCAGACAGTGCCATCGGAGCTATCCTCTCCCAGAGGACAGGTGAGAAAGAAGTCTTACATCCCTGTGCTTTCTTTTCCCGGCGGTTGTCTCCTGCAGAACGGAACTATGACGTGGGTAATAGAGAATTGTTGGCCATCATCGCAGCCTTCAAGGAATGGAGACACCACCTTCAGGGAGCTGCACAGCAGATTATGGTCTTGACTGACCACCGCAATCTTGAGTTTATCAGATCGGCTAAGTGCTTGACTCCTCGCCAGGCTCGTTGGAGTCTTTTCTTAAACCAATTCAGTTTTGTTATCTCATATAGGCCAGGATCGCGTAATGGAAAGGCCAATGCGTTGTCTACTGAGACCATTCCACTCACGTCTCGTAAGACTGTTATCTCTGATTCCAGGTTCCTGGGAGTGATTCATAATCAAGACTTGCTTAATGACATCAAGGAAGCATACCATACGGATCCCTGGCTGGCACAACCGTCTTGTGAAGTAAGTCTTGTATATAAGAACGGTGTGTGGATTCAGGGGCAACACCTGTATATTCCTGAAGCAGTAAGGGTGAGAGTACTGCAACTCATCCACGATTCTAAGATAGCGGGGCATAGAGGAGTTCTGAAGACTCAAGAATTCCTGTCTCGCTTCTTTTGGTGGCCCACATACAGAAGAGACGTTCTAGGTTACGTCACTTCTTGCGAAGTCTGTGCCAGATGCAAGACTCCACGATCTTCGCCTACGGGTCTATTACAACCCCTACCCGTTCCATCCCGTCCATGGGGATCCATATCTATGGACTTCATTGTGGAGTTGCCAACCTCTCAAGGGAAGAACACAGTTCTGGTGGTGGTGGATCGGTTAACAAAGGCAGCCCATTTTATTCCGTGTGTGGGTCTACCCACTGCGAAACACACATCAGACTTAATCATTCAAAACGTGTTTCGCCAGCATGGCGTACCGGATGAGGTTGTATCTGATCGAGGGGTGCAATTCACTTTTTGGCAGCATTTCTGTGCTGCGTTGGACATCAAAGTTAACCTGTCTTCTGCCTTTCATCCACAGATGAATGGACAAACCGAGCGGACTAATCAGACCCTAGAACAGTATCTCCGCTGTTTTATCTGCCACCTACAAGATGACTGGGTGGATTTGCTCCCACTGGCTGAATTCTCTTATAACAACTCACAGAGCGCTTCCACCAAGCAGTCACCCTTTTATGCCAATTTGGGTTATCATCCTAACATCCTTCCTCGACTTCCCATAGATACACCTCTCCCAGCTGTGGCCGACAGAATCACCTCTCTACAACAGAATCTTGATCTGCTTAAAGAGAATCTGGAATCCGCTCAGGACAGGTATAAAAAAGCGGCAGATAGGTTTCGTAAAGCTGCACCAACCTTCAAGGTAGGAGACTTGGTCTGGCTATCTACTAAGAACCTCAAATTGAGAGTACCATCGTCCAAATTGGGTCATAAGTACGTTGGGCCCTATAAGATTAATAAGCTTGTCAGTAACGTTGCCTGTCGCCTTCAACTTCCAAGATCTATGAGGATTCACCCCGTGTTTCACGTTTCTCTCCTAAAAGCTGTGACTCCCAATTCATTCCCTGGTTGTTCTTCTTCCCCTCCTGCTCCGGTACTCATCGATGGCCAGGAGGAGTTTGTCGTGGAAAGGATCCTGGACTCCAGGTTGCGTAGAAACGGGGTGCAATACCTGGTAAAGTGGCAGGGCTATTCTCCAGAGGACAACTCGTGGGAGCCGGCCTCCAATCTCCATGCTCCTCGGTTACTCCGCCAGTTCCATCGGAGGTACCCGGGAAAGCCTGGACTGGGGCCATCCAGAGGCTGTCCCTAAGGGGGGAGTAATGTAAGGTTTTCAGTCTGTTTTGCTATATCTGTTGTTATGTTTGCATTTAGTGTATTTTGTCGGCCATCTTGTTTCCTGTCATGTGCATTGACTTTTGCCCTCAACCAATATGGAGTTCTCAGCCTGTCGTCGGCCATCTTGTTTCCTGTCCTGTGCATTGACTTTTGCCCTCAAACAAGATGGAGTCCTCAGCTTTGATGTCCCTGCCCTGTTCCTTGCCAATTGCCCTTTTAATCAGTTTCAGCTGATTTACCTGTGCTCCTGAATCAGGTCTGAAACCAGTTTGTGTCTTGCTCTCTGAAGCCTGGATTCACTCTGCCTGGAATCATTTATGGACACAAAAGCTTCCTATTTGCCAGCAACATCTGACAGGAAAGTAATAGACTGAATGACTTGTACTATGCTTTAATGCTCTGATGTCCTTGGCTGTTTGCCTTCTGCAACTTGCATTTACTTTATCCTGCTGATGCACTAACTTGTATGAAGCAATACAAGAGCTGCTTAAGAAGCGTATGTCTCATGTGTCTCATTATACCCATGCATTAGACTCTATATAGACTGTATCATATATGACACTGAGTATGCCACTGCCCACAATGATTTAGCTGACAGTTTTGCTGCAATGGAGAGAAGGATGGAGTCTCAACTAAAGGATCTGGAGGACAGGCACCGCAGATGCAATGTGAGGCTGCGTGGGATCCCAGAGACTGTTTGTGATTCAGAACTGACACCTTTTTTCACTGGCTTTCTTGCTGCAGCACTGCCAGGTACTCAAACGGCCTCTCTGGAAATAGCTAGAATACACAGAGTCCCCAAACCTGCCCATGTTCATAAAGATCTACCGAGGGACGTCCTAGCCTGCCTACACTCCTACAGAACCAAGGATGATTTCCTGCAGGCTTTGAAGGCTAGTGACTCTACCTGATTTGTACTCTAAAATTGCGGTCTTTCCTGATCTGTCGGTGGGCACTTTAGCGAGGAGAAGGGAATTTGCCCCGATATGTAAAATCCTGAGGGAGCACAACATTCAATATAGCTGGGGGTTCCCTGTTAAAGTCAGATTCACGTATGATGACACAAGATTTGTGTTCCACTCCCCTAAGAAGCTGGACTTCGCTTTGCGTGAATGGAAGCTCTCCCCCCAAGCTACGGAGGGCTCACAGAGGAAACTGTCCCCGGGTTGGAGGTCCTCAACATGACTGAACTGGAGTTAATCCTATTTTTAGCATCGCTGCCTGGTCATATTTCTTTTTGTTTATGCGGGGGCGGGTCTGTGGGATTTCTTCCCTCGTTTGCTGATTAGACCCTTCAGACACTTTCCCCTCAGGCAGTTTTAAGCCTCTGGGGATTCCTGAACCCAAGTGTCTTTGCTCCACCTGCAGAGTGATATTTGGCTCTGTCTTTCATGTTTACATGCGTATTGGTTTCTATATGTTTTGTATGTTTTGTTTGTCTTGTTTGTAATCTTTGTTTTTTTGCTACCATGCCTAGTCCTCTGAGAGTGTCTGACTTCGCGAATGTACTCCTAATATTTAGGCTTCATATACTATGTCAGTGAAAATTGTTTCTTTGAATATGAATGGGTTAAATTCACCTTTCAAGAGGTCTCTAATGTGGAGGGAGGCGCGGGCCTTGGGTGCAGATATCTTGTGTGTGCAGCAATCTCATTTCCTCAATTATAATAATTTCCGTGTTACACACCGAATGTTTCCTGTAGCATTTTTAGCCAACAGTACTTCCAAATCCGCTGGGGTCTGCATATTTGTAAAAAGTTCGATAGCTTTTCACCTTTTCAAAGAATATAGTGACCCAGGTGGCCGTTTTATTATCATGTCCTGCTTTATTCATGGAACCAGATATAATATTGTTAACCTATACGCTCCGAATATTCCCCCCACAAAGTTTATCAGATCTATTCTGCACCGTCTGCAGGTCTGGCCTGCGGGAAGACTGATCATGTGTGGAGATTTCAATATTTTGCCATCGCCAGATTTCGACTGCTCTTCTAAGCCTAATGCGAGGAGGAAACATATTAGCTTTTTATGTAAAGAACACCATCCACATGACATCTGGAGATACCTGCACGCCACGGAGAGGGACTACTCTTATATTTCCTGTAGACACAAGTCTTAGGATACTTTTACACGTCGCAACATTGCATGCAATTTCACTTGCAACTTACTGGTTGCAGTGAAATCATGGACACATTGTTACATTTGTACACGGCAACAAATTGGAACAATGTGTCCATGATTTCACTGCAACCAGTAAAATGCAAGTGAAATTGCATGCAATGTTGCGACATGTAAAGGTACCCTTAGTCACAAATTGACTTCTTCCTTGTAGACAGTGGTCAGTTACTTAATTGTGTCTCAGCGGAGATATGTCTGCTATCTTGGTCAGACCATGCACCTGTAAGCCTGGAGATCTCCGTGGCGTGCCGGCCTCAACCCCGTGGCAGTGGAAATTGAACCCAGCTACTTTAGCTAATACTGCGTTTGGTCTGGAAATGGCAAAATACTTGACGGACTTCTTCTCCTCCAATGACAATGGAGAGGTTTCAGATGAAACCTTGTGGGATGCCCATAAGCCTTATGCTAGAGGTCTTTTTATACAAAAATCGACTCAGATTAAAAGGGATAGAGAACGCACAAGGTCGAATTTGTTGGATTCCTTGCACCAACTAGAGCTTCGGAATAAATCTGCTCCATCTGCCTCGGTCTCAAATCAGCTTTTTCTTGTTCGTATGCGGTTGAGATAATTTCTACTTGAAATAAACGAAAAAAATTTACGAAAGGTCAAGACATCCATTTATGTGAGAGGCAACAGGGCAGGCTCACTTCTTGCTAGGAGGGTCAAGCGAAGGGAAGCCCTGGCCTGCATTGACTCCTTACACGGTCTTAATAGCAGATGCTTTTGCATCATACTACACTAAACTCTACAATCTAAAAGATGATAATACCACTTCCCCTCCTACCCCTGATATAATTAACTTTTTCTTAGACTCGATTTCCTTCCGAAGGTATCCCAGGAACAACTGGACTACCTGAATGCTCCCTTCAGCCTATCTGAAGTAACCCAAACCATTAAACTTACCAAACTCCATTCGGCCTAAGGTCCAGACGGGTTCCCTAATGTATATTATAAGAAATTCTCCCTTATACTAGCTCCCTTCTTGCTTCGCACCTTTTCCTCTTGGCAGCTCTCTGGCTCCTTGTCTGCCCTTGCCCTCCAAGCCACAATCATTACAATCCCAAAGCCGGGTAAGCCTAGAGACGACCCTGGTAGTTACTGTCCCATTTCCCTTTTGAATTGCGACGTGAAGATTTATTCTAAACTCCTCGCAACTAGGTTGCTCAGCATTACACCCTCGCTGGTCCTTCCAGACCAGGTAGGTTTTGTCTCTGGGAGACAGGATGGGGATGCCACTCGCCGCATGTTGAATATTCTTGGAGCTATGGAGGGGGCGGGGGTCCTCGGTGCATTCCTGTCTCTAGACGCGGAAAAAGTGTTTGATAGGGTGCACTGTGGATACCTCCCCGCTGTCATGACGAAATTTGGATTTGAGGGCCCTTTCCTGTTGGCAATTATCTCACTATATTCAAATCCAAACGCAAGAGTGCTATCTTCTGGCTTCCTTTCGGCCCCCTTCTTGACAACTAACGGCACCCGTCAGGGTTGTCCTCTGTCTCCAGTCTAATGATTAAACCACTAGCAGAATCCATATGCACTAACGGGCGCATCGCGGGCTTCAACTTGGGTCCCTAGCGTCACGTCATTGGTCTTTACGCCAATTATATAATTCTCACTTTTATGGACCTGGAATCCTGGAATTGAGGATTGAGGATTGCCAGGCTGCGTGGTGAGTATGTTTTGTTACCAAACACACACCTGCACATGTACATGTACCAAAATTCACACAAATGTATAAAAACATATTAGAAGGACAGCGTGGGGCACGACGTTCCCGCTGCAATCTGGTGACATATATTGAGCCTACTGTGGACGGGGTGCCTACACTTCGGACTGGTGGTGCAAGCTAAAACACTTCATTAAAGTTAAATCAGTAGAAAAATGAGCGGCACTCACCAGTATGCGTCTTTCCTTTTTTTAAAGGCAGGTTACAGGCAGCATGGCAAGGGGAGGGAGTGTGGAGGACAGGTGACTGCACACTCCCTCCCCTTGCCATGCTGCCTGTAACCTGCATGTCAAAAAAGGGAAGACGCATACTGGTGAGTGCCGCTCATTTTTCTACTGATTTAAAACACAAATGTATGTTCATTGGGCAACATCACAAATTGTGTATTGACCCAGCATCTGGATGAGGCAACAATGTGCATTGCCTTGTTGATGACACACAAACAGGAATATGGCCAAAACAGTCATGTGCTGCACAAATGGTGACGTCTACACTCAGCCTTAACCTCACTATATTTGGGCCAAAGATGAGTCCACAGTGTAAATGTGCCAAGGAAAAATCAGTACCATGTTCAACACACACATGACACACTGGCCCACAGATGGGGCCCCGGACACACAGGACAATATAGCCACACCATGATGTTATAACTGAACAAACAATACTACCTGAACAATAGGTGTACGCAGCCATGGGGCAAACACCAGTGGCTTCATGCCATTTATTAAATAAAACACACAAACACATACCATGTGTAGGTGTGGTTGGCCACAAACAAACATATCTTGCCACGGTAGTTGGCCTCCTGCCACTAACCATACTGTGTCCTACCCACACTACATGCATACAACATGACCTTCTACCCTATCTGTCATGCTGGAGCTACACAGGGTAACAATCTAAATGTTTTACACCAATGTCGTTAACCTTTCTCATGAAAGCTCTGTGATTGTGCTTTCCAATATAGATGAGGATGATTCCTCCTCAGAAGATGGGACCCAGGCCCCACCCGGAGGTGGGCCAGCGACACCACCGCCACAAGAGGCCGCAGCAACATCATCGCCACCTGGGAATCCACCGTCCCCAGGGCCTGAGGAGGAGGAGGTGCCCTCACCAGCAGGGCTGGAGGAGGAGGAGATGGCATCACCACCAGGCCCAGAGGAGGAGGAGATGGCATCACCACCAGGCCCAGAGGATGGTGCGCCTTCCAGCCCAGGCCCCCTTGTGCCACCCAGCCCCATCGTCTGGACACAGACCCCCAGACCAGGAGTCATCCCACCTCCCACTGTTTCCAGCTCAGTGGCGAGCCCAGGGGATGGCCATGTCCCCTGAGCCTGCTATTGAGCCAGCCTTTGTTGACTATGGTGGTAAGTGTGTATTTTTGTGGCCTACGCCCTACACACTGTACTCAGTGTTGTGTTTTTGTCTCATCAGTATTTTCTCACTGTTTAATTTAAATTATGTTCAACTATTTGTGCAATATGGAGAACGTGTCGGGGCTGCTGGCTGGAGTTTGAGCCCATCCCCATCACCCCCTGATAGTCACGATGAGGTGGAGGCAGAGGGTAAGGAGCATCATTTTGTGTGAGTTCACTAACCATCCCCAGCTACTCTTGAAAACTAAAGTGTTTTTTATTCCCAATACAGGTGTCCCTACCATGGAGGATGTCATCCGTGCCCACCATGAGGTGGTGGAAACATTGAGCAGGGCACACCAACGCGGCCTGCAACAACTGGCCCGGTTGGGTGCCATGCTTGCTGCCCTCCAGCAAGCACATGGCAGGTTGCCCTAAACCAGATGCACAGAGCCTCATTAATGGGCAAACCTGCCCCTAAAAACTGTTGTCCATGTTGGACTTTCACTCATCCCTGTTGCCCTGTTGGCATTTGTGTTTTTTTGTTAGGCCCCGTTTGCCTCTTTTCTTATAGTGTCCCACATTGGGACCGTGGGGAGTGTGTTGTGGCTACTCCTAGACCAAACAAGCATTGTGTCATTTTTGGCCACTGTGTGGCACACATGTTGGTTCTGATTAAATGATTTGCAGCACATTTCTGTGTGGTCCTTGATGGTAACACACACATGTTGGGCTCACACTCAGCAAATTGGGCTAACAGTGTGAGACATATTTGTATACCTCTTTGATGTTGGAATATATGTTACAAATCCCCATCCTGTACCAGCACTCCCGCCATTGGCCAGAATGTGTGTTTAATGTAACCTTTTATGTTGCACACATTCATACACCCACTCAACACACTTGTGTTGTGAACCCTGAAAAAGACTTGGTCCATGGTCAAGTTGTTTTTTTTTAATGAGTAAATATAAATCAAGCCACCAAAATCAAAACAACATAATCTGGCCAGCCAAATCGGCCATCAATATGGGCTTAAAACTGCCCAAAAAAACATAACAAAATAAAAAAAAACAATGTAGCCAGTCCATAAGGGCAACATAGTGCATTGGCTAGTAGTGTCCACTCTCATCATCATCCTCTGGTTGATCCGACAATGGCTCCTCCCCCACCCTCTCATGGTAGACCCACCCTGCCTGAGAGGGTGCTGCTCTTCTTGCACTTCGTCTTTGGGGAGGTGGAGTATCCGGACATGGGGGCCTCCTCACCCTGCGTTGGGTGGGCGCAGTGGGCCAAGGGGTGGTCTTCTCGGGGACGGGGATCATGGACCCCCATCGCAGGGACCCATCTATGCCCACCTCCAGGACACGATAGATGGCCTGCTCAGCGATGTCTCTCTGCTCTGGCTCCATCCGGGCGAGCATGTCACTGGTGACGTGGCCAAAACCAGAGGTGGCTGTTCGCTCTTCGTCCAAAAGGACCCTTTTGGCCCAGGTACCCAGCACGGTATTAGGTGGGGCCGGTGGTCTTCTTCTTCGAATTGCTGAGCTGGGCCCTGGGAACGGCCCCCCACCACTGCTTCCGGCCACTGGCTCTCCTGCTGATGTTGTAGGGAGAGCCTCACCAGCTTGTGGCTCGTCCTCACTGGAGCCAGGCAGCTGAGGGGCCTGGAAAAAAAAAGAGAGGAAAAAAAATAAATACCACAAAGCAGTATCATTGATGTCAAGTGCTTAAAGCCCCACCCCATCAAGTCCACCACACAAAACACAAGGTCCCAACGGTCCCAAAAAAAAAACAGGAGCAAGGTTCTAATGGCTAACAAATGCAAGACTGACGTATACTCACCTGCGCCAGCAAACTGTCTAGAATACAAAAACCAATTTTAACAAAAAAAGGAAACAAAAAACACAAGGGTATGTGACCACAGGAGCTTTAAGCTGCTTTTTAACAGCTGGTAGCCCATGCGGCTGAGCCTTACCTTCCCAAAAATAAAATGCATGTTGAGAATGATTTTAACCTACACTCCATGGGGCAAAGGCATGACACATGCTTGTGTTCCATTGGTAATTTCTGTGCTATTGGCCAATTGAAAGGGCAAACAATGTGCATTGGATAATTTAAACAACAAAAGAGAATATCCCCCTAGGTTGTTTAATGTGAAGGACAGTGAGATCCACCGTTTTAGGTGTGTCACTAACTGTCTACAACTGCCCTTGAGGGCACATACCCCTTATCAAAAATAAATACAACCTAACAATTCAACATTAGCACCAATGGAGAAGTGTGGGTAGGAAATCCATGCAGCCAATCACACCTGTGGAGCAAACATGGTGGTCCCCCACCCCAACACAATTACCCACCTCCTTTGGCAGGGATATTTCTGGGGCTGGGCCTACAGAGGACGGGGCCGACCCAGGCTGCTCCGCGATCCCCGCGAGCTCTCTTGGCCCAGAGTGAAGGTGAGGAGGTCATAATACCACAATTGAGGCTTGGGTACCTCCTCACCTCCAGCCCCGTTGTTCGGTGTAGGTCTTGTGAGCCCGCTGGAAGGGGAGCACAGGCCTTTGATCTTATTGTATATTGCACCCGCGTCCCATCTCTTGCGGGGCTGGAGGCGTTTCGCCAGCTCCACAAGAGGCTTGTGGGCCGCAGCCCACGCTGACGCGTCATGATATGTGGGCAGCGCCGTCCGCCACAGGCACTCGTGTTCCTGATACAGGGCAAGGAGTTGGGTCACGAATTCCGAATACCCAGCAGCCATCTGTGAAAAATATAAAAATATGACCAATCAGGGCCTACACAAGGCATGCATACAACACACTATACTGAGTATATACATCCAGTCATATTTGGCGGGATATAATTGGTGGATCATGTATGTTTGCATGTGGGACACCCTTGGTGAAGGAACCCTCAAGAAGCTATGGTTGCCATAAGGGGCGTAACTACAGTAGGTGCAGGGGTTGCGATTGCACCGGGCCCTGCAGCCTAGGAGGGCCCCAAAAGTCTCTTTGGCCTATAGAAAAAGTCTAATACTAATAAAGTTGTCCAATAATTGGGGGCCCCGTTGGAGCTTTGGCATCGGGGCAGCTGGCCCTGAAGTTACGCCACTGATTGCCATGTATGTAAGGATATTTCATCAAAAGGAGAAATACATGTGGAGTCAAACAATTGCTTTAAACAATCATATACATCTTTTTATTAGAGACACATCTAATATATAAAGCTGAATGGTGTATGTGTGTGTGTATGTATGAATATCAGGGATTGGCATCTACACCGTCGCAACTACAGCCACAAAATTTTGCACAGTCACACGTCTGGACCCCGAGAGCGTCATAGGCTATGTTGTGAGGCGGAATTTTAACCCTGCGCGTTCCAGTTCACCAAACAATTTTATCCCCTATCTACATAATGGGGAAAAAGTGAATGGAAAAGTGTTGGAGGAAAATCGACAGCTGTCAGCTATAGCCACAAAATTTTGCACAGTCACACGTCTGGACCCCGGGAGCGTCATAGGCTATGTTGTGAGGTAAAATTTTAACCCCGCGCATTCCAATTCACCAAACAATTTTGCCCCTATCTACATAATGGGGGAAAAAGTGACAGTTACCAAATGACAGTTGTGAATGAGAGGGGCTTAATGATAGCGCCAAAGACTAACAGCATATACCAGCATATAGTCACTAAGGTGGGGCCCCAACATGAGATATTCACCACGCACGGGGACATGTATACACACCACACGCACACAGAGTAACAGCAAGTATATAGTCGCTAAGGTGCAGCCCCAACATTGGATACTCACCACGCACCCGAACAAACACACACACCACAAAGAGACAACACATAACACAGAGACACACACACCCACGGGGACACACATACACCCTATAGCGGACACATGCACTCACTCCACAGGGACACACACACACAAAACAAAGAGACACACACAACACAGACACACACCACACAGACCCCCCCACAGGGACACACACACATAGCCACCCTATAGGGACACATGCACTCACCCCACAGGGACACACACACACCAAAAAGAGACACACACACACCACACAGACCCCCCCACAGGGACACACACACATACACACCCTATAGGGACACATGCACTCACCGCACAGGGACACACACACACCACAAAGAGACACACACAACACAGAGACACACACACCCCACACAGACACCCCTCCACAGGGACACACACACATACACACCCTATAGGGACACATGCACTCACCCCACAAGGACACACACACCACAAAGAGACACACACAACACAGATACACACACACACCACACAGACCCCCCCACAGGGACACACACACATACACACACTATAGGGACACATGCACTCACCCCACAGGGACACACACACACCACAAAGAGACACACACAACAGAGACACACACCACACAGACCCCCCACAGGGACACACACACATACACACCCTATAGGGACACATGCACTCACCCCACAGGGACACACACACCACACAGACAGACACAGATGTGCACAAATCAACTCACACAACTCGCCTCATACGTGTGCTATCTTTAATTTCCAAACATAAACATCTGATTAAAAACAGCCAATGTGCAACACATGTGCCATATAGGGAATTAAGGCAGATGTCAGTCACATGAGCTGTCTATTATGTGTATGTGTGAGGTAAAATATACTGCCCGGCTGGGGGGAGGGTTTACTGTTGGCTGGAGATTTATTAGGCTACCTATAGCAATCAATCACAGCTCAGCTTCTATTTTCTTACAGGTCATTAATATGACATATTCAAATTCTATTTTGTTATAGCTAACATCAGTTATTTATTAACCTGGGCGTAGCCGGGTACTACAGCTAGTATAAACATAAATATGCAGAAAATAAGGTGCATCATTAAAAGGCACATAGTACATTGTCCATAAACAAAAGACAAGAGCGCACAGTGTTTAACACAATTGCACATTCATAGGACAAATCAGCATTGGTTCACTAATAGTTCATTCTTTAGATCTCTAGTGAGACAGCCATAGTAATCATAAATATAGACTGGCAGCTCACAAAAAACTATTGCAGCGTCCCATAAAGTGCATATAGTAAAGAAACTTCATACAAAAGTGCACAACAAGTCAAATGGATAAGGTGCACCTTATCCATTTGACTTGTTGTGCACTTTTGTATGAAGTTACTTTACTATATGCACTTTATGGGACGCTGCAATAGGCTTTTGTGAGCTGCCAGTCTATATTTATGATTACTATGGCTGTCTCACTAGAGATCTAAAGAATTTACTATTAGTGAACCAATGCTGATTTGTGCAATTGTGTCAAACACTGTACGCTCTTGTCTTTTGTTTATGGACTATGTACTATGTGCCTTTTTAGGATGCACCTTATTTCCTGCATATTTATGTTTATATGTGTCTCTAATAAAAAGATTTATATGATTGTTTAAAGCAATTGTTTAACTCCACATGTATTTCTCCTTTTGATGAATTATTAATCAAGTGTTGAGTTGCTCAGCTAATCAGGCAATCACCTGATAGCTGTTGTGTTTACTAAACAAAACCATATGGAATATGTATATTTAGTATGTAAGGATATGTTTGAGTCAAAAGGGAAAAAAAGGCAAAAGGGCCACGATCAGTTAGCAAAAAAAGCAGAGACACTGTGGGACAACACCACTACAACGTATGGTATCGATAAAAAACATGGCTACATAACTAATTAACAATATTTAGTGCATATAGGTAGCATTGGTAATGACTATTATCAACACACTATATACATTAACACATGGCGCTCCCTGATGTCTGACCAAGCGCATAAGTTGCATGTAGCGTACGCATCAGCGTTACCTAAAAAGCAGTAGCATGGGGGTGCCAAAGCATGTGAGTACACTTACCGTCGGACCAACAGAGAAATGATTCCTGGACACCACTAGCTCAATGCACATTCCCGTCTGGACAGGGGCTGGTCGACAAGACAGGAAATTTATACTGACCCACACCAATCAGCACACACCAATTCGGCACCTTACTAGACAACACCTGTGAACACCCATATGTGGCTGCTGAGTAGGTGTTGACAAAGCGCCGTGATTGGTTTCTGCTCATTGAAAAGCAGCTCATGCCGGATGGGCGTCACGCTTGCTGCCTAGAGTCATTAAGTAAGTATTTGTGTGCAGACATGGTTGTAGCAGCGTGGAGAAGTGTTGCGCCTGATTGCCTTTGGTATTGCAATAGGGTACTGTATGTGACGCACATGTGATGTCAGTTTTTGGACTACAATAGAGTAGCACGCTGGTGTATTTTTACATACATGTGTATGCCATACATTGCCATATTGTAGTTAGAAAAGTAATGTGTTTGTTTCCATTCGCCATACAGGATCATGGCTGCAGGATTCTTCAGTGTTTTTTCGTGAAGATGGCCAATTTAGTGAAAATATCATACTGCTTGGGGGCAACACACACTCGGACCAACATGGCTAGGATCAGGCATGGATTGAGGCTTGAGGCAGAACAGAATGTGTAGATGTGGATCTCCCCCCTTGCAAACACATGTGGCCCTGCATCACTACAGGATGAGTCATGTATAATCTTCTTCCTGTCAACTGGGATTACTCACCCTGAAAGGCTGTGGTACGTTGATACTTACAGACTGTAGAAGAGTTAAAATATGGTAACCTACATTGTTTGTCTGACATGTATAGCCATTCTTTGTGGTGACACATGTACCTTTTTAACACAGATATGGCCTGATGTGTTACTTTGTTCAACACTACAAAGTGTAAAAGGATGGACGGGGTTGATCAGTGAGCAGGTTTCCTTTGTTTTCCGCCCACTTGTGGGTGATGGCCTTGCAATGGTAAAAAGGATGTGTGTGGTGCGCACACGACTGATTAAATATGCTATTCCCTAGTGGCCAATTGAAGTATTGTGCGGCTTACTTTATATGCAAACTTATCACCATATTGTTCTATGTAGTGATGATTTATGTTTATCATATACAGGTGCTGATACACAAGATGCAGAAACATCGTGATCGACGTGTTATCGCGGCTCTTGCGTTGGTGGAAGAGCAACTGTGGATGGAGGATAGATATGAAAGGTTGATGCGTCGCAGACTACGGCGTGTGTGGAGTCGGGATTGGCTTTGCCGACGGGACACCCGGAGCCACATGCACCTGTTGCGTGAGCTGGAGGATAATAATCCGCATGATTTCCAAAACTACCTCCGTATGTCCGAGGACTCTTTCACCTTCCTTTTGGAGCATGTTGGGCCATTGATAGCCCGTCAGGACGCTGTCATGCGTCGATCTGTATCAGCTGTGGAGCGTTTGGCAATTACTTTGCGGTTCCTGGCTACAGGCCGGTCAAGGACCGACCTCACATACATGTCACGTGTATCACTGTCCCTGCTGAGCCGCCTGATCCCAGAGATGTGTGAGGCCATCTGGAGTGCTCTGCTGCCACCCTACCTGAAGTTGCCTGAAATACCCGCAGAATAGATGCAAGTAGCCCGAGGCTTTGAAAGCCGGTGGAACTTCCCAAACTGCGGTGGCGCTTTGGATGGTAAGCATGTGAGGATTACTAAACCACCCAACTCGGGCTCTTTGTATTATAATTACAAAGGGTATTTTAGTATAGTCCTCATGGCCCTGGTGGATGCGAACTATGAGTTCCTCTACGTGGACGTTGGAATGAACGGGTGAATCTCAGATGGGGGGGTGTTCGCCCACTGCAACTTGGCACAAGAACTAAGGACAGGTGGGCTGAACTTGCCCTCAAATGAAGAGACAAGCCATCATCTCAACTTTACGTTTGTGGGGGATGAAGCGTTCCCACTTTAGGCACACCTACTACAGCCATATCCCCAGAGGACCCTTACTTCTGAGCGACGCATTTTCAATTACCGGCTATCCCGGGCCCGCCGTGTGGTTTAAAATGCGTTCGGGATCATGGCGAATACATTCCGGGTTTTTCGTACGCCTCTGTATATGAAACTGGAATCTATTGACGCGGTAGTGCTGGCCTGTTGTGTGCATAACTTCCTGTGTCGTAGGGATCGAGCATCATACACGCCGGCAAGTTTTGTAGATTCTGTGGACCCCACAACAGGGGAGGTCCGTCCAGGGGCTTAGCGTGATGACGACCATGGTGTAGCGCCACTGCAGCCGCTGAGCCGTGGTCGCACTCAGCAGGAGGCCAGGAGCAGTAGAGACGCATACTGCTCCTACTTTAATGGCCGTGGGGCAGTGGGCTGGCAGAACCAGCAGGTGTAGTGGTGATGGTGCTGGGAGGAGACCAAATGGTGGCCATGCTGTACACCGCAGGGTGCCTGCACCATGGTGGTTTCCTGGGGTATTTTCTTGTGTGCACAGGTTTTAGTTAGTTAGTTTGGGTTTTATTTGTGTTATGTGGGTGGTGCACACTTTATCATTGTTTCAAAGTTTATTATGTTTTTGTGTTTCTGTTTTTCATTTCTGTTTCCAATGTTACATTATGTTTTAATGTCCATTGTCTTTCCTTTCTGTATTTTATTTTTTGATTTCATGTGCCTAAAAATAATACATATATTTTTTTGGATCCAAATGACTATGTGTGAGACTGATTACTTGGGGATGGAGGGCAGTGTGATCAAGGTTTGTGTTGTGCCCAGTGCTTTGACACCCATTGGCACCTATGGCTGGGTAGGAGACACATTATGTGTGGGTGGCCATGAGCTATGTGAAGGTATTTGGTCAACAGTGTAGGTGACAAATGTGTGTACAAAACCATAGTGGTGTGGTGTAGGCAGAGGGTCACCTGAACACAACACATTGATGCAGCACATGATATTGTGTGGCATGTGGATTTCAGTAAGTAGTGCAGCACATGTGCAGACACACACATAGTGTACAGTTGGTATGTCAGCTGCTCAAGGCCATTGACATATGTTGGCACATATGCTATCTGTATTGTGGCTCTATTCACACATTTAGATCCAGACGCACACATAGCCAAACACTTAGTTATTTAAACGCACTGACTGTGTGACTGTAAACCGCTCCTGTGTGACACGTGAGCGTCTCTGCAGTGGATATCGGCACACTTCGCTACGTCACAAGCGCCTATTCCGTGTGACACTCCAAACACTATTGCGTCACGTATTCGCCATCCGACCTTCGCGACGGAGTGTGGCACGCCTATGTGTTGTACCTGCTGCCCAGGTCCGCCCATATTCCTTTGTGGATGGCGGCGTGTGTAGCGGGGAAGGTATTCCACAAGAAGTTATCCGCAGCACCTGTCGGCACTTCCGGGGAACACAGATACCTTCAGTGGACAACGCAATGGTGGCGTGTATATGCGGCATCAGCGATCGGTGTCCACCGTTAAAAACGTGCACATGCGGTGGATACCTGTTGCTAGGCATAGTGGCGGCGTGTAAAGGTACCTTCAGAGATGTTAATGGGTATAGGACCTCACTGATCTGATATTAATGACCTATCACAAAGTTAGGTGATCAAAATCACAATCCTGTACAACTCCTTTAAACTAGAAATATTTTTATTTACTCAATATTTTCCATAGTATTTTCACAAAGTCCCTAATGGAAAAATTAAGTCTATGATTCATGACCATTTTCTTCATGATTTATTATAGCATCTTTTAGGGAGGGTTTAAATCTTGTTCTCATCATTAGAATTGTGATAAATATCAGAGTAAAAACAGAACACATTCTCTAAGGAATAAAATGAATCACATTGATATTAAATACATTTGGAGCCAGAATAATATAAAATCCAATCTGTTCACAAAACATGATGTAATGTCCACCACCCAGCTGTTGTTTAACTGACAGAGAGCTGCAGTGATCACAATATTTCCAGGGTGTCGTGACAAATTTATCTTTTCCTGCTTAAATGGTATGAAAAAAACCTGTCAAATTCACTACAACTCAAATTGCTGCAAACTGGGCTGATTCTTTGGAAATACAGTATCTCACTTTCCTCACAAAATCAGTTCTATGGGCGTATTAGAAAAAAAAAAGAAAGAAAAACATCTGTTGGATCGCTGGTGGTTAGGAGTTTATGTGGGAACATGTCCAAGGACATGGAAGCAGAAATATGCTCTTTAATCAGCCATGACTCTATTTATTGGAAATTTGCCAGTCTGAAGTCTTCAAGAAAAATTTCCCTGTAATTTTTCCAGATAGAATTCATAGAAACATGTTCATTATATGTCCATCATTTATTGATTGTTACATATTTTATATGTAATTACCGTATATACTCGTGTATAAGCCGACCCGTGTATAAGCCGACCCCCTACTTTTGCCCCCAAAATCTGGGAAAACCTATTGACTCGTGTATAAGCCGAGGGTGGACCCCAGCACAGGTATACAGCCCCCAGCAGTGTGGTATACAGGCCCGCGCAGTGGTATACAGGCCTCCCCAGTGGTAGTATACAGCCCCCAGAAGTGTGGTATACAGCAGCCTCCCCAGTGGTACATACAGGCCCCAGCAGTGTGGTATACAGGCCTCCCCAGTGGTAGTATACAGCCCCCAGAAGTGTGGTATACAGCAGCCTCCCCAGTGGTACATACAGGCCCCAGCAGTGTTACAGCAGCCTCCCCAGTGGTATATACAGCAGCCTCCCCAGTGGTAGTATACAGCAGCCCCAGAGATATATACAGCAGCCCCAGTGGTAGTATACAGAAGCCCCAGAGGTATATACAGCAGCCTCCCCAGTGGTATATACAGCAGCAGACCCAGTGGTAGTATACAGCAGCCCCAGAGATATATACAGCAGCCCCAGTGGTAGTATACAGCAGCCCCAGAGGTATATTCAGCAGCCTCCCCAGTGGTATATACAGCAGCAGCCCCAGTGGTAGTATACAGCAGCCCCAGAGATATATACAGCAGCCCCAGTGGTAGTATACAGAAGCCCCAGAGGTATATACAGCAGCCTCCCCAGTGGTAGTATACAGCAGCCCCAGAGATATATACAGCAGCCCCAGTGGTAGTATACAGAAGCCCCAGAGGTATATACAGCAGCCTCCCCAGTGGTATATACAGCAGCAGCCCCAGTGGTAGTATACAGCAGCCCCAGAGATATATACAGCAGCCCCAGTGGTAGTATACAGAAGCCCCAGAGGTATATACAGCAGCCTCCCCAGTGGTAGTATACAGCAGCCCCAGAGATATATACAGCAGCCCCAGTGGTAGTATACAGCAGCCTCCCCAGTGGTATATACAGCAGCAGCCCCAGTGGTAGTATACAGCAGCCCCAGAGATATATACAGCAGCCCCAGTGGTAGTATACAGAAGCCCCAGAGGTAGTATACAGCAGCCCCAGTAGTAGTATACAGCAGCCTCAGTGGTATATACAGCAGCAGCCCCAGTAGTAGTATACAGCAGCAGCCCCAGTAGTAGTATACAGCAGCAGCCCCAGTAGTAGTATACAGCAGCAGCCCCAGGGGGGGGGTATATACAGCAGCAGCCCCAGTAGTAGTATACAGAAGCCCCAGTAGTAGTATACAGCAGCCCCAGTAGTAGTATACAGCAGCAGCCCCAGTGGTAGTATACAGCAGCAGCCCCAGGGGGTATATACAGCAGCAGCCCCAGGGGGTATATACAGCAGCAGCCCCAGGGAGTATATACAGCAGCAGCCCCAGGGGGTATATTCAGCAGCAGCCCCAGGGGGGTATATACCGCAGCAGCCCCAGGGGTATACAGACCCCCCAACCCCCCATTAGTATACAGGGGCCCCAGCTGTATACAGCAGCCTCAGCTGTATACAGCCCCCTCGTAGTATCCAGGGCCCCCCTTGCTGCACCTGTAAAGGAAGATGTCAGTATACTTATCGCTGCTGCCGCCGCCGCCGCTCCGCTTCTCGGTCACCGCGCTGCTCCGGCCGGGTCTTCATGCTTCCTGTTTCTTCTCCGACGCTCGAACAATGACGTCATTTCCTGAGCGCCGGAGAAGGAACAGGAAGCATGAAGACCCGGCCGGAGCAGCGCGGTGACCGAGAAGCGGAGCGGAGGCGGCGGCAGCAGCAGCGATAAGTATACTCACATCTTCCTTTACAGGTGCAGCAAGGGGGGCCCTGGATACCACGGGGGGGCTGTATATACGGCGGGGGGGGGGAGACCACGGGGGGGGGGGGGGCTGAGTGACGTTGATGGCAGAAATTACCGTATATACCCGTGTATAAGCCGAAAGGGGACTTTTCAGCACATTTTATGTGCTGAAAAACTCGGCTTATACACGAGTATATACGGTACATGTAATTGCTAGAGATGTGGAAGAATAAGCAATTTCTCTTTCTGGATTGAAATGGTAACTGTTATTTACAACAGATGCCATGGACATAGACTATTCCTTGGTACTCTTAATTGACACTGAAAATTCTACATGTTTCTAGCCCCTTTCACATCAGTGTTTTTCGCTGAATGCGGCAGATCCGGTAGATTTACTGCATCTGCAGCCTAACGGTCAACTTGCAGTACATTTGCAGCAAGTCCCATGCATTGTCTATGGGGCTTGCGGTCGGGTGCGGCAAGGGTGATTCTGCCGGATGTGGCAGATCCGGCACTTTCGGCAGCGAAAAAAAAAAACACTGGTAACCACGTTTTTTTTCCACGGCCACAACTGTCAGATTTGCCAGATCGCGACAAAATCGCAATTGCCGCACTTGCCACAAGCCCCATAGAGCATTAATGGGGGCTTAAATCAAGTGCACCGCAAGTCAGCAGTTAGGTGGCAGATGCAGCAGATGCGGTAAATCTACCGGATCTGCACAATTCAGCGAAAAATGTTGATGTGAAAGGGGCCTAAGATTGTTTTTTTCAATGCTGTAGTGATTTATTAGTATCTTGTGGCTCCTCAGTCAAAAATACATAATTTTTCAACATACTGCCACAAAGGAACACACCTAAATACAGTAGGAAGTCCCAGGATCCTACACTATCAAAACCAAAAGGAGTTATCCAGGACTGTTTTTACTCAGAATGCTAAGAACTGTCAGGCAGAACCTGTCTGATGTACCTGATCATGGACCACTCCTGCAAGCGATTCTACTGCTTCATGTTTACAGAGCAGCTCTTCCTTTTCTAGGTTGCTCTGTTGATGAGACCTGACTGTAGGTGTCATGCTGATTGACAGCTATCTTCCAACAGTTAGCTAGTGAGGATCTAGCTGTCAATCAGCATGACATCTGCAGTTATGCTCCATCAGCAAAGCAGAATGGAAGAGAAGCAGCTGCTCTTTTGACATGGCATCACCCAAAGCTGTAGAATTCGTGATTGTGTGGCACCCCAGGGGTTAATGTGCCACAGTAAAACCACAAAGGGTTAACTCCCCACTCAACCCACAACACTACACTAGCGCCTCCAGGCCAGAAGGGGCAGCTTAAGCTGCTTCCCTATATATTCTGTTGTGGAGAGGAAGTGGGGAAGAGCAGAGTGGTGGGAGGAGCTAATGTTGTTTACCTCAGAGTGGCAGTGACAGTTAGTCAGTTGGAGTTAGTTCTGTTCCTGGGAGGACTGAGGAAGAAAGACTGGTGGTGTAAAGGGGCTGCCTTAGGCCTCTCCACAGCCTGCTACCCACATCCAGGCCTAGCCAGGGTCTGAGGGAAGGAGTAAGAGAAACAGGAGAACACATCTGGGAGACTGAGTTACCTCATAACTCGCCCCAGAGGAGCGCACAGACCGGATGCCGGATCCGAAACTGTGACTGACACACGCAGCACAGTAAACACCGGACTAGTGGAGGTTATATATCTACACTGTACCTCAGCAAAGCAACACGGCAGGGTCAGAAATCCAGAGGAAAGACTCAAGTTGCCTTGCAAAAGGGGGTACCTGTGAGGAGAGACAGGCCAGCAGCCTAGCTGAAGCGGCAGCAGGGCCACACACACAGCACAGGAGAGGGAAGCTGAGGACCTGGACAGGGTGGGAGCAAACCGGCCCCGGTACAGACTCCGTGGACAGTACTCTGCTAACAACATCATCTGCAGTAAAGACTTGGAAAACTTCAAAACCGTGAGTTTGTGTGATCCTTGTGCTCAAATCCTGTGTTCCCTCACAAGCAGCTGTCATCTCTACTACTACCCCAATCCTGCAATATCCATAGCACCATCTATTGACTGTTACTATCTCTGCCTCAGGGAACCCTGCTCTACCTGCGGAAAGTCATTACATCCCCAGCTGCCCAACATCATCCCCGGAGGTTCTGCAGCAGCAGTGGTCCCCTCACTGACCACAACCCGTGAGTCGCATCACGACAAACTCCCCTGTAAATATACCCCCATATATTGCGGAACCCGGGACACGGTCTGGACCAAGACTGCCGAGATATCCCCAGCAGTACCCCGGTCCGGTACCAAGTACCCGTCCCAGTGGGCTCCACAATTGTTCTGAACCGGCAAAGATTATCAGCAAGCTGAATATGCAGGTAGTAAGTAACTACCTGTTTGTAATCTCTTAGGCCCGTAGGAAAAAAATAAAATAGTCCCGGATAACCACTTTAAAGATATGTGACGAACTAAATTTGTTGCTGAAAGGTTTCCCTGCCCACTTGGCCTCCTTTCTTAAAACACCTTCTTAATTCTCATTAAGTTTGCAGCCAATGCCACATGCACCTTTTCTTCCATAAAACCTAATTTTCCTTTTTCAAATCTGCCTAGGTTGGAAAATGTTACACCTATCTTGGCCACATTCTGGCACACCACGTGTCAGAGATGCCACCATATACACTGCTCTGGCTCCAACATTCTGCTTCTCCCTGCTCCGTCTGTCTCCGCTGGGTCCTGAGATCCATGTATGCACGGTAGACACTTCAGTGCTCAGGGCACGACTGTGCTGCTCTGCTAACTTTTAAAGGGCCAATATGCGCTAGCCTGTAAGTACTTCTCAGCCAATGGCACAGGGTATTTCAGGCAGCATCCCCTATTGGGAGGTGCCTGATTAACATGTCTATGTTGCTTTGCTTCCTTAGTTAGTTGTCAGATCCACCTTGTGCTGTGCCTTGTTACAGGGCCTAATTTGCTTACATATCAGTGACCAGTGCCTCACAGTCACCAGCAGTGACATGCTACAGTCATCTGCTTTTCCCACCTACTAGTCATCAATGGTGCCCACCTGCTACAGTCAGCAGCTGTGCCCCCCTGCTGCAGTCATCTGCGGTGCCCATCTGCTACAGTCATCTGCTGGGTCCTCTTCCGCTGTGTTCACCAATGTCTTTCATGCCCGTCTCTGGATTATGATGCCAGCCTGCCAGGGCATCGTTATCCCCTAGGGCTGGCCTCCATTGGCTACCTACCAGCTAAGTCTTTTTCCACCTCCTGGTCTATAGAGGAAACCTTAGTGGTCGGTCCGGGTTGCTTTTACAGGTCAGTGAACGGTGTTCCTGGTTCAGTGGATCCACGCCCAACGGGCTCACTTCCTCAGGTGTGACAGAAATCACATCCCTGGTCTTCCTTTGCAGTCATTTGGATGCCATTATCCATGAAGACAATACTACTTCATGTATTCCTGTTGTGCTTCCTAATTTTTGCCCTCTGCTCACCCTCACATAAAGTGCCCTTAATGGAATAATAGGCAAGGATTACATTTAGAATGACATTTGTTAAAAAGATCCCATGCAAACAACTGTGTCATTTCAGTTCCATTTCAGCTCTGATATCTTAATGTGTATAAAAGCAGAATCCTGTGAACTGCATTAATTGACTTAAAGGGATCCTGTCACCTCCAGAACGCCTCCTAAGCTACCAAAACATGTTCCTGCAGCATATTATCACTGATCTCACACTCCTTTTGTCTCCTAAAAGCATCCTGTGAAAGTGCTTAAAACGTTTTAATACTTACTCATTAGTGATTATAATTAGCAGGGGCTATATTCTTTAGCCCTTAGGGCGTGTTGTTTTGCAGCCTGAATGATCCACCCTCTCTCTGTCTGTTTGCTTTGCTTGTGCAGGCATTGCCCTCCCTCCTCTCTGTCACTCACAGAATGCAAATCATAAGTCCTGCCTTCAGCTCCACATCACAGCAGAAGCTGCAAAGATAGGGCTGGATCATTCAGGCTGCAAAACACACGCTCTAAAGGCCCTGTCTTACATAACGATATAGTTAGAGAAATCGTTGTAACTGTGACGTTACAACGATCTCTCCTGCGATGTCATTCTGTGTGACACTTTGCAGCGATCAGGCCCCTGCTGTGAGGTTGCTGATTGCTGCAAAGTGCTGCGGGTCATTTTTTGATCGTTGGTTTCCCGCTGGTCAGCATGTATCGCTGCGTGTGACAGCAAAAAACCAGCAATCAGTGACCTCACTGGTTGGTAACCATGGTAAACACCGGGTATCTAGGCAGCGTGCGCTACCTAGATATCCGGTGTTTACCATGGTTACCAGCGTCCTCCCTGCTTAGCACTGCCTGTAAGCAGGGATGACACTGGTAACTATGATAAACAGCTGGTATCCAGGCAGCGCGCGCTGCTTGGATACCCACTGTTTATCATAGTTACCAGCGTTCTCCCTGCTTACCGCTGCCTATAAGGCAGCGTTAAGCAGGGTGGACGCTGACATTGCCTTCAGCGATGTGGAAGGTGGCTCCCAAGGCCCTGATTGCTGGGGAGATATGCCTGTTTGACAGCTCCCCAGCGATAAGGTAACGACGCTCCAGCGATCCCGGCAGGTCGTTATCGCTGTCGGGATCACTGGAGCGGTCGTTATGTGTGACTGGGCCTTAAGGGCTAAAGAATACAGCCCCTGCTAATTATAATCACTAATGAGTGAGTATTAAAATGTTTTCATGCACTTTCACAGGATGCTTTTAGGAGACAAAAGAAGTGTGAGATTAGTGATAATATGCAGCAGGGACATGTTTTGCTAACTTATGAGGCGTTTTGGAGGTGACAGGATCCCTTTAAGCATCCTAAGATGTTTAATTTCTCTTTACCAACTACAGGCTGTTCTTCAACTTTACTCAACTGAACTCTCCCTGGACATCTGTAATTCCTTAAGGAATTGAGTTCCTGCAAATAATTCATACAGGAAGTTTCTTTTGCATGTTTCTCTTAAAATAAACTTTGCATAGCAAAGATTTTGCAATGAATAAAAAACATCATTGCTGAAATGTATGACTGAAAATCGATAGCAGTAACAAAGTATGATCTACCATCCGCACAGATAATAGTCTACAGCCCTAACCACAGTCTGCCCTGTCAAAGAGATACCCAGGCTGGTATCAGTCACTCCTTTTGTGCCTCCTGAGCATGGTTGCCAACTTGATTTTTTCTTTTTTTCTTGGACAACTTCTCAAAATATTATGGATAATCAATGTTTTTTATGTACACATTAGAAAACCATAACAAACAATTAAGATTATAAAAGATAAATGTCTACAAATCTATAAGACTGACATTAAGACATCAATTGCATTCACTGTGAACTTGTTAAATTATTACAATACAGTTATAATAATATCTATTAATTTCTCCAGTATCAAAAATATCAGACGTATCCATTTTTTTTCTTGTTGGACGGGAAAAATCTGCCCTAATTTTACATACTATTCCGAAATTTCTAGACAGTTGGCAATCCTTCTCCAGAGGTCCCCATGACTGCAAATCTACCATATACTTCAAAACTGTTAAAAATCATCCTCAATAACAAATGTGCAAACTAAGACCCTGATCTATCAAGAGCAGTTTTGCTCACGTTGGTCTTCATGAAAAGGTGTGTTGGAGTCAGACTCTCCTAATTCATTAAGTGGCGCATGCATCATAATTAATCCGGCAAGTTTGCAGGCGGTATTCTCTTCCACGCACCTCACCACAAAGATTATGCCAGTCATAGACTGTCATAAAGCTCCTGTAACTAGGTTCCTGTCTTTAGGATTTGTGATAGCTCAACAGTATGTGTATTTTAAATGTGGTTAATTTTCTTTGGGGAAATAAGGGTTAATGTCAATTTTCTCCTTGTTGGAAAGCTGCTGCCTTTGTTGGTTCAGTGATGGTGGTTGGTGACCATTCCCCCTCTCTTTAAATAGTCACATGACGCATCAACAGACGTCTGTGATAGATTTTATTTCTATGTAGACCATGGTGGTTCAGGACTGCCACTAGGAATTGCGGGGCCCCTGACTGGCAAAAGTTTGGGGCCCCCTGAGACTCCACCCCATATCTGCCTCCACCAAGCTCCGCCTCCACCCAGGCTCCACCTCCACCCCTTGAATCTTCTATAGTTTCACCGCCACCCTGTTGGAAAAACTCCATTTCTACACCACGTCCTCACCAATCACACATTAATCTTTTTCTATACATTGTTCTTTATTAGAGATGAGGAGGGATGTAAACAATAAATGCCACATGAGGCAAAATAATACTGATGCAGTTATACATTACCTTGTACAGGGGTGGGGAACCTTTTTTCCTGCCGGGGGGACATTTTGAAATTTCTACCATCATTCAGGGGCCGCACATCACCATGAAAATTACTCGGCTACATTTAATTAATTAGCTCAGCTAATTCCTTCTCCCTATCAACATCTTTTGATTTATTTTCAACAGTGAAGGATCTCCACTTATTTGCTCGCAAACTTGTCCTAAAGAAACTTCATGAGAGACCAATAACACCTGATGATATAAGGGATACTGAAACCAACACATGTAGGATTCTGGAAGAATTGGGGGAGGAGACAACAAACACTCTGGAAACAAGTAAGTTCAATTTTCCCAAGAAAAAGAGATTCCCTCAGATGAACATCTATCCGAACATTGAATTATTCACACACAATTGGTTATAGGAGAGTTAAATAAAATACCAAAGGGTATTAGAGGAGATAATTTAACTATCCCTCAAAGACAGGCTCTGAGTGAGTTGAAAAAAGTGAAGAATGTGATAATCAAACCCTCCAATAAAGGAGGAAATATAGTGATATGGCCGCAGGACATGTATGAAAAAGAGGCTTTCAAACAATTAAGAGATGCGAAGTCCTATAAGAGACTCACATATAACCCTACTCTTGTATTCCAAGCAGAACTAAGACATATCCTGGATTCTGCCTATGAAAAAGACATCATAAATAAAGAAACTAAGGAGGGACTGTATACTGAACAACCAAGAACATCATGTCTATATTTGCTGCCGAAAGTACACAAGAATCCGATTACGCCCCCTGGAAGACCTATAGTGTCGGGGAACGGAAACGTATGCGAACAGATTGGTAAGTATTTGGATTTCAATTTGAAACTGTCAGTAGAAATCCTCCCATCCTATACTAAAGACACAAACGATTTCCTAAAAAAGATCTCTAATGTGCACATGGAGGAGGATATGAGGTTAGTAGTATGCGATGTGGAATCGTTATACACGTCGATAAGACATGTGGATGGGATTAAAGCAGTGAAGTTCTTTTTGAGTACTACCAAACTGGATCAAGGATTCATTGACTTTCTGCTGCAGCTCCTTGAATTTGCCCTTGCACACAATTTCTTTCTCTTTAAGGGAGTACCCTACCTACAGCTCCAGGGAACTGCTATGGGGGCGGCTTTTGCACCCTCATATGCAAATTTATTCCTGGGGCTGTGGGAGAGGGAAATTTTCTAGAGTCAACCTATCCCTAAAAGTGATAAAGTGTTAATGTGGACAAGGTATATAGACCATGTCTTTATGATTTGGCAGGGTGTGGAGGGAGATCTTGTGGAATTCATTGATGCCTTAAATCAGAATAATATAAATGTGAGAATCACCAGTAATTATAGTGACAGAGAAGGTGAATTCCTGGATGTGAAAATACGTAAAGATACAACAGGGGTATCTACAGACAGAAGTATATAGGAAGGAAACATCAGTTAGTGCAGTATTACATGCTGCCTCTGCACATCCACAGTCCCTAATAAACAGCATTCCTACAGGACAATTTTTAAGAACGAGACGAATCTGTTCATCAGAATCCACATTTATTGAACAGGCACATGAATTGACCACGCGTTTTGAAGAAAGAGGATATTCAAGGAGGAGCATAAAGAGAGGTGTCAAGCAAGCTATATCAAGGACCATAGACGAGCTTTTATATCCGAAACCAAAGGGAACATCCAACCAAGAGGTAAGATTTATATCTACTTACAACTCAAGATCAAGGGAAGTGAGAAATGCAATTGAGAAATATTGGCATATATTACGGGCGGATCAAACATTGGCCAAATGCTTAAAAGAGGAACCAGCTGTGACATACAAGAGGTCAAGTAACTTGAGGGATCTCCTAATTCATAGCAATTATGGAGCCCCAAAACCGTCAGCACAGTTTGGAACGCAGGGCCCAAAATGGGGGTTTTATCCCTGTAGAAACTGCATAGCCTGCCCAAATATGATCAGAAGATTGGAATTTACCTCAGCAGACCAGGGGACACAATACAAGATTACAAGACACCTCACGTGTACTACAACACATGTAGTATATTATGTGGTATGTCCCTGTAACAAAATTTATGTGGGATTAACAACAAGGCCTCTTAAAGTTCACATTAGAGAACATGTTCTTGCGATTAACAATGCCAAAAAAGAAGATCTGTCCGTTTTGAAGCCTGTAGCAAAACACTTCAAGTTAGAGCATGATTGCGATGGGAATCTTTTAAAAGCATTCGGTATAGATTGTATTCCAACTGACACGTGTGGGGGTAACTTGAAAACAAAGTTGGCCCAATCAGAAACGCGGTGGATTTACAAAATTGGGAGCCTCAAGCCAGCCGGTGTGAATGATGTTTTAAGTTTTGCGCCGTTTTTATGAAGAATGAGGTATGCTTTTATTATTTTATATTTTTATTGTTCATTTTGATATATTTTTTAGGATCAAGGTACTCTGAAGATATGAAGACAAGAATCACTTTCACAAAGATTTTTGTGGACATTTTGCAATTTTTGTATTTTTATCGGATTTTATGGATTAAAATTTGAGTAATTACAATTCAAAGATTTTTTTAGAAATATTTATAGTACATATAATATTGAAGGGAAGGGTTACTATAAATAATCACAGATAGTACCCCATTTAAATATATCAAGAAAATCTTAATATTTTACCCAAATATTAAATACTCTTCACATTTATTATATTTTTCTATTTTTTCTATTTATTTTATTAATATACAAAAAACTTTATCTAGTAATTTATCACATGATTTATATTCACAAAATTTTTTTTTATTTTTTTATATATATTTTCTCATTTATTTTTGCAAAATATTTCGTTTCTAATAAAATATTTTTTATTATTTTTTATTATTTTTTTATTTTTTTATTTAATATTATATTTTATTTTTCATTTAATTTTGTGTTATTATTTTTATTTATCTATTTTTCTATCATTATTATCAATAAAAAAAATTTCTTGAACATCATTTTTTTGATTTTCTTTAAATATAAATAATTTTCTCTTCATTAAATTATTATTGTTTCTTATTTTTTCTCATTTTTTCTTATTTATATCCCTCATTTTATTCTTTGAAACTATCTTTGTGTCACTTTTTTGATTATTTACACATTCATATCCACTTTTGTTTATTTAAGCTACCGTATATACTCGTGTATAAGCCGAGTTTTTCAGCACAGAAATTGTGCTGAAAAGTGCCCCCCTCGGCTTATACACGAGTCAGTGACGGCTGACTGTGTGGGGCCGGTGTCCGGGGGATGGAGGAGGCAGGGGGAGGCTGTATAGTGAGCGGCCGGTCACGCGGGGCCGCTCATTAGTGCAATGCAATATGCACTGCATCCCCCTGTCCATCAGCGGCAGGGGGAGCCGTGCATATTACATTGCACTGTCAGTGCTCTCCCGCCCCCCTGTGGTAGTATACAGCACCCCCCCCTCTGTGAGTATACAGCAGCCCCCCGTGGTAGTATACAGCAGCCCCCCGTAGTATATACAGCAGCCCCCCCCTGTGAGAATACAGCAGCCCCCCGTGGTAGTATACAGCAGCCCCCCCGTAGTATATACAGCAGCCCCCCCGTGGTAGTATACAGCAGCCCCCTGTGGGTATATAGAGCCCCCTCCGTTGCTGCCGCACACCTGTAAAAAGAAGATCTTTCATACTTATCCTCCTGCTGTCACCGCGCGCATCCTCCGCTCTCCTTGCTTGCACCCGGCGTCCATCCACGTGACCGCGCACAAATAATGACGTCATTATTTGTGCGCGGTCATATGGATGGACGCCGGGGCCCGGGTGCAAGCAAGAAGGAGAACGGAGGATGCGCGCGGTGACAGCAGGAGGATAAGTATGAAAGATCTTCTTTTTACAGGTGTGCGGCAGCAACGGGGGAGGCTCTATATACCCACAGGGGGGCTGCTGTATACTACCACGGGGGGGCTGCTGTATATACTACGGGGGGGCTGCTGTATACTACCACGGGGGGGCTGCTGTATTCTCACAGGGGGGGGCTGCTGTATATACTACGGGGGGGCTGCTGTATACTACCACAGGGGGACTGCTGTATACTACCACGGGGGGGCTGCTGTATATACCACGGGGGGGGCTGCTGTATTCTCAGAGGGGGGGGCTGCTGTATATACTACGGGGGGGGCTGCTGTATACTACCACGGGGGGGCTGCTGTATACTACCACCGGGGGGGCTGCTGTATACTACCACGGGGGGGCTGCTGTATATACTACGGGGGGGCTGCTGTATACTACCACGGGGGGGCTGCTGTATATACCACGGGGGGGCTGCTGTATTCTCACATGGGGGGCTGCTGTATATACTACGGGGGGGGCTGCTGTATACTACCACGGGGGGGGCTGCTGTATACTACCACAGGGGAGGCTGCTGTATATACTACGGGGGGGCTGCTGTATACTACCACGGCGGGGCTGCTGTATACCCACAGGGGGGGGCTGCTGTATACTACCACAGGGGGAGGCACTGCTGTATACTACCACAGGGGAAGGGCTGCTGTATATACCACAGGGGGGGACTGCTGTATACCCACAGGGGAGGGGCTGCTGTATATACCACAGGGGGAGGCACTGCTGTATACCCACAGGGGGGGGGGCTGCTGTATACTACCACAGGGGAGGGGCTGCAGTATATACCACATGGGGAGGCACTGCTGTATACCCACAGGGGGGGCTGCTGTATACTACCACAGGAGAGGGGCTGCTGTATATACCTCTGTGGCTGCTGTATACTACCACAGGGGGAGGCTGCTGTATACTACCACAGGGGGAGGCTGCTGTACACTACCACAGGGGGAGACTGCTGTATACTACCACAGGGGGAGACTGCTGTATACTACCACAGGGGGAGACTGCTGTATACTACTACTGGGGGAGACTGCTGTATACTACCACTGGGGAGGCTGCTGTATACTACCACTGGGGAGGCTGCTGTATACTACTACTGGGGCTGCTGTATATACCTCTGTGGCTGCTGTATACTACCACTGGGGAGGCTGCTATATACCACTGGGGGGGACTGTATACCTGTGCTGGGGTCCACCCTCGGCTTATACACGAGTCAATAGGTTTTCCCAGGTTTTGGGGGCAAAAGTAGGGGGGTCGGCTTATACACGGGTCGGCTTATACACGAGTATATACGGTATGTTCACCTTCATTAAGGCTTAAAAGGCATAGTATTTTATATAATTTTATATTCTTCAGTATTTTATGTCATTAATCAATGTCATAATTGATGTTTTATATTAATATAGGATGGGATGAGTCCCTTGAACTCACAAGGTTTGAACCCGCATATAGACGTAGTTAGCACATAGATTAAGGGCAGCGCCACCACACTATTTACATGGTGAGAGCGCGCACATCCCTGCTTTGAGGCTGGTTGCCTTGGTGACGCGTCCTCCACAGCGTCGCGCCCTGCCTCTGCCCGTCATGACGTCGTGGTGGGCGGAGATGGGAGGTGACGTAGGACGCCGAATCCCATGCATCCGGTTTCGGGGGTAGGATGGCGTGCGCCATATTCACTAATGAGGCGGCAGGTATAAAGCCCGCATACCATCGCTACCCCACACCCTTCTTGAAGACGCTAAGGCAAAACGCGTAAAGGGTGAGCCCCTATAGGACCGGTAATGTTTTGTGACCCCCTGTTGTATACATGTTTTAATGGGATGTAATTTGCTCTTTTGCCTTGGTACAACATTGGATTATCCATGAGTGTGTACTGAGTCCAATCAGACGTATCAGTCAGCTATGTATATACAGTTAGGGCTAGAAATATTTGGACAGTGACACAAGTTTTGTTATTTTAGCTGTTTACAAAAACATGTTCAGAAATACAATTATATATATAATATGGGCTGAAAGTGCACACTCCCAGCTGCAATATGAGAGTTTCCACATCCAAATCGGAGAAAGGGTTTAGGAATCATAGCTCTGTAATGCATAGCCTCCTCTTTTTCAAGGGACCAAAAGTAATTGGACAATGGACTCTAAGGGCTGCAATTAACTCTGAAGGTGTCTACCTCGTTAACCTGTAATCAATTAAGTAGTTAAAAGGTCAGGGGTGGATTCCAGGTGTGTGGTTTTGCCTTTGGAAGCTGTTGCTGTGACCAGACAACATGCGGTCAAAGGAACTCTCAATTGTGGTGAAGCAGAACATCCTGAGGCTGAAAAAAAAGAAAAAATCCATCAGAGAGATAGCAGACATGCTTGGAGTAGCAAAATCAACAGTTGGGTACATTCTGAGAAAAAAGGAATTGACTGGTGAGCTTGGGAACTCTAAAAGGCCTGGGCGTCCATGGATGACAACAGTGGTGGATGATCGCGCATACTTTATTTGGTGAAGAAGAACCCGTTCACAACATCAACTGAAGTCCAGAACACTCTCAGTGAAGTAGGTGTATCTGTCTCTAAGTCAACAGTAAAGAGAAGACTCCATGACAGTAAATACAAAGGGTTCACATCTAGATGCAAACCATTCATCAATTCCAAAAATAGACAGGCCAGAGTTAAATTTGCTGAAAAACACCTCAAGAAGCCAGCTCAGTTCTGGAAAAGTATTCTATGGACAGATGAGACAAAGATCAACCTGTACCAGAATGATGGGAAGAAAAAAGTTTGGAGAAGTAAGGGAACGGCACATGATCCAAGGCACACCACATCCTCTGTAAAACATGGTGGAGGCAACATGATGGCATGGGCATGCATGGCTTTCAATGGCACTGGGTCACTTGTGTTTATTGATGACATAACAACAGACAAGAGTAGCCGAATTAATTCTGAAGTGTACCGGGATATACTTTCAGCCCATATTCAGCCAAATGCTGCAAAGTTGATTGGACGGCACTTCATAGTACAGATGGACAATGACCCTAAGCATACAACCAAAGCTACCCAGGAGTTCATGAGAGCAAAAAAGTGGAACATTCTGCAATAGCCAAGTCAATCACCAGATCTTAACCCAATTGAGCATGCATTTCACTTGCTCAAATCCAGACTTAAGACGGAAAGACCCATAAACAAGCAAGACCTGAAGGCTGCGGCTGTAAAGGCCTGGCAAAGCATTAAGAAGGAGGAAACCCAGCGTTTGGTGATGTCCATAGGTTCCAGACTTAAGGCAGTGATTGCCTCCAAAGGATTCGCAAACAAAATATTGAAAATAAAAATATTTTGTTTGGGTTATGTTTATTTGTCCAATTACTTTTGACTTCCTAAAATGTGGAGTGTTTGTAAAGAAATGTGTACAATTTCTACATTTTCTATCAGATATTTTTGTTCAACCCTTCAAATTAAATGTTACAATCTGCACTTGAATTCTGTTGTAGAGGTTTCATTTCAAATCCAATGTGGTGGCATGCAGAGCCCAACTCGCGAAAATTGTGTCACTGTCCAAATATTTCTGGCCCTAACTGTACTTGGGAGAGTGTAATGTTTACCCTTTAGGTTTAGCCACTAATGACTGTATGAAGATGTGTTGTGGAACCCTATTGGGAATATAATGCTGTTCTGAATAGGTGCAATTTGTTATCCACATACACATCTCAAGAAATCCGTTCAGGATTCTTGGTTTAGGAGCTAATCTTTTAGGGAGTGATATTCACCTCTAACACCTCTTCACCTCTAACATACATTTCAGCAGACTCCATGTAAATATCCTATATAATAACTTCTGCCAGTGTTTATATCACATATCTTGTACACTTGTTATATGATAACTGTTGATTTGAATTTTAATTAATTATTTAAACACCACCTGTTTTTGGAGTTATTTGCAAAGGAACAAATCTTTCAGTGCACTAATCACTGCACTTTATATGTTACTAGTAAAAAGGCCCGATGCAATTGCATCGGGAGCAGGGTGAAATGAATTGTGTGTATACAGGCGGGCCAGTGGGTAGCAGAGTATACAGGGGGCTCTGTGGGTAGCAGAGTATACAGACGGCTCTGAGGGTAGGAGATTATACAGGTGACTCTGTGGGTAGTAAAGTATACAGGCGGCTCTGTGGGTAGCAGAGTATACAGGTGGGTCTGTGGGTAGTGGAGTATACAGGCGTGTGTGGTGGTGGTGGCAGAGTATACAGGTGTGTGTGGTGGTGGTGGCAGAGTATATAGGTGTCTGTGGTGGCATAGTATACAGGCATCTGTGTGGTGGCAGAGTATACAGGTGTCTGTGGTGGTGGCGGCAGAGTATACAGGCGTGTGTGGTGGTGGCAGAGTGTACAGGCGTGTGTGGTGGTGGCGGCAGAGTATACAGGCGTGTGTGGTGGTGGCGGCACAGTATACAGGCGGGTGTGGTGGTGGCGGCAGAGTGTACAGGCGTGTGTGGTGGTGGCGGAAGAGTGTACAGGCATGTGTGGTGGTGGCGGCAGAGTGTACAGGCGTGTGTGGTGGTGGCAGAGTGTACAGGCGTGTGTGGTGGTGGCAGAGTGTACAGGCGTGTGTGGTGGTGGCAGAGTATACAGGCAGGTGTGGTGGTGGCGGCAGAGTATACAGGCGTCTGTGGTGGTGGCAGAGTGTACAGGTGTGTGTGGTGGTGGCAGAGTATACAGGCGTGTGTGGTGGTGGCAGAGTGTACAGGCGTGTGTGGTGGTGGCAGAGTGTACAGGCGTGTGTGGTGGTGGCAGAGTATACAGGCAGGTGTGGTGGTGGCGGCAGAGTATACAGGCGGGTGTGGTGGTGGCGGCACAGTATACAGGCGGGTGTGGTGGTGGCGGCAGAGTATACAGGCGTCTGTGGTGGTGGCAGAGTATACAGGCATGTGTGGTGGCGGCAGAGTGTACAGGCGTGTGTGGTGGAGTGTACAGGCGTGTGTGGTGGCGGCAGAGTGTACAGGTGTGTGTTGGTGGCGGCAGAGTGTACAGGCGTGTGTGGTGGTGGCGGCAGAGTGTACAGGCGTGTGTGGTGGTGGCGGCAGAGCAGTGTAGAGGCGTGTGTGGTGGCAGAGTGTACAGGCGTGTGTGGTGGCAGAGTATACAGGCGTGTGTGGTGGTGGAGTATACAGGCGTGTGTGGTGGTGGCAGAGTGTAGAGGCGTGTGTGGTGGTGGAGTATACAGGTGTCTGTGGTGCGCTCATGCAAGGCAGGGGTTAAAAAAAATAAAAAAAGATTATGCTCACCTCACCCGAGCCCCCGCCGTCTTCTGCCGTGTTCCGCCGTCTTCTGCCGTGTTCCGCTAGGCTCCCGGTGGCTGTGCAGGCTCCCGGTGCCTGGAGTGATCTTGTATCTACTGAGACTGAAGGACCTGTGGTGATGTCAGAGTCACGTGACCCGCGATTTGCCTGGAGTAAGCTGGTGTCACGTGACTCTGACATCACCACAGGTCCTTCAGTCTCAGTAGATAGAAGATCACTGGAGGCACCGGGAGCCTGCACAGCCACCGGGAGCCTAGCGGAACACGGCAGAAGACGGCGGGAGAGGGCGGGAGACAGCGCGGGCTCGGGTAGAGGTGAGGATTTTTTTTTTTTTTAGAGTAGTGCGGGTCTGCGGCTCGTGATGACGCTGCGCGTCATCACTCGCAGTCCCGCGCAAAGCATGTTGGGATTGGGCTACAGTGCCCAACTCCCGATTATATAAGTAGATTACATTTAGTATGTGTTTACAAAAATTTCTTTTTTGAACTAGCACTTTTTAATGTTTGTCACAGTTCACATTGTGCACTTTATTATTAACTCTGGCAGAGTTATTAGGATAGATATGATATGTTGTATAACTTTATAAATTGAACAGGGCATTTGTAACAAATATCCCATATGTCTTCTAAATATAATTGAGGGGTGTTTCTTTGGTCTCTAATGGGATTTCTCAGAGTAATTTTGTCTATTGTATGTTTTTTTTAAAAATAATCTCATATATATTTCAATAAACTGACATTTATAACCAAAATGTGGCTATTAACCCCTTCCCGACATAGGACGTTGTAACGTACTGTGTTTCTGCCCGTTCCCGACACAGGACGTTGTATAACGTCCTGGCAGATTTGAGCTGCTGCAGCTCCTGTGAGTGGGGTCACTCAGGTGTCACAGATGCTGCTGCTCTGTGACAGCCTGTAGTTGACCCCACAGGGGGTGGATTAACCCCCCCATGCCCAGGACCCCTCCGATCGGCAGTTTAAAAGTGAAACTGCCGATCGGAGGGAATCATAGGGATTCACCCCTCCAGATCTGATTGGAGCTCTCCAATCAGATCTGGAGGGGCGGATCATCATGGGCCCACCCCTCTTCACCCCCCTCCCGCTCCATGACTCACAGGGGCCCCCCCCGTCCCCCCCAACCGCCCGCCCCCCTCTATTACTATGTATATGCCGCCGGCAACACTGCCTGGTCCCCTGCTCCAGTGCCCCCCCAGGCAGCCCCCACCTCCGCCCTGTGTCCTGGCCCCACCTCACCTCCTGCGGTGGGCTGCACACGTCGGTGCACCCGCCGCTGCGGCCGCCCTGCCTCCGCCGCTGCACCTCCTCTGCCCGCCGGTCGGTGGCCCAGCCTCCTCTCCCGGCCTCCTCCTGCTCATCGCTGGATCGAGAGGGAGGTAAGTATGTATGTATGTATGTATGAATGAATTACATGTGTGTGCATAGACGTGTGCGTGCGTGGATGTGTGCATAGATGGATGTGTACGTGGACGTGTGCGTGGATGTGGACGTGCGAGAGTGGATGTCAGCGTGCGAGCGTGGATGTGTGCATGTGTGGATGTCAGCGTGCGTGCGTGGATGTCAGCGTGCGTGCGTGGATGTCAGCGTGCGTGCATGGATGTCAGCGTGCTTGAATGTCAGCGTGCGTGAATGTCAGCGTGCGTGCGTGGATGTCAGCGTGCGTGGATGTCAGCATGAGTGGATGTCAGCGTGCGTGGATGTGCGTGGATGTGCGTGCGTGGATGTGTGCATGCGTGGATGTCAGCGTGCATGGATGTGTGCGTGCGTGGATGTCAGCGTGCTTGAATGTCAGCGTGCGTGCGTGGATGTGTGCGTGCGTGAATGTCAGCGTGCGTGAATGTCAGCATGCGTGGATGTGCGTGCGTGGATGTGCGTGCATGGATGTGTGCGTGGATGTCAGCATGCGTGGATGTGTGTGCGTGGATGTGCGTGCATGGATGTGTGCGTGGATGTCAGCATGCGTGGATGTGCGTGCGTGGATGTGCGTGCGTGGATGTGCGTGCGTGGATGTGTGCATGCATGGATGTCAGCGTGCGTGCATTGATGTCAGTGTGCGTGTGTGCATGCGTAGATGTCAGAGTGCGTGCCTGGATGTCAGCGTGCAAGCGTGGATGACAGCGTGCATGCGTGGATGTGTGGATGTCAGCGTGCGTGCGTGGATGTCAGCGTGCGTGCGTGGATGTCAGCGTGCTTGAATGTCAGCGTGCGTGAATGTCAGCGTGCGTGAATGTCAGCGTGCGTGAATGTCAGCGTGGGTGCGTGGATGTCAGCGTGCATGGATGTGTGCATGCGTGGATGTCAGCGTGCTTGAATGTCAGCGTGCGTGCGTGGATGTGTGCGTGCGTGAACGTCAGCGTGCGTGCGTGGATGTTAGTGTGCGTGCGTGGATGTCAGCATGCTTGAATGTCAGTGTGCATGCGTGGATGTGTGCGTGCGTGGATGTCAGCGTGCGTGAATGTCAGCATGCGTAAATGTGCGTGCGTGGATGTGCGTGCGTGGATGTGTGCGTGGATGTCAGCATGCGTGGATGTGCGTGCGTGGATGTGCGTGCGTGGATGTGCGTGCGTGGATGTGTGCATGCATGGATGTCAGCGTGCGTGCGTGGATGTCAGCGTGCGTGCGTGGATGTCAGCATGCGTGGATGTGTGCGTGCGTGGATGTGTGCGTGGATGTGTGCGTGGATGTGTGCGTGCGTGGAAGTCAGCATGTGTGGATGTGTGTACGTGGATGTGCGTGCGTGGATGTGTGCATGCGTGGATGTGTGCATGCGTGGATGTGTGAGTGCGTGGATGTCAGCATGCATGCATGGATGTCAGCGTGCGTGGATGTCAGCGTGCGTGCGTGGATGTCAGCGTGCGTGCGTGGATATCAGCGTGCGTGAATGTCAGCGTGCGTGCGTGGATGTGTGCATGCGTGGATGTCAGCGTGCATGCATAGATGTCAGCGTGCGTGGATGTGTGCGTGCGTGAATGTCAGCGTGCGTGGATGTCAGTGTGCGTGGATGTCAGTGTGCGTGAATGTCAGTGTGCGTGAATGTCAGTGTGCGTGAATGTCAGCGTGCGTGGATGTCAGCGTGCGTGGATGTCAGCGTGCGTGGATGTGCGTGCGTGGATGTGTGCGTGTGTGGATGTGTGCGTGCGTGGATGTGCGTGCATGGATGTGTGTGTGCGTGGATGTTGATGTGCATGCGTGGATGTCAGCGTGCGTGTGTGGATGTGTGTGTGCGTGCGTAGATGTGTGCGTGGATGTGCGTGGATGTGGATATGCGTGCATGGTTGTGTGCATGCGTGGATGATGGGTGCATAGGTGGATGGATGGGTGCAACAAGGGATCAAGTGTCCTCTTGTTGTAGTCTCTGGGATTATAGTCATGGTGCATTGTATGACAGATCATTGCCATACAGTGCACCATAACTCTGACCCCAGAGGCTGTAGGAAGAGGACACTTGATCCCTTGCTGCAGTCTCTGGATTGAGCAGAGGCGATCAAGCGTCGAGGGACCTTCGTTGTGGACTACATCGGAGGTGATCGAGCATCGTGGGACCTTCGTTGTGGACTACGTCGGATCTTTATAATAAAGATGGAGTCCGAATTTTGTTTGTGTTATTTTTTTCAAATAAAAAGATTCTTCTCTGTGTGTATTTTCTGACTATTTACCAGAGATTCCTAATGGCGGGTCTACCATTGGCCCTATATTATGAATCTCGGGCTTAGTGCCAGCTGCCAATAAAAAGCTGGCATTAACCCCTTTATTATCCAGTTTGCCACCGGCCCAGGGCAACTGGAAGAGTCTGGGTACAACGCCAGAAAATGGCGCTTCAATGAATGTGCCATTTTCTGGGTCGGCTGCGGGCTGCAATTCGCAGCATGGGGGGCCCAGAATACTTGGGCCTCTCCATGCTGCGGATTCCAGCCCCCAGCTGCCTAATTGTACCTGGCTGGACCAAAAATATGGCAGAGCCCACGTCATTTTTTTTCTAGAATTAGCTCTAGAAGAAAAAAAAAGGGCTTTGCTGTATTTTTGGTTGCCAGCCAGGTACAACGAGGCAGCTGGGGGTTGGTGGCAATCCGTAGCTGCCAAGTTGTACCTGTGTGAAAAAAAAAGTACTTTTTCCTTATTACGGATCAATTTGTGAAGTACCTGGGGGTTCAAAGTGCTCACTATGCATCTAGATGCATTCCTTGGAGGGTCTAGTTTCCAAAATGGGGTCACTTGTGGGGGAGCTCCAATGTTTAGGCACACAGGGGCTCTCCATACATGACATGGTGTCCGCTAACAATTCCAATAATTAGCGGACACCATGTCGCGTATGGAGAGCCCCTGTGTGCCTAAACATTGGAGCTCCCCCACAAGTGACCCCATTTTGGAAACTAGACCTCCCAGGGAACTTATCTAGATGGGTTGTGAGCATTTTGAACCCCCAGGTGTTCAAATTCATCTGTAAAATTGAATAAGTACTTTTTTTTCCATAAACATTTTCTTTTTTCATTTTTACAGATTAATTTGTGAAGCACTGGGGCATTCAAAATGCTCACCACCCATCTAGATAAGTTCCCTGGGGGGTCTAGTTTCCAAAATGGGATCACTTGTGGGGGAGCTCCAATGTTTAGGCACACAGGGGCTCTCCAAATGCAACATGGTGTCCGCTAACAATTTGACTGAAAAATCAGCTCAAATTGTTAGCGGACAACATGTCGCATTTGGAGAGCCCCTGTGTGCCTAAACATTGGAGCTCCCCCACAAGTGACCCCATTTTGGAAACTAGAGCCCCCAGGGAACTTATCTAAATGGGTGGTGAGCATTTTGAACCCCAGGTGCTTCACAAATTCATCCGTAAAAATGAAAAAGTACTCTTTTTCCACAAAAATTTTCTTTTAGCCTAAATTTTTTCATTTCCACATGGGGAACAGGATAAAATGGATCCTAAGAATTGTTGGGCAATTTCTCCTGAGTACACCGATACCCCATATGTGGTCATAAACCACTGTTTGGGCACACAGCAGGGCTCAGAAGGGAAGGAGGGCCATTTGACTTTTTGAATGGAAAATTAGCTCCAAAAGTCAAATTGCACTCCTTCCCTTCTGAGCCCTGCCGTGCGCCCAAACAGTGGTTTATGACCACTTATGAGATATCGATGTACTCAGGAGAAATTGCCCAACAATTTTTAGGATCCATTTTATCCTGTTGCCCATGTGAAAATGAAAGAATTGAGGCTAAAAGAACATTTTTGTTGGAAAAATTAAAATGTCCATTTTTTCCTTCCACTTTGCTTTAGTTCCTGTGAAGCACCTGAAGGGTTAATAATCTTCTTAAATGTAGTTTTGAGTAGCTTGAGGGGTGCAGTTTTTGGAATGGTGTCACTTTTGGGTGTTTTCTGTCATGTACGCCCTCAAAGGGACTTCAAATGTGATGTGGTCCCAAAAAAAAATGGCTTTGTAAATTTTGCTGGAAAAATGAAAAATTGCTGATGAACTTTGAACTCTTATAACTTCCGAACAAAAATTTTTTTTTTCCAAAATTGTGCTGATGTAAAGTAAACATGTGGGAAATATTATTTATTAACTATTTTGTGTCACATAACTCTCTGATTTAGCACAATAAAAATTCAAAAAGTTTTTGCCAAATTTTTGATTTTTTTCACAAATAATCGCAAAAATTATCGACCTAAATTTAATACTAACATGAAGCCCAATATGTCACAAAAAAACAATCTCAGGATCGCTAGGATCCGTTGAAGCGTTCCAGAGATATTACCTCATAAAGGGACACTGGTCAGAATTGATAAAAATGGCCTGGTCATTAGGGTCAAAATAGGCCCGGGGGTGAAGGGGTTAAACTCATTTCATATATAGGTTTTATCTAAGTTGTGTGTCAGGGCTTGATGGATATGTTCCAACCCTACTGATAGAGACAATCACCTTGGTAGCCTCTGAAAGACCTTTGGGAATCAGTGCTACCATCCAAGAGTAATTGAAAACCAAATTACAAGACCCACCAGAATATCAAGGAATCATCTCTTATATTACAACTCTAAAGAAGAAAACAACCAGGTTCCTCTTGTAGTCACCTACAATCCAAATCTGGAGGTGCTAAGAGGAGCTGCACGGAAACTGCAACCACTCCTACAAAAAGATGCCTGACTAAAATCCATATTTTTAGACCCCTCACTTCTGTGTTTTAGGCAGCCCCCAAATCTAAAAAGCACCATTGTCAGAAGCTCCCTGTCCTCTCCAAAACCATCAGGAACATTTCGCTGCAACCAGAACAGGTACAAAACCTGTCCATTTATAATGACAACAGACAAGATTCCATGCTCATATCAGGACTACAAGATCCCAGGTGCTTTCAGCTGCACCACAACCAATGGGGTATACTTATGTATATGTACTAAATGTCTGAGTGGGGGTCTGTAGGGGAGATGGAACAACAGCTCATAACTGGATGTTATGACAGCAAGGGGTCTGTTGGAGATCCTTTTACCTGTCATCACGATCTTCCCATGCCCCACATTCATAGATCATTATTTTTACTATTTACTGATGCATTGCTCTGTATAGCACAGGCGATTGGATGATCGCAGGTTGAAAAGTTAAGAAATATTTAAAAAATGAAAAAATGCAAAAAGTTAAATCATTCCCCTTTGTCCCATTAAAGATAAAACAATTACCGTAGATAAAAAATAGAAAACACCTATTTGGTGTTGCTGCATTCAGAAATGTCCGATCTGTCAAAATATAAAATAAATTAATCTGATATGTAAACGGCATAATGGGGAAAAAGTAAAACCTCAGAATTATGTTTTTTTACTCGCATCAACAATGCAATAAAAGGTGTTTAAAACATTGTGTCTATCCCAACATTGTATCAGTAAGAACAACAACTCAGGGCACAAAACATAAGCCATCTCACAACCCCATATCCCAAAAAAAGAACGTTACTGCTGTTGAAAAATTATAACAAACCCAAAATTATTATTTTTTTCTTTTTAATTTCTGAATTCTATTTTTACCACTAAAATAAATAAACTATATGTTGGTATTTACGTACTCATACTGACCTGGAGAATCATATTACCAAGTCATTTTTACAATATATTTAACTTACTAAATAAAAAAAGAGTAAAACACTATTGTGAAATTGTTGGTTTTTTTTGCAATATCACCGCACTTCGAATTTACTTCTTGTTTTCCAGTACACTACGTGACAGAATGAATAGTGTCATTCAAATGATTCACAAAAACAGCATTGCAGTGCATTATACAGTTGTGGCCAAAAGTATTGACACCCCTGCAATTCTGTCATATAATACTAAGTTTCTTCCTGAATATGATTGCAATCACAAATTCTTTGGTATTATTATCTTCATTTAATTCGTCTTCAATAAAAAAAACACAAAAGAGAATGAAGCAAAAAGCAAAACATTGATCATTTCACACAAAACTCCAAAAATGGGCCAGACAAAAGTATTGGCACCCTCAGCTTAATACTTGGTTGCACAACCTTTAGCCAAAATAACTGCGATCAACCGCTTCCGGTAACCATCAATGAGTTTCTTACAATGCTCTGCTGGAATTTTAGACCATTCTTCTCTGGCAAACTGCTCCAGGTCCCTGATATTTGAAGGGTGCCTTCTCCAAACTGCCATTTTTAGATCTCTCCACAGGTTTCTATGGGATTCAGGTCTGGACTCATTACTGGCCATCTTAGAAGTCTCCGGTGCTTTCTCTCAAACCATTTTCTAGTGCTTTTTGAAGTGTGTTTTGGGTAATTGTTGGTAGTCTTCAGACTTCATAATGCCATGCACACGGTCAAGCAGTCCAGTGCCAGAGCAGCCAAGTAACCCCAAAGCATCAGGGAACCTCCGCCATGTTTGATTGTAGGGACCGTGTTCTTTTCTTTGACTGCCTCTTTTTTTCTCCTGTAAACACTATGTTGATGCTTTTGCCAAAAAAGCTCTACTTTTGTCTCATCTGACCAGAGAACATTCTTCCAAAACGTTGTAGGCTTTCTCAGGTAAGTTTTGGCAAACTCCAGCCTGGCTTTTTTATGTCTCAGGGTAAGAAGTGGGGTCTTCCTGGTTATCTTACCATACAGTCCCTTTTCATTCAGACGCCGACGGATACTATGGGTTGACACTGTTGTACCCTCGGACTGCAGGGCAGCTTGAACTTGTTTGGATGTTAGTCGAGGATCTTTATCCACCATCCGCACAATCTTGCGTTGAAATCTCTAATCAATTTTTCTTTTCCGTCCACATCTAGGGAGGTTAGCCACAGTGCCATGGGCTTTAAACTTCTTGATGACACTGCACACGGTAGACATAGGAACATTTAGGTCTTTGGAGATGGACTTGTAGCCTTGAGATTGGTCATGCTTCCTCACAATTTGGTTTCTCAAGTCCTCAGATAGTTCTTTGGTCTTCTTTCTTTTCTCCATGCTCAATGTGGTACAAACAAGGACACAAGACAGAGGTTGAGTCAACTTTAATCCATGTCAACTGGCTGCAAGTGTGATTTAGTTATTGCCAACACCTGTTCGGTGCCACAGGTAAGTTACAGGTGCTGTTAATTACACAAATTAGAGAAGCATCACATGATTTTTCTAACAGTGCCAATACTTTTGTCCACCCCCTTTTTTATGTTTGGTGTGGATTTATATCCAATTTGTCTTTAGGACAATTTTTTTTGTGTTTTTTCATTGAAGACAAATTAAATGAAGATAATAATACCAAAGAATTTGTGATTGCAATCATTTTCAGGAAGAAACTGAGTATTATCTGACAGAATTGCAGGGGTGTCAATAATTTTGGCGACAACTGTATGTCAGAGCTGCACCCGCAACTCTGACAGTTTGCTTCACACACCATGCATCTGGCATGGTGTGCAAGGTTTTCCATAGTTCAGAGACAACCCCGAGTTACCATGACATTGATCGGGACCCCATAATCATGTCATGCAACATCAGCCAGAGACCCAGTGGCGATCACGCGTGCACAGTCTCTCTGCCCACAAAATCGGCATGATGTACTGGGTACATCATTGGTCAATAAGGCATGACTTATCATGCCCTATCCAGTACATCCAATATTATAAACAGGTTACCGTATATACTCGTGTATAAGCCGAGTTTTTCAGCCCAAAAATTGGGCTGAAAAGTCTACCCCTCGGCTTATACACGGGTCATATACGGTATGTGATGTGGTGGGGGCTGTGGAGGCTGCAGGAGGCGGGGGGAGGCTGCTGTATGAGCGGCCCCGTCACGTGGGGCCGCTCATTACATATGCACTGCATCCCCCTGTCAATCAGCGGCAGGGGGAAGCAGTGCATATGGCCCCCAAACGCTGCCACTCGCCCCCCCTCTGTGTCAGGGCCCCCCCCCCGCTGCTGTAAGGGCCCCCCCGCTGCTTATCTTACCATCCGGTATTCTGATCAGCGCTGCTCCTCGCTGCTCCCGTCCTCGCGGCTTCCGGGATCACGGCCGTCGCAGGTATGACGTCATCGTGCGACGGCCGGGATCCCGGATGCCGCGAGGACGGGAGCAGCGAGGAGCAGCGCTGATCAGAATACCGGATGGTAAGTTAAGCAGCAGGGGGGGCGAGTGCCAGCATTTGGGGGCAGCAGTGTACCCCTGGGGGCGGCTATATACCCCTGGGGGCGGCTATGTACCCTTGGGGGCGGCTATGTACCCCTGGGGGCGGCTGTGTACCCCTGGGGGCTGCTATATACCCCTGGGGGCAGCTGTGTACCCCTGGGGGCAGCTGTATACCCCTGGGGACGGCTGTGTACCCCTGGGGGCAGCTGTGTACCCCTGGGGGCAGCTGTATACCCCTGGGGTCGGCTGTGTACCCCTGGGGGCTGCTATATACCCCTGGGGGCAGCTGTGTACCCCTGGGGGCAGCTGTATACCCCTGGGGATGGCTGTGTACCCCTGGGGGCTGCTATATACCCCTGGGGGCAGCTGTGTACCCCTGGGGGCAGCTGTATAGCCCTGGGGACGGCTGTGTACCCCTGGGGGCTGCTATATACCCCTGGGGGTGGCTGTGTACCCCTGGGGGCTGCTATATACCCCTGGGGACGGCTGTGTACCCCTGGGGGCTGCTATATACCCCTGGGGGCTGCTATATACCCCTGGGGGCGGCTATATACCCCTGGGGATGGCTATATACCCCTGGGGGCGGCTATATACCCCTGGGGATGGCTATATACCCCTGGGGGCGGCTATATACCCCTGGGGGTTGCTATATACCCCTGGGGGCGGCTATATACCCCTGGGGACGGCTATATACCCCTGGGGGCGGCTATATACCCCTGGGGGCGGCTATATACCCCTGGGGGCTGCTATATACCCCTGGGGGCGGCTGTGTACCCCTGGGGGCTGCTATATACCCCTGGGGGCGGCTATATACCCCTGGGGATGGCTGTGTACCCCTGGGGGCTGCTATATACCCCTGGGGATGGCTGTGTACCCCTGGGGGCTGCTATATACCCCTGGGGGCTGCTATATACCCCTGGGGGCGGCTATATACCCCTGGGGGCTGCTGTGTACCCTGGGGGCGGCTGTGTACCCCTGGGGGCTGCTGTGTACCCCTGGGGGCGGCTGTGTACCCCTGGGGGTGGCTGTGTACCGCTGGGGCTGCTGTGTACTGCTGGGGCTGCTGTATGCCCCCGGAGGCTGCTGTACACCCCCGGGGCTGCTGTATATACTGCTGGGGCCTGTATACCACTGGGGCTGCTGTATATACTGGTAGGGTCTGCATATACCACTGGGAAGGCTGCTGTATACCACTGGGGCTGCTGTATATACTACTGGGGCCTGTATATGCCACTGGGGAGGCTGCTGTATACTACCACTGGGGGGGCCTGTATACCTGTGCTGGGGTCCACCCTCGGCTTATACACGAGTCATTAGATTTTCCCAGGTTTTGGGGGCAAAAGTAGGGGGGTCGGCTTATACACGGGTCGGCTTATACACGAGTATATACGGTAATTACATAAAAATTAAAAGTTAGAAAATTGCTAAATTATCAAAATATTCACCAAATTTCAAAAATTATTGTCCTAATTTTACCACTAACATGAAGTACAATATGTCACAAAGCACATTCTCAGAATGGCTGGAATCCATTGAAGCGTTTCAGAGTTGTGAACGAATAAAATAACACTGGTCAAAATTTTAACAATTGACTCGGTCATGAAGGTGAAAACAGGCTGTGTGGTGAAGGGGTTAATATTGACCAGTACTTTGTTATTATATGCCTTATAGCTTTATGAGATTGATTAAACATAGTAATGAAACTACATTTAATTCTCTTATTTAATTGATTTATCCTTTCTTTTTTACTTCTTTTGTTTTTCATTTTGTTTTCCTGCCCAGACAAACAGTCAAACAGTTTCAGTATTTTTGTGTGTTGATATGCATCATTCAGAATCTGTTGGGGGTATTTTTTCTCCTTGAATCATTATTTTTTATTAAATAAAAATACTGTATTTATTATAAGTTCTTGTCTTATTGCTGCTGTTTCCTGGAGTATGTTACTCTATTTTTTTTTTAATTTGCTATATGGTTCCAGGGATGTGGCCCTTTTTATTTAGTGCTGCTTTTCCTGGAGTTTCCTAGGGGCTTTGTTAACAGCATAATAATGCAGAGTAGTCTAAATACACTCTCCCCCCAAAAGGTCCTTTGAGCTATGCCCCTTTTCCTTCTAACACTTGGATTCACACACTGGTCAGAGCAATTCCTGTGTTCCGTCCATGAGGGTCCATATCAGTGAGCTGGCTTGCTGCTGTTTTTCTTTCCTACATCCTCAAAAAACCCTGTGAGCTGTGCCCCCTTGGTAAAGACCACAAAAAATAACACTAAGTATTAATAAAAATCTCTCTGGACCTATATGGCAGATTTTTAAAAAGAAAAAAGCTCATTATTCAGGGAAACGCAGGAGTAAAATATGAACAAAAAGTGGACCTGGTGACAAGTTCCCTTTAAGCAAATCTTCCCGTCAATCACTATTTAGTCAAATCTCAAATAGCTGAATGGAGAAGATTACATCGAATCATACAAGTATGGGCAGAAACTTCCTGTTTCTCAACCTCATTACTCAAAGACAAATGCTGATAACTTTGTTGACCAGTGAGATATTTTTGGAAAGATCAAGAAGGTGAACTCTGCATGACATTAACCAGTCATCCGCAGAATGTAGCGCTTTAGCCAAACAGGAATCGGGGCAGTAGACTAGAGCGACACTGGTTCTGGGAGGGCAAGAAGTCCACTATTGCAGCAAATGACATAACTTTTTCTAAATGGGAACATCTCTTATTGATTGACTATTGTTTTCTATATTGTGACTATAAATAATATTGTTAGTGATTTTCAGATAAATCATCCAGGATAAAAATTATTGAGATGGCAACACTGACCTAATAGTTCATCCTATATCTTGGCCCAGGTACATCTTACCTTTTCCCGATTGCTTTTGAGGTTCTAAGGTCTAATATTCCAGGTCCAGGTGACAAATACCATAACTATATTTTAAAAACTAAGGTATTGCTCCTAAACTATTTGCTCTTTTGTAATTCTCATAAGGGGATTTTGTCTTACCTGGGATTGGTCTTAATTGTGATAGTACAGTACATTAGCATGATTGTGCCATTAAAATTTTAAGGACTTCCCAGACAAGGTTAAGAAATCCCAAAACAGCATAGCAGGGTGTAACTATATATAGACCCGTGGTCTCAGATCACTGAATGACAGCGCTGAGACCTGTGGTATAGTAAACGGCGAGGTCACAATTGCCATAGCAACAGTGGTTACTATGGCGATGGTGACCTCAGCTCTTAGAATATGACAACACTGAGACCTGCGCTATAGAAAAGTGGTAAAGTGCAGGTTTTAGCGATCTCCATAGCATCAGTGATTACTATGGCAACGGTGACCATATGACAGCACTGAGACCTGTGCTATAATAAAACGCAGGTCTCAATGCTGTCATACAGTAACCATTGCCATAGTAACCATTGTTGCTATGGAGAGCACTGAGACCTGCTCTTTACCGCTTTACTAGAGTGCAGGTCTCTGCGCTCTCCATAGCAACAAAGGTTACTATGGGAATGGTGACCATATGACAGTGCTGAGACTTGCGCTATAGTAAAGCACAGGTCTCAGCGCTGTCATATAGTAACCATTGTCATAGTAACTGTTGTTGCTATGGAGAGCGCTGAGACTTAAGATTTACCGCTTTACTACCGTGTTTCCCCGAATATAAGACAGTGTCTTATATTAATTTTACCCCCAAAAGTCCCACCCTGTCTTATATTCGGGGTATGACTTATATTAAAAAAAAATGACAATTTTTTTTTAACCATAAAATTAACATTTATTAACAAGCTGAACAGTATGGCACCACTTGCGGCAAGGTGCGGCAAAGGTGCGGTAACCGCACCTTGCCGCAAGTGTCCCATACAGTACCGTACATTGTATGGGGACCTGCCGCAAGTGTGCCGCAAGTCGGCTGTGCGGCGGAATTGCGGTTTTAATGGGCAAGTCGGCAAGGAAACATCCTTACTTTTTAAGGTAATGGCGGCCTCGGGCTATGGATTCCTCCGCGGTGCAGGGCGTTGTCCTGATGCTTCTTCATGCAGGAGCTTCTGGCCAATCAGCACTCGAGCCGCTGAGCCAATCAGCGCTCGAGATGCTGGGGAGCCGCTGGCCAATCAGAAGCTCCTGCCGGCAGCGGTGATGGCAGGCCGGGGCGACAGGCGCACAAGATTAACCCTATGGCCTCGGGGTTACCTGCAGCACCTGAGGGCAGAGGGGAGCCCACGGGGGACAGCGGACCTGCAGCTGCACCTGAGGGCAGAGGGGAGCCCACGGAGGACAGCGGGGACACAGGTAAAACATGCAATGGGCAAAAATGGCACTTTAGCGGTACCCTGTCTTATATTCCCCGAAAATAAGTCACCCTGTCTTATATTCGGGGTATGACTTATATTGGAAAATTCTGTGCCAGCCCTGCCCTGACTTATATTCGGGGGTGACTTATTTTTGGGGAAACAGGGTATAGCGCAGGTTTCAGCACTGTCATATGGTTACCATTGCCATAGTAACCACTGTTGCTAGAGGCAGTGCTGAGATCTGCGCTATATTAAAGCAGTAAAGCGCAAGTCTCAGCGCAGTCATATAGTAAGCGGTGAGGTCACCATTGCCATAGCAACAGTGGTTACTATGGCAATGGTGACCTCACTGCTTACTATATGGCTACATTCACACATAGTGTTTTGACTGCGTTTTGTGAGGATCCGTTTTTGGTGGAGAAACTGCACCAAGAAGTGATTCTCACAAAACACAGCCTTTGTGTGTGTGAATGCTGCGCTATTTACTCACCTTCCTGCGCTTCCCCAGTGAATTTCAGCAATGTTCACTTCTCAGAGGTCACAGTGTCGGTACCTCTAGGACCCTGATCATGTGACCAAGTGACATCACTCACATGGTGCAGTGCCAGGTCCTCGAGAACTGTGCAGAGAGCTCTCCATTGGTTCTGCAGACTCCAAGATGAGAAAACATTGCTGGAGATCACTGTTCCCATGCAGTTTGAGCATGTTCCCTTCCATCTCTGCCTTTTTACATTACTCCCCAGACCACATCGCTATTCAGCTAGAGCATCTTTTTTTTCTTTGGTTATACTGCGCCTGTCAATCACAGTAATGCCATTATCAAAGATGAATATGGCATTACTATGACTGGCAAGCAATCCCAGCATGTTTATTTGCTGAAAATCAGTCAGTAAACATGCTTGGCAGCTCACTCAAATATCACTAATAAAATCCAAAACACTCGCTGAGTACCAAGTATCCCGAATCCCATACTATCCGTGCGAGTAGCGAATAGTAACGAGTATACTAATTCATGACTAGCAGTTATTTTCACTTTTTTAAATATTAGATTTGGTTTTAAATTATAAAGCATTTTGATCAATATGTACAATTCTAGTGTTCACCCGGCAAGTGACATTTTTATAGCATTATATTTTTAGTCTAAGCTGTAACAGGAAAAGATTTGGTTGTCCTGTGTCTTTCTTTCACAAATTTGTTTTACCTTATCTCTAGGTTTCATGTTAATACATAACTATTTGTTTTCTTGCCTAGTTATTTTTCAAGATTATTTTAAATCACTCAGTTGTGTCTTCATAGTACATGAAACTAACCAATTAGACTGGGCACTTAACCACTTAATGACCACCAATATGATTTTTAATGGCGTTCGTTCAGGGAACCTATTCTTCAGAACCACTTTTTAACAGCACTGAGAAAGAAGTGAATAGTTCCATTCTCATGCCCGCAATCAGGGGGTGACGCGTCTGCCCAGAGTCAGGGGCCCCGGGCCTCCCTGCAGGGGGCGTGGCCATTTTCATGAGGGAGAGGGGGCCCACCCATGACTGTAGGGGGCATGGCTGTTTGCATCATGGAGCAGGGCCCGCCCCCCCGAGACCACCCCCAGAGACCACCCCCCCAGGCCAGCAGTGAGTCTCTCTGACTGAATGTGCAGTCATGTCTGTGCACAGAGGGGGCCCGGGACTCGGGAGCGCCCGCGGCTTCCTGGCTCCACTCCACCTCACCACTCATCCAGTGCTTCTGTGACCGGCACGGCCCCCACCACGGAGTCGGACGGGAATCATCAACACCAAGCAAGGCAGGCCCAGGCCAGGCAGCATGGATGCGGATCATCATAAAGGAGGAGAGACTCAGGTACAGGGGAAGATGAGATCCTTCACCCAGGAGCCCCTCGCTCCCTTGCTTCCTCCAGGCTCCAGACTATGGAGAGGGCCGGGGAGGGGGGCTGCCAAGGCAGGGTGAAGCAGGCGTGGTGGGTGCATGAGGCCCCGCTGTCCCCGGGCGGGAGGGAGACTGCCAGAGCAGGGTGATGCTGGCGGGTGTATGGGGCCCCGCCGAGCAGTGGGGGGGGGGGCTGCTGGAGCCAGGGTAGGGTGATGCTGGCGGGTGTATGTGACCCCGCTGTTCCCAGACCGGGGTGGGGGCTGCCGGAGCCAGGGCAGGGTGACGCTGGTGAGTGCATGGGGCCCCGCTGTCCCCGGGCCGGGGTGGGGGCTGCCGGAGCCAGGGCAGGGTGACCCTCGCGGGTGTATGGGGCCCCGCCGGACCGTGGGGGGGCTGCTAGAGCCAGGGCAGAGTGATGCTGGCGTGTGTATGGGGCCCACTGAGCCGTGGGTGGGGGGGATGCTGGAGCCAGGGCAGGGTGACGCTGGCAGGTGTATGGGGCCACGCCGGCCTCACACACCCCCAGGGGGATAATAGTGCGCACATGGTGTGGAGGGGTTCCCGGACCCGCAGGTGAATAAGAGTGAGCACATGGTGTGGAGGGGGTTCCGGCCACCCCCCGGGGATAAGAGTCTGTGGAGATGGTGTGGTCAGAAAGCAGCATATACCATATTTTTTGGCTTTATAAGACGCTCCCCAAATTTGGTGAAGGAAAAGACAGAAAAAAATGATTTTTAATGTTAACTGGGGTCTGTCTTGTAATGCCAGTGTCTGTCTTACATCTTACATACAATATATATGTCCCATGGTATATATGTCCTCAATCCTGAACCCACCATGGCTTACCAAGGGGAAAAAAGGGGGTTGGGGAAAGGTTGTGGTGTTGTAGGAAACAGGTTTGCATGGACCATGGGGGGAGGGGGGCCAATCTGCAGACCCAGAGCTGCAAGGGTGTCACGGCCATTTTCCATGTGCCTGCAGGCATTGCCAAGCTGTGGCCCAGCCTCTATTGTCCAGACTTCTGGAAAATAGGCGCGGAGGCATTGCACGCGCAGATCGAGTTCTGCGGCCATTTTTGTAAGCTTGTGACTCCTGGAGAGCTCGGCTCACCCCCAATCTTTGCCCCCTAACACTCTGCTGTGCTGTATATGCTCGCTGTGTCCTGTATATATAGCAGTCTCCTATGTGATATACGGTATTTGATTTACGAAATTTATTATCAAAGAGTTAACTGCACTCAAGACCAACACAAACCTGGAAGATCAGTTATCACTGAACATCATAGGCATGCCTCCCATGCATCCATATGATGCCGGATTGGCCAAAAGTGGCCATCCGTTTCTGTCAATTAAGTCTAGGATTTGTTTCTGTCCTGTTTTTTCCCAGTCCCAAAATAGTACACTGCATTGTTTTTGGGCTCCGGTGAAAAAAAACGACACAAACGAACAGTCCCGTATCCAACACTGTCCGGTTGAAATAACATGGTGGTCTATGGAGCCGGATCCGGTTTCAGGTACTGAGCATGCTCAGAAAACATCCATCGCTCCGCATAGTCAGTCGCTCTCTATCTAGCTCTCTTTCTCGTTCTCTTTCTCGCTCTCTTGTGTTTTTATGTGACCTGGTCTTTGATGGGACGTGTTAACGTATGATTGGAGACAGAAGTGGAGCTTTTCCAATAGTGGGTGGTAAAACTGTGGGGGTGTGGCTTGGGTGGGGGCATGGCTTGGGTGAGGGAAGAGCCTATGGGGGCCCCAAAATTTTGCCAGTCAGGGGCCCCAAAATTCCTAGTGGCAGCCCAGGCCACTCTGCGGGGGAAATTCCCACTGGTGACATCTGTACATGACAGCCATAGGCCTCAACACCGATAGGTGTTGAATCCGATCATAGGCGACTAATCCCTTTAACCCCTTATTACCCCTGATAATTTTCTATTTCTCTGTTTTTGTTTTTCCCTCCCCTTCTTCCAAGAGCCATAACTTTTTTATTGTTCCATAAATATATATACAATACTGTGCAAATTAATTGGGACAAAGCAAGTTTTTCTTGCATTAATTTTACTGATAAGTGTTTTATCAGTTCTTGGTGTCGTTTTCCTTTTTCTTCCACATTTCCCTCTTCGTTTTGGAGAAAACAATCCAGTTTCATTGTGTGTGTGAATTATTCTTGAAACAGTAGATTTTCCAATACCAACGGTGGAAGCGATTTCTTTTACAGTCAGACTTGTATGTTCATTATGAGTAATAATTCTAGACCTCTTCCGAAGAGTAACATCCATTTTTACAGGCACGAATCACACTGAGAGAAAAAGTACACTAAACCACTCCCCACAGTAACAAGCTCTCAACTGAAGCTGAGGGGGCAGCTAGCTGTTATTTTATGACTAAAACCAGTCAAACCACATTTTGTTACTCAACGTTGTACACTCACACCTGTTCAAAGCAGTTAAAACTTGTTTGAATCAATGACTGGTAACCCCAACTTACGATTTTACTTAAAAAATGCTTTGTCCCAATTAATTTGCACATCACTGTATATAAGGGCTTCTTTTTTGCAGGATGAGCTGTTTTTTTTAGATGAAATCATTTATTTTACCATATAGTGTACAGGAAAATGGGAAAAAATTTCCAAGTGTGATGAAATTGCAAAATACATGCAAATACTTGTTTTTTGGGATTTTTTTTTCACCATGTTCTCTATATGGTTAAACTGACATGTTGGTATGATGCATCAGGTCAGTTTAAGTTTGTAGATATCAAACATGTATACTTTTACTGTTATCTATGTGGTGAAAAAATTCAGAAATTTGAAAAAAAATTCAGAAATGTGAAAAATAGAATTGCGCTTTTGTCGCCATGTGCTGCAACCCCTAGCATTCTTATTTTTTGGGATCTGGGGCTGTGTGATGACATATGTTTTGCGCCTTGAGCTGATGTTTGTAATGATTCCATTTTTGTGTAGATCCCACAGTTATCACATTTTATTTTTATATTGCGACAACCAAAAAATGTAATTTTGGTGCTTGGACTTTTTTCCATTACAGAGTTCACTGATCTGATTAATTGATTTTATATTTTGATAGCTCGGGCATTTCTCAGTGCGACTATACCAAATGTGTGTTATTGTTTTTTTTATGTAAATACTTTTATTTTGAATGGGGCAATTGTGGGGGTGATTTGAACTTTTGTGGGGTTTTTTAATTTTTTTTTTTTTTTAATTCATTTTTTCTTTATTTTACACTTGCCCCTAGAGAGCCTCAGTGCTTCACAGCCAATCGCTTGTGCTATGTTCCGATGAGGTGCAGCACATCGGGACATAGCACAAATGATCACTCTCTGTGGATGCTGGTGCTCACCAGCCATCCACAGTAAGTGAACACTGATAGCATCGGGGGTCACCATAAGAACCCAGGCTATCCAGTTAACACATGGAGATCCCGCAAACAGCGCGATCCCCGCCATGGTACTTTGGATCACACTGTCAGTGAAAGACAGCACGATTCAAAGGGTAAACACATCCGACTGGATTTCTGATCTGATTGGCGGTGGTAGCCACACCTCAGCTGATGGGTGGCATCACGACTTAATCTCCCTTTTATACTATTCCCATTTTTATGACATGGCTAGGAGCCAGTTCACGTAGACAGTTCACGCCACAGTGACATTCCCAAAGAACTATCCTGCCCAGTTCAGAGTACCCCATAGCCCTGGTGTGGGCATGTCATTAGCACAAAAGAAAGTGGGTCACATCAGTAGTGTAAAACCTCTCGAAGGTCAAAATTGGTGCCGTCACTAAGGGGTTAAGGCTCCTATTCAGTTGCCAGATGTTTTAGGAGAATAAAATTTCAATGTAGGTAAACAACATACAGTATAACTTTCTAGAAATATGTACGACAATTTAAAATATGCTACACAGAGGATATAAAACTACCAGGTGCTTGGCCTTTTAGAGGCAAAGAATTTAAAGTCTGAAAGAGAAAACTAAGCTCTAAGTAATGGAAAGTATATTTCTGTGTGTGCTAATTTATTTACCGAGCACAAAATTCTTCGAGGAAACATCTGTTTTAAAATCCTGCATTCACCCAATTTTACTGCTGGAAAGCCTGACCTTGTGGAAAGGTTGAAATGACTTCCAGAGGCCACACACAGTGCTGTTCACAGGCTTTTTCCCAAGCAATACTTTTCTGTGGACTTTACATGTTAAAAAGAGATAATACAACTCCATCCAATCTAAGGGTACTGTCACATCTACGTTTTTGCAAATTTCCACCTTTTTTTAAATAACGGATTGCGTTACTGGCTAATCTATATTTCAATGGAGATCTGGAAATGTGCAGTGACTTGCGTTTTTGCCAGATCTGTCAAATCCGGCACTTCCGGCTGTTTTTTGGTTAAATCAGATTTTATTAAATTCAAGGTAAATAATGTTTGACAGTATGGTTTTCACAACTGATGTTACAATAAAGTATGTAGTATGGCCATTTGGCCAACTTGAAATTGACCTCTAAAAATAATTGGTCTATCTCAATAAGGCACAATAGGTCTAAGAAACAAAAAATAAACGGTAAAAGTAAAACAACTTCTTAAGAGTCTCCGTAGAAGGGAGACCTAATAATAAATCGCAATCTGAATAGAGTGAGAGGTGAAGAGACAAGAAGGGGTAAGTATAATGGAGGATAGGATAGCAGACAAGAAAAAAGGAGGAGGATTATAGAGGGAGGAACTTAGACAGGTATTCCCTTAATAGGGAGGGGGAATGGATGGACTGGAACATCACGCTTTGTTATTTCACATGGTATGGATATGGGAGAGGATGACACGACTACACAGCAGCGAGGGGGCGTCCACACTGTCCTGTGGAAACACCTAGCAGATGTGGTCATTGGTATCACAGGTCATCCACAACTTCAGGGACTCCGAGTCTCTATAAAAGATCCATGGTTGCCATAAACGGCAGTTCCTATGTACACTGCCAGCGTCTGGCGAACTCTGACTAGCCATTTCTTCTAACATGCAGATCTGATTCAATTCGGCTACCAGTTCTGATTTAGATAGGCTGTTCACGTCTTTCCATTTTCTAGCTATAACCGTCCTGGCAGCCGATAAGACATACCTGGACAATCCAGCTTTGTACTTTGATATGGGTATCTCTAACATGTTCAGGAGAGCTACAGGTGCCGTCATGACCAGATCAGGGGTAGACAACATCTTGATCAATTCCGCCACCTGTGTCCAGAATAGTCGGACAAGCCGGCATCCCCTCCAAATGTGTAGATATGTGCCGGAAGCCTCTTCGCATTGCCAGCACCTATCAGATACTGATGGGAATATCGTATGGAGTTCTGCTCGGCATCGGTACCACTACTACTTGGGTAGCCGCCGAGGAGGTTGACTTCCTCGTGTATAGATACATTTTTTCCCATTCCGCTTGGGATATCGAGACCTGAAGGTCTTTCTCCCACTTGATTTTAAACTTGGGTTGGTATGGGTCATTATCATTACGCTCTTTCATGAACATGGAATATAATACCAAGGTTGCGTGTGGGACCGCTTCTCTCATCATACACAGCTGTTCAAAGGTCGTCAGAGGTCTACTGACCACTTCCCATCCCAGTGAGCGAATGAAGCCAGACAGCGCGGCATATTGCAACCATGCCCCCGGGGGGATAGGTGTCCCCTGAAACAGGTCCGACAAGGTTTTCACCCCCGTACGGGTAATATAATCACTCACCACTGGGCTGGGATGGCAGGGGACACCCAGGAAAGAGTTTCCACTGGGTCCCCACCGAAAGGAAGGGTTACCAAGTATGGGAGTCAGGGGTCCCGGCTGTGTCGTCATATGGAGGGTGGAATTGTTCTTTTTGAGAATGAAAAGCAATTGGTTCTATATTTATCAGGGAGGGCATGTATGTTTTCAACCTATTCGCTATCAATTTAGAAAACATTTTCACGTTTATGTTCATTAGCGAAATTGGCCTGTAACTGCCGCACAGCGATAGGTCTTTTCCGGGCTTCAGGAGGACCACGATGTGAGCTATCAGGGTCTGGGGAGGGAAGGTCTCTCCCTTGGATACGCTATTGCACACCTCCAGAAACCGAGGGGCCAGAGTATCTAGAAACGTCTTGTAAAAGCCCGAGGAGTATCCATCCGGCCCAGGATAGTTTCCCCTTTTGAGTAATTTAATCACCTCGATCACCTCGTCTAGCATGAAATCCACGGAGAGGTCCATCGCGGTCTTTTCGGATATGGGAGGAGGACTAAACCTTCTGCTATAATCCTGAAGTGGTAGGGTGGGTGTGACATTGGGTACGTCCGACCCCTCTCCACGTATGTCGTATAGGGATGCATAAAAGGAGCGGAAGCACCTCACCATCTCCTTGGTAGAATGTATTTTGTCTCCTTCTGGTGTCAGCAAGTGTGAAATAAAGGTGCGACGGGTTCTAGGGTGAAGTGCTCGAGCTAATAACTTGCCAGATTTGTTGCCCAGGGAATAATACTTTGCACTAATCCTGTCCCTTTGTATTCTATCCCTCTGGTCTAGGATCTTGAGTAATTTGTGCCTTGTAGTGGACAACTGAGCGTAAATGATGGGGGTAGGATCCAGTTTGTGTTTAGCCTCCTGTTCAGAGATCTCCCGAAGCAGGGATTCTATTTCCTGTGTCCTCAACTTCTTGATCCTGGAGCCATGTGAAATCAGGATACCTCTCAATACTGCCTTGAGAGCTTCCCATTGGACAGGGGGGAGGTGGTGTCATGATTGTGGTTTACGGTAAAATTCTGGATCGCAGATGTCAGGTCACCCACACAGGAGGGATCCTTAAGGAGGTGCTCATTCAGCCTCCACGTGTAGTCCCTCTTGATCGGCGGACCAAGTTTCAAGGAGAAGTATATTGGTGCATGATCTGACCAGATGATGTTTCCTATGGAAGACCTGACCTCCCGATCCAGTAATGAGTGAGATATCATACATTTGTCTATCCTACTGTACACCATGTGAGGTTGTGAGTAAAACGTAAAGTCTTTATCGTCTGGGTGCAATATGCGCCAAATATCTACCAGGTGTAGCGGATCCCATTGCTTAGATAAGTTTCGGCTGTTTTTTAAACCGCATTTAACAGTGGTTTTCTGTCTGGCATCCAGCACTCCTAATGAGCAGGGAAAAAACGCATTTGAAAGTGCCACAGATCTGAAAAATGCAGTTTTTCAGTTAAAATCCAGATTTATCAAAAACACTGATGTGAAAGTAGCTTTAGTAATAGGGTATGTGCGCATGCTGAGTATTTGGTTGTAGAAATTTTTGCACCAAATCTGCATTTCCTGGCAAAAATACTTGGTTTTGACATGTTTGTTCCATCAGTTTTCATGCATTTGGGCTGGGAAATGCTGCATGAATTGACATGCTGCAGATTTATTACTGTACCAAAAGCAACATGTGCACAAAACTGCAGAATTCTCATTGAATTTGCATGCAGTTTTGTGCCAAAACCGCACTAAAAAATACTTTAAAAAAAAAAACATAAAAATGCACTGTGTGCACAGGGCCATAATTTGATTTTAGTTTTAGCCCTCAGTACTAAATAATAAGCCTCTATTTAAAAACTGTGTCTCCAATTCATAAAGATCATAGTTTCTAACACTTGTCTTGATAAAGGGGTAAGTTGGGGTTAAGGCCCCGTTACATGCTACAATATCGTTAACGATATCATTGGAACATCACCGGTTTTATGATGTTGCTGCAACCTCAAAACGACATCGTAGCGTGTGACACGTATTAACGACCATCGATAAGTCGGTTGATTGTTGATGAATGGACTGGACCATAAATTTATCGTCGATCATCCGTTGGGCCTGCAGCATCAGCGTGTGTGACACCTTTCCAACGATCTTATTTGCAACTTCGGCAATTCAGAACTGAAGCACGTAGGCGTCCAAACGACCACAAATGTTGTTTGCTTGGCACGGAATCGTTGCTGCGTCATTCAAAATATCTGCATGTGTGACACCTCTAACAGCAATCAGTAAATGATGTTCCAGCGATCCCTGCCAGGTTGGATTGTTGGTCGGATCGCTGGGATGTTGTAGCATGTAACGGGGCCTTTAGAGGTGCCTGGTTAATTAGGTGTGCCTTAGGCTGGCTTCACATCTCGTTTCTTTTCAGGTCCGGGGCTGTCCGGTGTGAGCCAGACAGCCCCGAACCCGATTTTGGACTAATGCATGCCTATGGTGTCGGATGAGGCCGGATGGCAGTGATTTGCCATCCAGTTTTGTCCCTGTCCGGCAGCATCAGGCTGCATTCAATTTTTGTCCCGGACATAAAATCGCAGCTTGCTGTGTTTTTGTGTCCGGGGCTAAAATCTCACAAAATCGGATCCACCTGGATCCGGTGCGATCCAGCGCCCCCTAACATGGGTGCCTATGGGCGCCGGATCGCACCGGATCCGACAGAAAATCGGATCCGGCTGCCAGGTGCTGAAGTTCAGCGGTGGTCGGCACAGAACTTCAGCACCTGGAAAGCTCCCGTCAGAAATTTCAGAACCGTGGCTAGCTCCCTGCTAGACACGATTCTGAAATTTAGGCAATGGACAGCAGCAACAGCCGCACAGTGCCGAATCCAGGAGAAAACAGGATTGGAGGGCATATTTTCCCTCTGGTTCTGTTTGTCTAGAGCTGTCTGGCTGTGTCCGGCGCATCCTGCAAAACACCGGACATAGCCTGACAGCAAGAAACCATGGTGTGAAGCTGGCCTTAATGATGAACCAACAGTACACCATAAGTGTTAATTGAGCTTTAGGGCATGGCCACACTGATGTGTAAAAAAAGCTCCGATTCTAATCCAGGAGAATTGGACAACTTTAATATGTTTTTTGGTCTGTTTGGCATGCAACTGCTACTGTATGTGAGTGTCTGAAGTTTTCTCAACTAACATCCTAGTGGTATCCGTGTGCAATACGTTTTTCTCATGCTATTTCACTGAATAATTATGGTTGGAATTGGCTGCACTGTGTGGGCATTATGACATGAATAGATCTTGTCAATTGCTGTCAATTTGGAGTCATGTTCCCTAACATGTGTATTGTCTGTGGGCATTAGTTTTAAGGCCATATTGTCCCATCATATTTCTGCAATCTCTACCAACCTAACATTGAATACCACAGAGCGTGTGTTGTTCCACTGGGTTATTAATAGACGACAGGGTCCTCCATACCCCAAAAATTGTTGATCCAAGAAGGCAAGCCCGTATCTGGGTTCACCCACTCCTCCAGCTACGTCATAGCCGTGGGCATATGCATACTCTCTTTGGGACCACCAGTCCCTTTTGTCATTAGTGGGAATGAGGCCTTCACATTTAGGTGTTACTTCATGCGCCCTTAGCGAAGAAGGCGCCTTACGTAATCAATGCCGTGTCTTCAACTCCAGACTGTCACGTGCTCGCCAAATGTTACAGTGTGTCTTTGGTATCCTAACATTCAAATGGCGGGTGCTCATTAGTGATGAGCGAGTACTAAAATGCTCGGGTGCTCGAAGCTCGGGCCGAGCATCCCGAGATACTCGTGTACTCGGCCCGAGTAACGAGCCCAATGTTATCCTATGGGAGACACGAGTATTTTTATGAAATAGAAAAGGTGTAGAATCCGGTGCCACAAAATTCCTCTTTATTTTCAAAAATTTTTAAAAATCACACATGCTCCAGAGGAGCTCCTGGACGCGTTTCGTGGGTCTAGCCCACTTAATCGTCAGTACAATGGCAATACAGACAAAAAGAATATATACAATTTAAAAGCAAAAAACAGCCCCCTCTCGCATGTGTGACAAATATACATCAATTATTCCTAACCAATCACATACCTGCAGGTTCTAAAAGAGTTAAAGGGAAATTTAAGTGGGAAGAAGAGGGGGAGGGGAGGAAAAGAGAAAGAAAGGAAAAAGAGCTGATAACAGAAAGTAAAAGAGAGAAAAAAAAAAAAAAATATATAGAGAAGGAATGAAGGGGAGGGAAAGAGAGGAAAAGAGCTGATAACAGAAAGTAAAAGAGAAAAAAAAAAAAAAAAAAAAATATATATATAGAGAAGGAATGAAAGCGAGGGAAAGAGGAAAAGAGCTGATAACAGAAAGTAAAAAAGAGAGAAAAAAAAAAAAAATATATATATAGAGAAGGAATGAAGGGGAGGGAAAGAGAGGAAAAGAGCTGATAACAGAAAGTAAAAGAGAAAAAAAAAAAAAAAAAAAATATATATATATAGAGAAGGAATGAAAGCGAGGGAAAGAGGAAAAGAGCTGATAACAGAAAGTAAAAAAGAGAGAAAAAAAAAAAAAAAAAAAAATATATAGAGAAGGAATGAAAGCGAGGGAAAGAGGAAAAGAGCTGATAACAGAAAGTAAAAAAGAGAGAAAAAAAAAAAAAAAAAAAAAATATATATAGAGAAGGAATGAAAGCGAGGGAAAGAGGAAAAGAGCTGATAACAGAAAGTAAAAGAGAGGGAAAAAAAAAAAAAAAAATATATATAGAGAAGGAATAAAGGGGAGGGAAAGAGAGGAAAAGAGCTGATAACAGAAAGTAAAAGAGAAAAAAAAAAAAAAAAAAAAATATATAGAGAAGGAATGAAAGCGAGGGAAAGAGGAAAAGAGCTGATAACAGAAAGTAAAAGAGAAAAAAAAAAAAAAAAAAAAAAAATTATATAGAGAAGGAATAAAGGGGAGGGAAAGAGAGGGAAAGAGCTGATAACAGAAAGTAAAAGAGAGAGAGAAAAAAAAAAAGAGGGGGGGAGAGAGGGGGGGGGGAGAAGAACAGAGCAAAGAACTGATATATTAGCAATGCAAATACATGGTAAACATTACAGGTGTAGAAATCTAAAGATAACCACAACAAAGATCTTTCTTTCTTATTGTAAGTCACCAACTACAAGGCTATTACATTTTAGAAATAGTATATTCCAAGAGAAAAGGTATAATCCTCCAACCATATAACAGTAGGGGGATCCCACTAAGATTTCATTCACAGAATACATAAACATATACCTCCTTTCCCAATGGATTATTCATACATTATGTATAGCCATCGTATTGCAAGTGCACTCAATATGTATTATACAAAGGAGCAAATACCATAAAAGAGACATAGGGTGCAGGATCAATAAAAGTATAACAATTCTGATCTATAGTTCAGACCCTGTGGAATCCGTGCATCAAGCCGCAGGATCCATAATTTTTCCTGGTTATGTAGTGCTTTCTCCCAATTACCCCCCCTATAAAATTTTAAAAAATTTTGAAAATAAAGAGGAATTTTGTGGCACCGGATTCTACACCTTTTCTATTGCTACTGGTGGTTGCCAAGCCACTTTCCGGTTTGCCTGGGAGTCCTGGGAATATTAGGTGGTTGGAGCTAGTCCTTTTTTTGATTTGCATTTTTATGAAATGACTGCCGGCTGCCTGGAAAAACCCTAAAAATGTCACAAAAGTCTCAGAAGAGTGCTGAAATGACATGGCAACACCATGGGGAAGACCCCTGGAAGCATTTCTCACTCAAAAGTCACAGCTCTGAACAATGTTGTCCGAGTTTCACGCCAATTTTACGGAGTCTCCAGAAAACCTTCCAAAATGACACCAAAATGAATATTTAGGTTGGAAATGTTAAGGGCACATACCCAATAGTGAGATACAGCTGGTGTATGTCACTTTTTGTGATTACATAAAAGATTTTACGTGAAAACATTGTGCGACACTCCGATGACCCTGACAAGAGACGTACATGAAGCCCTGTCTAGAAATAAAGTGCCCATTTTGAGGAACTGGGTCTATTGTAGTATCTTCCTTTGCAAGGGCAGTCAAAAATTGGGAGGTTCACCAATGCCCCTGGATACAGACATGCAGGATGGCCTGTAAACAAGAACTGGGTGTATTTTAGTATAGCCCTTTGGTCAGGGCAGCCAAAAATTGGGAGGCTCCTCTTTGTCCCTGGATAGAGACGTGCAGGAGGGCCTGTAACCCTCAAGTGGGTGTATTTTAGTATAGCCCTTTGGTCAGGGCAGCCAAAAATTGGGAGGTTCAACAATGACCCATGCTTACAGACATGTAGTAGGGCCTGTAACCCTCAAGTGGGTGTATTTTAGTATAGCCCTTTGGTCAGGGCAGCCAAAAATTAGGAGGCTCCACATTGTCCCTGGATAGAGACGTGCAGGAGGGCCTCAAAACATTTTTCACATTGAAAAGATGCGGGTACCCTGTCTTTGTAATGCCCATTCAAAAAGAATGGGTGCAAAAATTTACCACTGGGGGTATACCTGAAACAACAGCCAAACTATTGTAACGGTCATCATGGTGGCACATGAGGAGAAGGAGGAGCAGTCCAGCGATTAGCCAAGGAATAGGAAGATGACGTGGTGGATGATCCAGTAGCTGACCCAACCTGGCAGGAGTATATGCAGAGCGAGGACAGCAGTGCACAGGGGGAGGGAGGCATAGCATCCCAACAGGCAGTACGAAGCAGGGTCGGGTACGCAGGCATAAGGCAGGCAACCGTTCCCCGGAACAACAACACGACACAAGGTGCCTGTGCAAATGTTAGGTCTTCCCGAGTCTAGCAGTATTTTCAGTTGGCTCCAGATGACTCTAAAAAGGCCATTTGCAAGACCTGCCATGCCAGCATCAGCAGGGGTACGAAAACTAGCAGCCTGACCACCACCAGCATGATCAGGCACATGTCAGCCAAGCACCCGACTTTGTGGAAAGTACAACAGAGTCGAGGAGCGGTGCTTGCTGATGTCACTGCTACGTCTTTGCCTGTTGTGCGTGCGAGCCAATCCCCTGTCCATGCTGGCCGCGAACAAGCCTCCGGCCCTGCACCTGAAGTTGCCCACGTACAAATTACATCACCATCAAGCACGTCCTTGTCCAGAGCAGTGTTCAATTATCCATTCAGCAAACATTTGAATGCAGGAGCAAATACGCTGCCAACGCCCCACATGCCACAGTCCTGAATGATCACATTTCGCGACTCATTGCGCTACAAATGTTGCCTTTCCGGCTGGTGTAGACGGAAGCATTCTGCGACCTGATGGCGGCTGCTGTCCCACGTTACTCGGTCCCCAGCCGCCACTATGTCTCCAGATGTGCCGTCCCCGCATTGCATAACCACGTGTCCAACAGCATCACACGTGCCCTGAACAACGCTGTTTCAGCCAAAGTCCACCTAATAATAATAATAATAATACAGCTTTATTTATATAGCGCCAACATATTACGCAGCGCTTTACAATGTAGGGTTAGAGTACAGAAAATATAATACAGTAAGTAATTACAGTAGAGAACAAATACAGTAGAATAATTGGATACAAAACAATAGGCATAGAATCAATGTAAAAAAGAAAATACAAAAAATAAAGCAAGAAATGAAGGTGACCCTGCTCAAAAGAGCTTACAATCTACAACGGGATAGGGGTTGCACAAGGTACAGGGGCTTATTGCACTGATGGTCCAGGCATCTCGAGGAAATGGGGCATAGAACTAAGCTTACATGGATGGTCATTATACAGTGTGTGTAGACCTTTTTGGTTTGGTGGAGTTTGTAGAAGAGTAATGTCCAGAGGGATAGCCCACTATCTACAGTACAAAGGACTTCTATTAGGGAGTATGATAGGCCGCCTTAAAAAGATGCATTTTTTGGGGATCGTCTGAAGCCATGCAAGTTGTGGATAGTCCTGATTTCTTTTGGTAAAGCATTCCAGAGGTTTGGTGCAGCTCTGGAGAAGTCTTGGAGCCGGGAGTGGGAGGATCGGATTATTACCGATGTCAGTCGAAGGTCATTTGAGGAACGTAGAGCGCGAGTGGGGTGATAGACAGAGATGAGGGAGGAGAGGTAGGGGGGTGCTGCACTGTGAATAGCTTTGTGGGTGATAAGAAGCAATTTGAATTTGATGCTGTAGTATACGGGCAGCCAGTGCAATGACTGGCACAGAGCAGAGGCATCTGAGTAACGATTGGCCAGATGGGTGATCCTGGCTGCTGCATTAAGGATGGACTGGAGAGGAGAAACTCTGGTGAGGGGGAGGCCGCTTAATAGAGAATTTCAATAGTCAAGGCATTAATGGATTAGGGCCACGGTGAGGGTTTTTGTTGTTTACAGGGTGAGAAAGGGACGGACTCTGGAGATATTCTTCAAGTGTAAGTGACATGAGCGGACGAGACATTGTGTGTGGGAGGAGAAGGAGAGATCGGTGTCAAACATAACACCCAGACAACGAGCCTGCTGCCTAGGCATTATCGTGGTGCCACAAACTGAGAGAGAGATGTCCGATTTAGGGAGGTTAGTGGATGGGGGGAGCAGAAGAAGTTCAGTTTTGGAAAGGTTTAGTTTCAAATAGAGAGTGGACATGATATTGGAAACTGCAGCTAGACAGTCATTGCTGTTCTTTAATACCGCAGGGGTAAGGTCAGGGGCTGAAGTGTATAACCACAGACACGTGGACAAGTGCTTGTGGGCAAGGCCGCTACATCTCCTTGACAAAACACTGGGTTAATATTGTGGAGGCTCTGACACAGTCTGATCGAGGGACGGAACACGTCCTTCCCACACCAAGGATAGCAGGCCCTACCTCTGTCAGGGTTTCACCGACACTCTACAGCTCCGGAATGTCATGCTCTTCAGCCTCCTCCTCCTCCTCCTGCTCATCCTCATCCACTGTACCCTCCACACCAGTCCCAAGCTGGAAGCACTGCAGCACTGCCTCTGCGAAGCGGCAACAGGCTGTGCTGAAGCTAGTCTGCATAGGTAACAAACCCCACAATGAAGAAGAGGTGTGGACAGCTCTGAAACAGCAGGCAGATCACTGGCTCACACCTCTGAACCTAAAGCCAGGTAAGGTCGTGTGTGACAATGGACGGAACTTGGTGGCAGCTTTGAGGCGAGGCCAGCTGACGCATGTTCCATGCGTGGCCCACGTGCTCAACCTGGTGGTTCAGAGGTTTCTAAAGTCATACCCAGAGCTGTCTGAACTGCTGGTAAAAGTTCGCCGTCTGTCTGCACATTTTCGCAAGTCACCTGCTGCTTCAGCCGACCTTGGCGGATTTCAGCGCCGTTAGCGTCTTACGGCCCACAGACTGGTGTGTGATGTCCCCACGCCTTGGAATTCAACTCTGCACATGTTGGTCAGGATATGTGAGCAGAAGAGGGCAGTTGTTGACTACCTGCATCACCTAAGCCGTCGGGAAATGGTTCAAACTCCACACATAACACCTGAGGAGTGGAGATGGATGTCCGACCTATGTACCGTCCTCCAAAACTTTGAGGACTCCACCCAGATGGTGAGCGGCGATGACGCCATTATTAGCATCACCATACCACTACTCTGCCTTCTAAAACGGTCTCTGCTGAAAAACAAAGAGGATGCATTGCAGGCCGAGCGCGATGACTTGGAGCAAGAAACAGTAGTGGGTGTGGGTGAAAACACAGAGTCCAGCCTCATCTCATCATAACGTGCAGTGGAGGACTATGACGAGGAGGAGGAGGATGAAGACATGGAGCAACTCTCTGGCCAAATTGAGGATATGACATGCACACCAGTCATACCCTCGATTCAGCGTGGCTGGCCAGAGGACAGGGGAGATGAGGAGGAGGAGGAGGAGGAGGAGGAGGACAGCATGTTCAGTCATCGTGTTGGTCTGGATACTAAAGTGATGGCTGTTAAGAGTCTGGCGCACATGGCTGACTTTATGGTAAGCTGCCTGCCTCGTGACCCTCGCGTTCAGAACATCTTGGCCGACAATCTGTACTGGTTGGCAACACTGTTAGACCCACGGTACAAGGAGAACTTTATGTCTGTCATTCCTGAGGCGGAGAGGTCAGCCAAAACGCAGCAGTTCCAGAAGGCCATAGTCACGGAAGTAGGCAAATCATTCCCCTCACAAAACGCTAGCGGCATAGGTCAGGAATCGGTGGACAACCAAGGCGTACGGCCGAGAGGGGCACAAGTCCAATCCGCCAAAGGTAGGGGAACAGTCTTTACGAGGTGGGACAGTTTTCTCAGCCCCTCACGTACCACAGCCCCTGAGGTGCGGGGTAGTGACACAAGAAATGCTAAGTTTGGTCAGATGCTGAAGGAGTACCTTGCTGATCGAACAACTGTACTGCGAGATTCCTCTGTGCCTTACAATTATTGGGTCTCCAAGCTGGACACGTGGCATGAATTGGCTCTCTACGCCTTGGAAGTCCTGGCCTGCACTGCCGCTAGCATTTTGTCACAGCGTGTTTTCAGTGCCGCAGGTGGAATCATTACTGATAAACGCAACCGCCTGTCAACTGAAAATGCTGACAGGCTGACTGAGATAAAGATGAACAAGGGTTGGATTGGGCCAGACTTCACCACACCACCAACAAATGACAACTGAATTTAAATTTTGTAATGGGAATTTGCCATGTACCTCCACTGACCCATGGGTACACACTTCTGGACTTCCGAGTGTCCAAGTGTGGGATCAGTAATGTCCGTGGACGTGCACTCAGCCAGTTGGTAGGAAGGAGGATCAGGTTGGGAAATGTGCAGTGCAGTATCACGGCTACTGACAATTGACCGTGTGGAAGACAGGGTGTTTGTGGAGGTGCCAATCAGACTTGAAGCATTATCCGCTATCCAAATAACAAGCTGTTGACACTAGTGTTGGTTCAAGAGCGTAGTACTGCAGCGGGCCCCAACAATTTGGGACAGGACGTGTGAGCGAGTAGATGTGCCACTTTCTTGTTGCGAAATTTGTGCTTGCACACGACCTCGGCCTCTGCCTGCACCACCATCACGTTCACCTCCTTGTTCCTTGCCAACGCCCTTGCGCATTTTGCTTGTATACAGCGACAACAGTCACAGCAGAGGATTTTAGTCCCTAACCTGTATCAAGGTATGACGTACACCAGTCTGGTGACTGTTCACATCACAAGAGATTAGGATTTTAGTTCCCTAACCTGTATCAAGGTATGACGTACAACAGTGTGGTGACTGTTGAGATGACAAGAGTTAGGATTTTTGTTCCCTAACCTGAATAAAGGTATGACGTACAACAGTGTGGTGACTGTTGAGATGACAAGAGTTAGGATTTTAGTTCCCTAACCTGTAGAAAGGTATGACATACAACAGTGTGGTGACTGTTGAGATGACAAGAGTTAGGATTTTAGTTCCCTAACCTGTATAAACGTATGACGTACAACAGTGTGGTGACTGTTGAGATGACAAGAGTTAGGATTTTATTTCCCTAACCTGTATAAAGGGTATGACGTACAACAGTGTGGTGACTGTTGAGATGACAAGAGTTAGGATTTTAGTTCCCTAACCTGTATAAAGGTAGTACGTACACCTGTCTGGTGACTGTAATGGTTTCAAGAGAGGATTTTAGTCCCTAACCTGTATTAAGGTAGTACGTACACCTGTCTGGTGACTGTAATGGTTTCAGGAGACGATTTTAGTCCCTAACCTGTATTAAGGTAGTACGTACACCTGTCTGGTTACTGTTTTGATGACAACAGTTAGGATTTTAGTTCCCTAACCTGAATAAAGGTATGACGTACAACAGTGTGGTGACTGTTGAGATGACAAGAGTTAGGATTTTAGTTCCCTAACCTGTAGAAAGGTATGACGTACAACAGTGTGGTGACTGTTGAGATGACAAGAGTTAGGATTTTAGTTCCCTAACCTGAATAAAGGTATGACGTACAACAGTGTGGTGACTGTTGAGATGACAAGAGTTAGGATTTTAGTTCCATAACCTGTATAAACGTATGACGTACAACAGTGTGGTGACTGTTGAGATGACAAGAGTTAGGATTTTAGTTCCCTAACCTGTATAAAGGGTATGACGTACAACAGTGTGGTGACTGTTGAGATGACAAGAGTTAGGATTTTAGTTCCCTTACCTGTAGAAAGGTATGACGTACAACAGTGTGGTGATTGTTGAGATGACAAGAGTTAGGATTTTAGTTCCCTAACCTGAATAAAGGTATGACGTACAACAGTGTGGTGACTGTTGAGATGCCAAGAGTTAGGATTTTAGTTCCATAACCTGTATAAACGTATGACGTACAATGTGGTGACTGTTGAGATGACAAGAGTTAGGATTTTAGTTCCCTAACCTGTATAAAGGGTATGACGTACAACAGTGTGGTGACTGTTGAGATGACAAGAGTTAGGATTTTAGTTCCCTAACCTGTATAAACGTATGACGTACAACAGTGTGGTGACTGTTGAGATGACAAGAGTTAGGATTTTAGTTCCCTAACCTGTATAAACGTATGACGTACAACAGTGTGGTGACTGTTGAGATGACAAGAGTTAGGATTTTAGTTCCCTAACCTGTATAAACGTATGACGTACAACAGTGTGGTGACTGTTGAGATGACAAGAGTTAGGATTTTAGTTCCCTAACCTGTATAAAGGGTATGACGTACAACAGTGTGGTGACTGTTGAGATGACAAGAGTTAGGATTTTAGTTCCCTAACCTGTATAAACGTATGACGTACAACAGTGTGGTGACTGTTGAGATGACAAGAGTTAGGATTTTAGTTCCCTAACCTGTATAAAGGTAGTACGTACACCTGTCTGGTGACTGTAATGGTTTCAAGAGAGGATTTTAGTCCCTAACCTGTATTAAGGTAGTACGTACACCTGTCTGGTGACTGTAATTGTTTCAGGAGACGATTTTAGTCCCTAACCTGTATTAAGGTAGTACGTACACCTGTCTGGTGACTGTTTTGATGACAAGAGTTAGGATTTTAGTTCCCTAACCTGTATTAAGGTAGTACGTACACCTGTCTGGTGACTGTAATGGTTTGAAGAGAGGATTTTAGTCCCTAACCTGTATTAAGGTAGTACGTACACCTGTCTGGTGACTGTTTTGATGACAAGAGTTAGGATTTTAGTTCCCTAACCTGTATTAAGGTAGTACGTACACCTGTCTGGTGACTGTAATGGTTTGAAGAGAGGATTTTAGTCCCTAACCTGTATTAAGGTAGTACGTACACCTGTCTGGTGACTGTTTTGATGACAAGAGTTAGGATTTTAGTTCCCTAACCTGTATTAAGGTAGTACGTACACCTGTCTGGTGACTGTAATGGTTTGAAGAGAGGATTTTAGTCCCTAACCTGTATTAAGGTACTAAGTACAAGAGTGTGGTGACTCTAATGGTCACTGAAAAGCTTGGATTCCAATCTGTATCACCCTGCCTATATCCTCCTAGATTAGTCCTGAGAAGGACTGTTCTGGTCACTGGAAATCTTGGACTCCGATCTGGATCACCCTGCCTATGTCCTCCTAGATTAGTCCTGAGAAGGACTGTTGTGGTCAGCAGCAGTTTGCAGCCCTGATCCGGATCTACCTATGAGGGCCGCAAATCTGTCCCTAATCAGCAGCAGACACTCTCCCTACACTCACTGTCTGGATGGCTGTGTGCCGAGCACAGCGCGCCGGGAGTTATAAAGGCTCGGTGACGCTGTGCAGGGCGGCCAATCACTGCTATGCCACAACTAACAGGGCTGTGGCATTGCAGTGGTCTGTCAGCCAATCCCTGCACGTGGGCTGGCTCTCAAAAGAGCGCCAACATGGAGAGATGACAACCACGAGCACAGCACGAGTATCGCGAGATTACTCGGTGCTCGGCGAGTCGCCGAGTACAGTGATACTCGTGCGAGTACCGAGTAGTGCCGAGCATGCTCGCTCAACACTAGTGCTCATATCTCTAATCCAAGTACGGTAAGTGTCATTCATGTTGTTTTGGTCATAAATGCCTGTCTCATTCTACATAATTAGACCAGGATCCATGACCTACCCACAGAAGTTACACCATCTGATCAGCCTGCAACCCATCCTTAGCCCCCTTGTTGGTCCTGTCATAAGGCCTCAAGCTGACCCCTCTGCCGTCAGAGTGCATGAGTTTTTTTAAATACAATTATTTTGCAACAGAGGGCTCAGTTCCATGGCAGGAAAAATATGGTCGTGGCCCTTGAGTGTGTCATGGTTAACATTCGCAAGTAGCATTGATTTGTGGTCTTGGATGTCCTATCAAATTTTTTTTGTTTAAGCACACATAACAACACATTTTTTTAAATCAGATTGTTAACTCAGCATATAATTTTTTATTTAAAAGCCAGACAAACATTTGTGAAACATAACATCTTTACTTATTGTTTAGTTTTTAACATGAAATGGACATAATGATATTGTACATATTTTGCTTTTATGTATCAATTTTCCATACACGGGAAAAGAACCAAAAAGAAATGGCGGATTTCTGCAAACATTACACTTTCCTTTAAAACTGGATGGGCATAGGAGGCCTGTGAGTTGTGTGTTGCCCTGAATGGGTGGTTGGTAAGAGTGGTATTGCCTGCTGTGGCATACTACCATAATCATTCCTTCAAATACTGGTATTGGTACCCATTGTAATGAGTGTATGTTGGCTGTGAGCATGGCCATAATTAGTTTGCCTCGGAAAATTGACAGTCCCTGGACCAAGGTGAAAACCTTGTGGGTCACAGGTTTGCCGTGTGTTAGGCCAGGGATGTTGCTGGTCTGCATACTCCGCATTGTGTGGTGGCTGACAAACTTGTTGTGGTGTCATTTGTGAAAATGATGGTATCGGTGGCAAGGGTAACATATTGCATCTTGGAGGCCCCTGTGGACATGAATTTTGGGGTGCTACATCATTTTGAGTGCCCAATAAGGATGATGTTTGTGTTCCCACAGTTCTTGTGTTGCCCAGCAAATTGTCCTGGGAGTTCTGCCACTGTTCTAGCATGAGAAATATATAGCACGTGGATTGTTTGTGGGAACACCAGCATCCAGTACAAATAGAATGGCAGCCCTTGCCCGTAGCCTCACTAGGTGTGGAATTTCCCGCAAATAATTAATGAGGCTATGACCAAAAGCCTCCTCATCATCACTTACAAGATATTGGAGCACCCCAGAATCCATGTTGCACCTTTGGTTACTTGCGTCCAAATCTTGCCTGCACCTAGAGCAACATGACAAAAGAGGTGGCAGAGGGGACCTAGGCATTGGCACACTTGGTCGCATATTTTCCCCCAACTCCTCAGGCAGTTGTTGGCTTGGCCCAGACAAAGGTGCAACATTGGATGCCAGTGTCCCTGGTAATGTTGCTGATGATGACGCCCCATTATCCTCTTGGGAGACTTAAGCACCACATCCCTCATCAGCAGACTCAGCAGTATGGTCAGTGTGGTACTCTGTCTCTGAGGCAGATTGCTGGCGCAGGTTGGTCTCGGTGCTACAATAAAACATGAGGCATGTAAATTTGAAAGCATTTCACATACAGTTGTGGCCAAAAGTATTGACACCCCTTCAATTCTGTCAGATAATACTCAGTTTCTTCCTGAAAATGATTGCAATCACAAATTCTTTGGTATTATTATCTTCATTTAATTTGTCTTCAATGAAAAAACACAAAAGAGAATGAATCAAAAAGCAAAACATTGATCATTTCACACAAAACTCCAAAAATGGGCCAGACAAAAGTATTGGGACCCTCAGCCTAATACTTAGTTGCACAACTTTTAGCCAAAATAACTGCTTCCGGTAACCATTAATGAGTTTCTTACAATGCTCTGCTGGAATTTTAGACCATTCTTGTTTGGAAAACTGCTCCAGGTCCCTGATATTTCAATGGTGCCTTCTCCAAACTGCCATTTTTAGATCTCTCCACAGGTATTCTATGGGTTTCAGGTCTGGACTCATTGCTGGCCTCCTTAGAAGTCTCCAGTGCTTTTTCTCAAATCATTTTCTAGTGCTTTTTGAAGTGTGTTTTGGGTCATTGTCCTGCTGGAAGACCCATGACCTCTGAGAGAGACCCAGCTTTCTCACACTGGGCCCTACATTATGCTGCAAAATTTGTTGGTAGTCTTCAGACTTCATAATGCCATGCACACGGTCAAGCAGTCCAGTGCCAGAGGCAGCAAAGCAACCCCAAAGCATCAGGGAACCTCCGCCATGTTTGACTGTAGGGACTGTGTTCTTTTCTTTGAATGCCTCTTTTTTCTCCTGTAAACTCTATGTTGATGCCTTTGCCCAAAAAGCTCTACTTTTGTCTCATTTGACCAGAGAACATCCTTTCAAAACGTTTTAGGCTTTCTCAGGTAAGTTTTGGCAAACTCCAGCCTGGCTTGTTTATGTCTCGGGGTAAGAAATGGGGTCTTCCTTGGTATCCTACCATACAGTCTCTTTTCATTCAGACACCGACGGATAGTACAGGTGACACTGTTGTACCCTCGGACTGCAGGGCAGCTTGAACTTGTTTGGATGTTAGTCTAGGTTCTTTATCCACCATCTGCACAGTCTTGCGTCATAGCCACAGTGCTATGGGGTTTAAACTTCTTGATGACACTGCGCACGGTAGACACAGGAACATTCAGGTCTTTGGAGATGGACTTGTAGCCTTGAGATTGCTCATGCTTCCTCACAATTTGGTTTCTCAAGTCCTCAGACAGTTCTTTGGTCTTCTTTCTTTTCTCCATGCTCAATGTGGTACAAACAAGGACACAGGACAGAGGTTGAGTCAACTTTAATCCATGTCAACTGGCTGCAAGTGTGATTTAGTTATTGCCAACACCTGTTAGGTGCCATAGGTAAGTTACAGGTGCTGTTAACTACACAAATTAGAGAAGCATCACATGACAGTGCCAATACTTTTGTCCACCCCATTTTTTATGCTTGGTGTGGAATTATATCCAATTTGGCTTTAGGACAATTCTCTTTATGTTTTTTAATTGAAGACAAATTAAATGAAGATAATAATACCAAAGAATTTGTGATTGCAATAATTTTCAGGACGAAATTGAGTATTATCTGACAGAATTGTAGGGGTGTCAATACTTTTGGCCACAACTGTAAGCCAATTAATAAGCTAAATGACAAATAAGGCAAAAAAATACATACGGTCTTAGTTCCAGGACAGGAGCCAGAAAATTCAGCCATGAAAAATAAATGTATGGCCGTTTCCGTGGACCCTCAGATTCACTTGGTTTTATATTTCTTTTCTCACGCCTACACTGGTCACAGCAACTTCTCCATCTCTTAGTGACCAGATCCACTGTGTTGTAAAAATCCTAAAAAAAAACATCAGTATAAACAATATCACTAACATGTCAATGTAAAAAAAAATTATTAAAGATGAACTAGCATAATACATTACACAGATTAATCTGTACATCACGGGAACTATCATCATAACAGGGGAATAGTTGCCGACTGATGTACATGCATAAGGCATCTTTCTTACGGCAGTCCACATAGGCAGCATTTCTGGGGTCCCACAATTCGGGCCTCTCCTTGACCAATACAATCAGCATCCGATTGTCTCAGATTTTTTCCCCGGACACAAAAACGTTGCAAGCAATGTTTTTTGTCCTGGAGAAAAATCCGAATGCTGCCTGATCCTCTCGGACACATGGAAACCGGATGGCAAAAAGCTGCCATCTGGCTTCATCTGGCCCCATAGGAATACTATGGGGCCGAAACCGGATCCGGGGTTCCGGATCCAGAAACCGTGGTGTATAACCGGCCTTAGCCTTTGATATGTACTCTATGTGCACAAAAATCAAACATCAAGGGTACCATTACACATCGCAATATTGTTTTGATATCGCATGCAATTTCATGTGAGCGCGCACGTTTTTGGCACTTGTCCAAGATCGCATAGGAGATATCACACAGGGAGATATCGGCAGGCAACGCAACTAGTACACAACTTTTGTGCGCTGGGTATGAGCAACCCAGCGTCTGAGCATTAAAATTGTAGAGAATAGGGGAAGTTGTGTTCTACATCATAGTTGCGCCGTCACATAGCACAATCATGCCAGATCGCATATGCAACATTGCACGGTTGAAGAGCATGCACAATCTTCTTGCAATATTGTCCCTGTGATTTATTGCAGTCGCATTGCCCTGTTACACCACACAACGCACCAACGATATCAAATGCAACTACCACACCACGTGACTTTTTGGCGATGTTGCATTGCGATATTGCGATGTGTAACGGTACCCTAACCCAATGAGCTAGTTGCCTTTAATATTTATGGTAAGAAACCACCTTTAAAAAGGAAAAATATATATATGCACATAATTTTATATACCAAACAGATATAGAACTGCCAAGCAATAACTGGGCCACTTCATTTATTCAATATCAAAATCATAAAGTCCTGCCCAAGTCACAAATATTGGAGAGAGAATATAGGCGGGCTTATATTTAAATTAGACAAAACATTTTTTTATGTTTAGTACAAATTATCATAACTAATTTTTCCAAACTATGACATAGTTCAAAATAGTTTCCTTAAAATATTGTTGAAAAAATTCTGCCCTTCTACAGTTCAGAAAGGCATTTGGTATTATTTCCCTTTATTTGCCTGTTAAATATTTATGCATGCCCGAAGACTGATACTTATGCACTTATAACAGTGATGTCATCTGACAGATTGTCATGAAACAGGACTCAGTGTACAGACACTCCTCAACAGTGTTCTCCAACTAACCTCAATTATATTGCAAGATGTAATGTGCATGCAATAAGTTCAGAATTATAGAGACGTGCATCAGAACAAACCAAAGCCAACAGCACCATATTATATTTTACCAAACAAGAGCCTACTAAGGTCTTTGTATTATATACATAATCATTGTCAATCATTTAAACATCTGCACACAAAAAACTAATGCATACATCTGCGCTGTAAGGCTATGTGCACACTGGGAGGTTTAGCAGCGGTTTAGCAGCGGAAACCGCCGGTCGGTTTCCATCAGGTTTATGCAAATTTATGTTAATCCAAAAGCGGCTTTTGGATTAACATAGAAACCTATGGAAACCGACACCCGGTGTGCACACACCGGCGGTTTCCACATGCTCATCCGTTGCTAACCCGCTGGGTTCCCAGCGGGTTAGCAAAGAATGATCATGTTCTATAAACCGGCCGGTTCTGCAGCGGCTGCAAGCAGAATCATGTGCTGCTTCCAGCCGCTGCAGAACCGACGCCACTAACCCGCTGTGCACCGCCGCACACCCGCCCGTCTTCCGCAGCACGGACCCGACAGGAAGCCGGTGGACGGCTCCGGAGCTTCCTGTCGGGTCCCGCCCAGCCGCCGCCGCCCCTAACCCGCCCCCGTGTGCACATACCCTTACATTGCAAACACAATTTATACTGCATTGTAATTCAAAGACTAATTTAAATAGCTAACCATTGAGCCCGCAGTAAAACATATTTGACCATAAATAGTCAATGCATGGTAGACAAATTTCATGGTAGACAAATATGGTGTGGTGAGGTTCCTCCATTATGTTACCATTTTCCTGGCCTTTTTACGACCATCACAGTCTCAGATCCCTTTTTCTCCCTCAAATGTACAAGTGAAGAAACAAATGGGAGAACCATGTGTCTGACTTCCTGAAGGTCCCATTACACGGGGAAACATCTCCGGCAACATCGCCGGCAACTGACAGGAGCGCGCACGTTTTTGGCCGCTGTCCAAAATCGCTGCTGAGCTGTCAGACGAGGAAACATCGCCGGCAATGCAGTGGCGATGTTGAAAGCAACTATCGCTGTTAAATTCAACCCTGGCAGCGATCCTTAATATTGCACTCTATGGGGGAAGTTGCTTGCAACATCGCTGTTGCGGTGTCAGACAGGGCGATTCAGGCAGATCGCCTGAGCAATATCGCCAGGTTTCAGGACACTGTCATGAAACCAGGTGATTTTGCTGAAGCAACTATCGTCGTTGATATAACCCTGTTACACGGGGCAACTCTTCAGTGAAGTCGCTTCAAAATGGCAACGCCCCTGAGTTGCCGGCGATGTAGCCGGAGATGTTTTCCCGTGTAACAGGGCCTTAGGTATCCAGTAGTCTGAAATTGCAGTGGCCATTTTACAGAAAGTTGAACAGGGCTAGAGAATGAAAAAACAATGACAACTGGTTTCAAAGAGGATGGGTGCCAACGGAGATGAGCATGTCAAATTCGGCATGAACATTGCAGATTCGGATTCGGGATCGGGAACCAGAACATTTTGCTAAAGAGTTGATGAACTCTGCTTTGTTCAGTAACTGATCAGATGAAAAAGAGCATAACTGCGTTTGCAGTGATGCTTTACTTCTACCTTTTGACTGTCTAGGATAGCGGGCAGGATATTTTTGATAAGGGTAGGGGATTGAGAGAGGTCAGAATAGTGTTCGATTTAATTTGTTTTCCCCAGCACTTTCTGTGTGGATGTTTCGGGCCAACCGCCAATCGGGGTGCATCAAACATAAATAAGTTGTAGACATAAGACTTTGTGTCATTAGCTGCCTAAGTAACGTCCCTCATGATATAAGAAGCAGCGATTTGCTGTCATCACCATTTCTAGAGTGTTCCTGCTAGGGACAGTGCTGCTACCGTTCCGTGCTGCTCTGTCCTACTACATCCGTGCTACACAAAAAGAGGGCTAGCTACTCCATTGCTTTTTACATAGAATAGGAGGGCGAGAAGGTCCATCCGGACATAAGCATTTTTTGCTGAGAACAAGTGAGATTGCCAAATCTTTGTGCGTTGTCAAAGCTGCGTTTTTTTGCATACAAGTGATTTTGAAGAGGACCTGTCACCCCACTGCTGCATAGCAATTTAAATGCAGCACTGAATGCAGCATGTCTGCTGCGTTCAGGGAAGGGGTCCCTCATGTGTCTGCGTGCTGTGTACCCCGAGATAAAGCCTTAGGCAAACTCACTGTTAGAAGTCAAAAGGGCATTCCCTAGTGCTGGAGTCAGCTCAGTTCACAGGGGCCATTCCCTCCACCTGCCTCTCTGTGCTGCCTCCTGTTCTGCTGGCTCTGCCCTCCCCCTCTCCTGCTCTCTGTCACTCATCCTGCCGCACACAGCTTGTTCAGAGCGGATGCAAATCATTTGTCCTGACATCAGGGCCAGATTCCCACCCTATTTATGCTTTGGTCAGACAGCAGGGCAGGAATCTGGAGCTGACGTCAGGACAAATGATTTGCATCCGCTCTGAACAAGCTTTGTGCGGCAGGATGAGTGACAGAGAGCAGGAGAGAGGGATGGCAGAGCCAGCAGAACAGGAGGTGGCAGAAAGGCAGGGGGAGGGAATGGCCCCCGTGAATTGAGCTGACTCCAGCACTAGGGAATGCCCTCCTGACTTCTAACAGTGAGTTTGTCTAAGGCTATATCTTGGGGTACAAATCACACAGACACATGGGGGACCCCTTCCTTGAATGCAGCAGACATGCTTTATTCAGTGCTGCATTTAGATTGCCATGCAGCAGGGTGGGTGACAGGTCCTCTTTAAGTCTTTGTGGTTCCCCTAAAAGGCTTTTTTGGACCTCAAATAAGTGATTGACAAATCTTTGTTTCCCCCAAAAATGCCTTATTTGGCCTCAAACAAGTGATTGCCAGATCTTTATGGTTCTCCTAAAAGGCTTTTCTGTGGCATCAAACAAGTGATTACCAATTCTTTCTATTTCTCTAAAAAGGCTTTTTTAGCCTCAAAAAAGTGATTGCCAAATCTTTGAGGTTCTCCTAAAAAGGCTTTTTTTTGGCCTCAAACATGTCATTGACAAATATTTGTAGTTCCCCTAAAAGGCTTTTCTTGGCTTAAAACAAGTGATTGCCAAATCTTTGTGTTTACCCTAAAAAGGCTTTTTTTGGCCTCAAACAAGTGATTACCAAGTCTTCCTATTTCCCCTAAAAATACTTTTTTTGGTATCAAAGAAGTCATTGTCAAATATTTGTGGTACCCCTAAAAAACGTTTTTTTGGCCTTAAACAAGAGTTTGCCAAGTCATTATGTTTCTCCTTAAAAGGCTTTTTTTCACCTCAAATAAGTCATTGCCAAATCTTTGTTTCCCCAAAATAGGCTTTTTTGGCCTCAAACAAGTCATTGCAAAATATTTATGTTTCCCCTAAAAGGCTTTTTTGGCCTCAAACAAGTGATTGCCAAATCTTTGTGTTTCTATTAAAAAGGCTTTTTTTGGCCTCAAACAAGTCATTGCCAACTATACGTAGTTCCCCTGAAAGGCTTTTCTTGGCTTAAAACAAATGATTGCCAAATCTTTGTGGTACCCCCTAAAAGGATTTTTTTAGCCTCAAACAAGTGATTGCCAAAATGTTGTGGTTTCCCTAAATGGCTTTTATTGGCCTCTATAAAACTCACTGTCGAATCTCTGTCTGTTGTCAAAAAAACTTTTATTGGGCTTCAAACAAGTGGTTTTCAAATCTGTGTGCTTTAAAAATGAGTGGGAAATCCCGAGGTTGTGTTGGAAAGGTGAATAGGTATGGTGTAAGGGGGAATAGGCGAGGAGTTTGAGGTGTATGTGGGGTAGGTGCTACTGCTACTGTTACTGAAAGCTGTCCTGACCAAACACTGTCTCGTCGTTTCCCAAGCCAATTGACAAGTTCTGTTAGTGGACATGTTACTCAAATCTCTTTCTTTGACAGCTGCAGAGCAATATGAGTTGTGGATGAGGTCCATAAATAGCTGTTGTTATAATGCAATTGCTGCATCAAGTGGCACTTGTTCTCTTCCTCCACGTCAACATCACACTCAGTAGAGTCCTCTGTGGTGGCGCCCCAATTTCTTGTTTCCCCCATGTCACATCTCTCCAACCGCACAACTGACTGTGGGGGAACACAAATGGGTGATTCTGCAGAGATGTTTACACATTCTATTTCATGGACATTAGAGGTCTGCTCAAAAGATTCATAGACTCCAGAGGAGGAATGCATCTGAACCGATGCCCAAAATCTTTTGGTGTTGGATCTGGGGACAGGTGAAGTAGGGTCCGAGCAGAATCCAGACCATCATCATCAGACATTAACTCCCGAGGGTGGAGGTGATGATGAAGGTGAGATTCAGATACCTGAACGGCATCCGCACTGTACTGTACACTTAGGGCAGTAAGAGGAGGAGGGTGACTCCCAGGGAGAGGAGTGGGACAACAAAGAGGATAATGATGAGATTTGAGATCCCACTTGGAATCAATCCAGAGTCACACTGCAGAGTAGCTCAGTAGCGAAAGTGGAGGATCAAGATGAGGAGGTTAAGTTGTGGCTTCCTGCACAGAGACTGAGTGCTGTAACCATGACAAGCACTGCATCCTCAGCCACAACTCTGGCTCTGGACAGCAGCAGTCATGGGTCTGCAGTTCTCAGGGGCAGCAAGGGTTACATAGCCTGGACCTTTTTTAAGACCACAATGGATGACCCAACTCACATAATTTGCCAAGTTTGTAAAAAAAAAAATAGAAAAAAAAAAACAATTTGACTGCTACATGATTGAACTAGCGCATTGACCAGCAACCTCTGTTATTCTTGTAAAGTTATTGTGCTAAAATGGGGCCTAGCGGGCCTCACCATGTATTTTCCACCCGCTGCTTCTTCCTCCTCCGTCACCGTAACAAGTGTTGTCACACAGGTATCCACAAGCAGAAACCTGGCTCACCCCCTCCGACACAGCCTCTCCTTCTGCACTCACTTTTGGCGGACTGAGTCTTTTCCATACCCCCACCCCTCTACCAAACGTGGCGGAGGTGTTGGCTTACTCCTGTCCAAGTCCTGCTCCTTTACCCATATCCCACTGCCACCCTCCGCTTCTCTCCCCTCTTTCGAAGCCCACTCTGTCCGCATCTTCTCTCTCTGTAACCTTCAGCTGGCTGACATTTACTGCCCTCCGGGATCCACCTCCTCCTTCCTTGACCATTTCAATGCCTGGCTACTTCACTTCCTTTCTGTGGACATCCCCACTATCATCATGTGTGACTTCAATAAATATCCCATTGACACTTCCCACGCAGCCGCCTCTAAACTCCTTTCACTGACTACTTCCTTTGGGCTCTCCCAATGGTCCTCCTCTGCCACTCACAAAGATGGCCACACGCTAGACCTCATCGTCACCAACCTTTGCTCCCTCACTAACCTCACAAACGCACCCCTACCCCTGTCTGACCACAACCTATTGACTTTCTCCTCCCTCTCCTCCCCTACTACACTATCCCCTCTCCATCGTCGTCACAGAAACCTAAATTAGATTGATCTACACTCATTCTCAGAATCGCTTTTCCCTCTCGCCGACATAGCTTCCATATGTGACACAGACGCTGCCACCACCCACAATAACTACGGCACTCAACTCATCCGCCTGCCTTACATATAACACTCCTCGCACAAACAGGCAACCTGGCACACCATCCTAACTAAAGACCTAAGACGGGCTTCCAGAGTGGTCTAGAAGACATGGAAGAAATCTCATTCCACCAAGCACTTCGCATTGTTTAAGCAGTCCCTCACTAACTTCAAGTCCGCACTCACTGCTGCAAAACAAGCCTTTTTCTCATCCCTAATAACCTCCCTGTCCCACAATCCCAAACAGCTTTTTAAAACTTTCAATTCCTTACTCCGTCCGCCTATCCCTCCTCCCTCTCCCCTTATCTCTGCTGAAGACTTTGCCTCCTTCTTCAAGCAGAAGATCGATAAAATTATAGACTGCTTTGACCTATTGTCCCCACAGCTTCCCCTCTCACATACACTGCCCTCTCTTTCTGTGGCACCCCACCGGGTAAGTCGCCACCAGAGGTACTGCATTCCCGTGGTTAAGGAATGTAGTGCCCCTGTTCTCCAGGTTCTGCGATGGTGTGGCTGAGCCCAAAAGATACACAAATAGTACTCAACACGTAAGCCCTGGGATGATGGGAGGACCCTGAGGGAGGAGCCTAGGTCACAAAAAGGGAAACAGGAAAGTGTTAGAGTAGGAGATTAGAGGAGAGGAGAGTGGAGGAAGCAGCAGCAGCAGGAGGGTACAGAGTCGATGTGGTGCCGGCTCCTGGGGTTTGGTACACGACCACGCTTGCCCCGGGAGGGAGAGACCAGAAGGGTGGAAGGAGAGAAGAGCCCTAGGGGTATGGAAAAGACACCGATTTCCCTTACGCCCGAATCCGAGGAGACAGAGGGGCTGGTGGAAGACACAGGGACCCAGCCCTGAAAACGGTGCGGATGCTTTATGCCCGAGCTGTAAATACAGAGGCCCCTGGCTTCTAATGGGAGCTGTGGCCGAACACCTGACACATTTTGGGGAAGGTGGCTGAACTAGGAAGCAGTGCCCGGGAAAGGAAGCTAATGGCACCCGGGACACAAGTAAGCACCCATGGCCATCAGTACTTGAACTATGTGCTGCGGGGAGCATTGAGAGCCTGAGGGGCAAAGGAATGACTTGCTCGCCTCAGAAGAGAACTACCCCTTATAGCGCTGAAAGAGGGAACGTAAACCCACCAGAGACAGACCACCCAGTAAGAAAGAAAGAGGGCACCAACCAAGGCTCAGTAACACCAACCCGGTCCTGGAGACAATGCAGAACCGGAGCCAAGCAAGGGACGTACCTGGCGGCCATGTTGAAACACCAAGTAAAAGTAACGGAACTGCAGCTGTGGTGTGTGTGTGATTTTCTTAAACGGCAACCTCCGGCTGTGGAGGCCGCATGAAACACTGGGGTACTGATGTTCCACTAAACATCTGCCACTTTATGGACTGACTCCACCATTCCGCTGCCCTTGGGACTGCGCTCCGCCTGCGGGGAGTGAAACCATCTAAGCTTATGGTCATTGTCCCTAGAGGTGCTGAAGCGGCGGCGGCCGCCCTGGCCACATACCGCAAGTGGCATCACAAATACCCCCTTATCCCCTAAGGCTTTCCCTGTCATCATTCCCCATTTATTTTAAATGACCCCGCCAGGGTCATGGGACCGGGTCTTGGCTCCTGTATGTCCCCGTGAAAAGAACTGAAAAGAGGTGAAGAAGAACAATGAGTAACCGCCCAGTTCCAGAGTCTTCCCCGGCCTTGGAGTGGGCGTGTCACTTCCATCAGCTGCTTCTCCCCCTCAACTGAAGACCAACTCTCAGCCCTTCTGTCAAAGTCACACCTTATCACCAGCGCCCACAACCCACTCCCATCCAACCTCATTCCCAGCCTCACCTCAGTCTTCATCGTAACCCTAACCCATGTCTTCAACTTATCACTTACTACTGGCATCTTCCCCTAAGCCTTCAAACACGCCTTGAGAAAACCCATCCTCAAAAAACCTTTCCTCGACCCAACTTCTATTTCTAACTATCACCCCATATCTCTTTTCCCCTTCGCCTCTAAACTACTTGAACAACACGCCCATTCAGAACTGTCCTCCCACCTCTCCTCCTGCTCCCTCTTTGACCACCTACAATCCAGTTTCCAACCCCACCACTCCACCGAAACATCCCTAACCAAAGTCACCAACGACCTACTTACCTCCAAGAGCAAGCGACACTACTCCGTCCTCCTCCTCCTCGACCTATCTGCCACCTTCGACACTGTTGACCATTCCCTCCTACACCAGATCCTGGAATCTCTTCGAATCACTGACCTAGCCCTCTACTGGATCTCCTCATACCTAACAGACCGGACTTTCAGCATCACCTACTCCCACACCTCCTCTTCACCCTACCCCCTATCCGTGTCCCCCAAGGCTCGGTTCTAGGACGTCTCGGTTCTAGGACCACTATTCTTCTCCATCTACTCCCTCGGCCTAGGACAACTCATTGAGTCCCATGGTCTCCAGTACGATCTCTACGCTGACGGCACACAGATCTACCTGTCTGGGCCCGACATCACCTCCCTACTATCCAAAATCCCACAATGCCTGTCCGCCATCCCATCCTTCTTCTCTGCTCACTTCCTTAAACTGAATATGGACAAAACTGAGTTCATCGTCTTCCCCCCAAGTCGCTCTCTCCTCTACCCAACCTATCCATCACTGTCAATGACTGCTCACTTTCCCCAGTCCCCCACGCCAAATGACTCTGGGTAATCCTTGACTCTTCCCTCTCCTTCAAGCCTCACATCCAGGCCCTCGCCACCTCCAGCTGAATCCAGCTCAAAAACATTTCCCCGATTCACACTTTTCTTTATCATGACACTGCTAAAACACTTATTCACGCTCTCATCATCTCCCGCCTCGACTACTGCAACCTCCTGCTCAACGGCCTCCCAACTACCTCCCTTGCACCTCTCCAATCCATCCTAAACTCTGCTGCCCGACTAATCCACCTGTCTCCCCCCTCTGCCAAGCCCTTCACTGGCTCCCCACATCTCAGAGATCCCAGTTTAAAACACTAACCATGACATACAAAGCCATCCACAACCTGTCCCCTCCATACATCTCTGACATGGTCTCCCGATACCTACCCTCACGCATCCTGTGATCCTCCCAAGAGCTCTTCTCTACTCCCCTCTCATTTGCTCCTCTCACAACCGCATACAAGATTACTCCCGCGCATCTGCTATACTCTGGAACTCTCTCCACCAACACATCAGACACTCTCCTACTCTAGGAACCTTCAAAAAAAACCTGAAGACCCACCTCTTCCGTCAAGCCTTCAACCTACAATGAGACCCGGTTCACCACACCGTCTCACTATAGGCACTACCCCCTCCTACTGTATCCCCACCCATCCCTCCTAGACTCTCACTCCTCCTGGATCTGTATAACCTGATTGTTTATATATATTCTACTTGTCCTCGTCTACCCTTTCCATATGTAAAGCGCTATGGAATCTAATGGCGCTATATAAATAAATAATAATAATAATTTAAATAAATCTATGAACTCGCCAGCCCATATTTTGTCTTTCATGGAGGGGGTCAGGTGGATCCCCAGGGGGGACACCTCACAAGACAGGGCCTCCTTAAAGCATGAGTCCGAGATACTAGATCTCCTAGAAACTCTAAGGGTACCTTTACACATTGCAACATTGCATGCAATTTCACTTGCAACTTACTGTTTCCAGTGAAATCATGGACACATTGTTACATTTGTACACGGCAACAAAATGGAACAATGTGTCCATGATTTCACTGCAACCAGTAAGTTGCAAGTGAAATTGCATGTAATGTTGCGACATGTAAAGGTACCCTAAAGCCCGTTTCTACCAAACCCGCCCGGGGGTTTCCCACTGACTTCAAAGCTGCAGCTACCGCTTGTGTCACTACATCCCCACAGCTGTCAGCTGTCTGCAGTGAAAAGGGGTAACAAACAAATGTAGAATTAATCTCACTAGTCTCTGATGCAGCCCTGGGTCCAGATAGCCGAACAACATCCTATGCAGCTGGGATCATCAAGTCGTGATTTTTCTCAGGTCCTCCCAGAGCAGGTGATAGGCTAAGCACCACATCACTCTCATGGGCGGCAGAATGTCCCCACACTTGGAGCACTGCGGCCGCCACCTGTAAGCTCTTTTGCTGCTGCGGCCCGGCAACGCTCCTACCGATGGGACGCTGTTGCAGAAAAGCCGCGTCCCTCCAACTGGCATCATGATGACGGGGCGATCCCCGTTCTCATGGTGAAGATCTCATGACATTTGCGAGTCTTGCGAGATTACACGGCGGGAATCTCGCCGCTGGGTCTTCCTCCCACGATGCCGCCGACCGCTTCTGACGCGCCCCAGGGTTATGTGGACTCGGGTATCTGGGCCCTCAGCTGCGGATAGGGATGTCACTGGTGGCCTGCCCAGTCCTGTGGCCCTGGTGGTCTGCTTTAAAAAAAAAGGGGAAAATTGAAATAGGGATAAGTAAAAGTTTGTTGTGACGCCACCTGCAGAGTCTGGTGACTAGACACCAGCGCCGCTTCAGACCTCCGGAGGGCGATGGTACTGCAGCTTTGATGGAACAGCTCCCTGCAGGTGGAGCTGGGCCTCCGGGGCAGGGGTGCACCGATGATGTAGATGCAGTCTGTAAAGGTGGACTATCAGCAATGCAGTAATAGAACAAACACACGGAGACTCTGTCACTCTACCCGGGTACTTTACTGGAACAGTTCTGATGACAATGCAGTTCACAGTAGAAAACAGTCTTTTGCACGAGGTAGCTGGCCGGTTAGTCACAGCGGGCTGCAAGGTCTCTCAGAGTCTCCCGTGGTATGCTTTCTCTTGACTATCCCAGTTCCTGCTGCTGATTCCTGTCCTCGCACTACCCCCTTATTACCAGGCCTGTTGGGGTGCTGATGAGTTCCCTTGCTTCCCAGCTCTTAAGAAGGAGGGCCTCGACCTTTAGGTGGGCAATCCTGGTGTGGCGGTGCTGTATGGACAGGGTGTCGGGGCCGGTAGACTGACCCGCGATGGCTGGTATTGGAGGCTCAGGGGATTGACACCCTGCACCGTGTCCTCGGACCGGCTCCCAGTGGTGGACCAGGGTTCCCCTCGGAGTATGGGGGCTCCGGTATGGGGTGCCCCCTCTCTCTTCTCCTGGGCTGCCTTTTTCTCTCTCAGGCCCCTTCTCTTGGAGATCCCTTTCCTCTCTCAGGGCTTCCTTTCCTTCTTCTCCTCAGGGTAAACTAGAACTCCCCATTTTTCTACCTTCCTCCTCCCCTAACTCTCCCCCCAGGGACTGGGTTCCGACCATTTGTCTAAGTTCGAGTGTGGGAGTGCCGTGGTGGGAGCCTCCTACAAACCTTACATTCCCACTGTGACAGGGATAATCGCACACTGTTTTATGGGTGCAGTACCCCAACTGTGATGCATGACCAGTGGGGCTCCACATTTCCTGGAGCGGCCACTCTTGCGGCCGGATGCAGGAGGTGAGTAGGTCTCTCTCCGGCCTTTCGTCTTCCTTTAACTCTTCCTGCAGGCATTGGCAGCTGGAGTGACTTCCTACGGAGCTTCATCTGCCGGCACGATCTCATCCCAGGGGTCTTCAGCTGCCGACCCAGGCTCCTGCAGGCAGCGCAACAGCCACTCTTCTCCGCCGCAGCTCACTGTCTTGACGACGAGGTGTTCCAAGAGGGCTTCAATGTAGATGTGGGGAAATATAGGTGTACAACAGTCTTTATTACTGTATGGAAGTAATAAAGAAACCTGTTTGAATATCACCTAACCGTGTGTTCCTTGAAGTAAGCGGACTGTTGTACACCTATATTTCCCCACATCTTCTTGAGATTCCACGTGCGAGTGGTCGGTGGAAGTCCAGCAGCAGCCATCAGGATATTACTACTACATGCCTGTATACCAGTTGTGGGTCTCACAACTGACATAGGTGAGTGAATTCCGTATACACCACCCATATACCCAGTGTCATAGTGATAGGGCACTATTGCGCCTCTTGTTCCCCTTCCCTTTCTTTTATTGAAGAGGGCTTCCATGGCATGCTTCTTCAGATGACGATCATGTTGAATGATAGCGGGTCCCTGTGGACCCCTCCCTATATAGCCCTTCTTAACACCTGTCAGCCAATCAATCAAAGGTATTTTAGGCGGGCAAAAACAAGCTCAAACCAGTTTATACTGCTCACGGCAAAGCCACAGCTTAATATAATGTGGCGCCCTGCTCACGCAGGTAGCCACAGACTTCCCTAATGCACAGTTGGGTTTCCACAACAGGTACCTGCTACATGCAACATCTTCCACCCCGATACAGTAGGGGGAGCTCAACTTGCTGACCTTAGGCAAGATCCCCTATAAATACTGCTGCTGGGGGAGGAGTTAGTTAGAGTGTGCAGAGGCTAGGAGAGCTGCGAAGACGTCCTGGTGGTCGGTGCCGCAGTTAGGCCCAAACCAATGACCCGGAGTGGCCCTTCTGACGTCCCGCAAGCCTAAGTGGGAACAGAAGGCCAGGAGCAGGCAGCCTCAAGGGAGCGAGGAACTAGTAGAAGTTTGCCCAAAGACGTACCGGACAGGATACTCCAGGACTACAGAAAATCCCGACACATCGAGGAGGCTTCAGCCACCTGGTCCCCCTGTGGGTCAAAGAGAGGGAGCCAGACAAAGCAGTGTTCAACCGCAGTGATCAGAGAGGGTAACACATGGACCGCACAGGAGGAGAGGACAGATATCAGAGTCAGGAAGAGAGAGGAGGCCAGTCTGGCTGCATGCAGGCTGAGCTTCAATTACCAAAGAGGAAAAGAGGAGGCCTTATACCCACTTGCTGTGTGGACCCACTGTGCACCTGGTCACCTGTCAGTGCCCTGGACATCTTTACCTGCCATAACAACAGTAGAAAGGTGAAAGAGACTTCTGCAGTGTGCATGTGTCATTCCTCTCCGTTCCTGGTGCCCCTCATAGACTGCTCCAACACTCCCCATCCTATCTACAACTCCACTCCAAGCTGCCCCTTCACACTCCGCTGCCCCAGAGGTCCAGCCCTACCTGTAGAGGACTTTGCCAAACTAGCCTAGCCGCATTACTATCTACCTCCGGTGGCCTGTGGCGGCGCTGGTGACTCCTCACCAAAAACTTCAGGTGGCCTCACGACAACTGTATATAAAATCCCCTGTAAATATAACCCCCTTTTTGAAGATATACCCAGGACACGGGATCATGCGCAGCCAACATTCCCCGTGACATAGCAGACGCTACCCCTGAAGCCTGATACCAAAGTACCCCAAAGCCTGGGCTCGACATATCTTTTTCTGGGGTTACGAACAGGATTCCGTGCCTGGTATTACCAGGTACTATGTGCCGTGTTTTTGACTGTATTGAGTGACTGTTTAAACTACGCCGCCATTACCGTGCCGAAGAGCGGGAAGAAAGGGGGCATGTCGGTCTGTAGAGCGCGAAACTGAAACCCTCTCCTAGCTCAGCCGAGCATTCCCGAGCGCCGAGGCCTAGTACGGAAACTCCTGAACTGTTTAACTCTTTAAGAGCTGGCTGTAATTCACTAGGGGGGCCTCCAACATGTCGGCCTCCTCCAGCGACAACGACTGTGCATTCGCTGACCCTAGGAATTACCCGGAAGCCTCAATGGCTGCCTCCAGCAACACTGCCAGCGCCACTGGCTCACCGGGCGCCATCGCCCCAATAATGCCCATCTCCTTCTCATACATCCCGGGGGCCAAGTTGTTGCCCCAGTATGACGGTCGCCCTGATACACTGGATGATTTCAAGAGAAAAATAAATGGCATCCTAGATATGTATGCGATGACTGGTCAATAATGCGCTGCTGTGGTACTCGAACAGTTAATTGGCACAGCAGAAAAAGAAAGTGCATCCTGGTCTGCCGCTGAATGGAGATCAGCGGCCTCTATATTTAACAAACTGAGAGCTACTTTCGCGGAGTGCAATGAGGCTGATATACACATGAGCTTCCATCACTGCTACCAGAGGCCGGGAGATGATATTAGAGCTTATGCCTGGCGTCTGGAAGAAGCATTGCGTGCCCTTAAACATGTCAACCCCACTAGCTCCTAATTGAACAAGTCACTCAGGGACTACTATCCCCCGAGGACAGTAAAACTGTACGTTGGTGGTCATTGAGCAATCCTGAAACTGACTTTAATACCCTGAAGGAGATGGCCATCAAAGGGATACGGCCGGTAGAGACCCATGAAGCTGCTATTAAACGGTGGTGCAGTGGTGAGGTGCAGGCTACCCCGAAATCATTACCCATGTCTACAGCCACACACAATGTTCAATCTGCTCAGCCTGACAAGTATGATTCCCTGCGAGCTGAGATGTGTGCTGAGATGCGCCAGATGAACAAAAACATCACTAAACTGATGGACGTTCTGCAGCTGCAGCAAAGCAAACAGCCAGCGCCAAGACCCCGGCCCCGACCTCAGCCGCTGATCCAACCTGCCGACAGTCCAGAGGATGTACCCTGGATGCGAGGGAAGCAAGCCACAGCGTACCGAGGAAGAACCACCGATCGCTACAGCTCCACTGGGGAGCCCATCTGCCGCCACTGTAACCACACCGGCCACATCGCCAGGAGCTGTCCTTTAAACGGACCGTCCCTGGGGTCGGGGCCAAACCTCAGGACTAGATCAACAGGGCCCAGCCAGCTGGTACAAGACCTACATCGGAAATAGGCCATTTCTGTCTATTGTACTAGATGGCATCCCGACACCTACTCTGCTGGACACCGGGTCACAGGTGACCAACATCCCCTATATCCTTTGTAAGAAGTATTAAGCTGATGCAGAACTGAAACAGCCTGATCTAGACTTTAACCTTAATGCATCTAACGGTAAACCAATCACTGTGATGGGGGAAAAGAAAGTACCAATAACGGTGGGGAGGGTGGAATTGCAGAAGCAGGGGTCATAGTTGTAGCAGAAGCCAGTAATGCTAATGATCCCTATATCATACTAGGCATAGGCACTAATGTTGTTAGCAATTGCATGGTGTAAGTTTTGTCTTTGCTTCAACAGATCGCAGACACTGCCAGACCTGGTCAAAGGAAGGTCCTCCAGCGTGAGATAAGAGCCATCCTGCACCACCAACAGGTAACAATTACAGGTGGCGAAATTGGTACTGCACGGGTGACAGACCCGTTACCTATTGTGATTTCCCCATTGAGTGAAATGATGTATTGGTGTCGAGCAGCTATAGGTCTGAGAGGGCAGGACTATCAGGCATTAGTGGAGCCCATCAGCACTGAGCACAGACCTACACTGTTGACAGCCAGGGGGTGGTGGACGTACACAATGAGAGAGTACCTATTCGCATCTTAAATTGTGGCAGTGAGGAGGTAAAATTACCCAAGTATACAACCGTTGCTAAATTGTACACAGTCAGCAACAGCGAGATCCAAACAGTGGGACCCATACCCTACACTAAAGAGGCAAAACCTGATCAAACAACAGGGCCACTGGAGGACTGGTGCCAGCAGCTCCATGTCGGAACTGACTCAACTCCTTTGTACGAAAAGCAAGGTGTGTACCGGGTAGTCCAAGAATTCGAACAAGTCTTTAGTAAGCATCTACTTGACTTTGGTAGGATAAAAGGGGTACAACATCATATCCCCACAGGTACACATCCACCAATCAAAGAGCGGTACAGGCCTATTCCAGCTGCACATTATAAGAAAGCCAAGGAAATGTTACAGGACATGAAGGACGCAGGGGTTATACGAGATAGCTGTAGCCCCTGGGCAGCCCCATTAGTCCTAGTCAGGATAAAGAATGGCAGTATGAGAATGTGTGTAGACTATAGGCAAATAAACCGCATAACACACAAAGATGCTTACCCGTTACCTCGTATAGAGGAATCTTTAGCTGCGTTGAAGTCTGCCAATTACTTCTCCTCCTTAGATCTTACTAGTGGGTATTGGCAGGTGTCCGTAGCCGAGGAAGACAGAGAGAAGACGGCATTTACAACACCTATGGGCCTATATGAATTCAACAGCATGCCCTTCGGTTATGTAATGCAACCGGAACCTTCCAGCGATTAATGGAGAGTTGCCTGGGACATAAGAACTATGAGACGGTACTGCTCTACCTGGATGACGTGATCGTGTACTCTGAGACCTACGAGGAACACGTCACTCATTTGGCAGAGGTGTTTGAAACTCTGGCCAAATACGGGATGAAGCTAAAACCATCAAAATGCCACCTGTTAAAGCCAAGAGTACAGTACCTGGGACACATAGTCAGTGCCGAAGGTGTGGCCCCTGATCCAGACAAGGTGACAGCTATCAAGGAGTGGCCTGAACCCAAGACCTTAAAGGAAGTACGTCAATTCCTGGGTTTGGTGGGCTACTATAGGAGGTTCATAAAAGAGTACACCAAGAAGGCTGCTCCTCTGCAAGACCTCCTAGTAGGCCATGGGAGATGGGGTAAGGAACAAGAGGAAGCGTTCCAAGTGATGAAAGAAGACTTGACAGAAGAAATCCTTGCTTACCCGGACTACAACATGCCATTCCTGCTGTACACGGACGCCAGCAATGTGGGACTCAGAGCCGTTCTTTCCCAAAAGCAATATGGCAAAGAAATGGTGATCGCCTATGCCAGTAGGAAGCTGTGTCCCACAGAGAGGAACCCAGAGAACTACAGTTCCTTCAAGCTGGAATTTCTGGCCTTGGTCTGGGCCGTCACTGAGAGGTTCAAACACTATCTGGCCTCTAGCAAATTTACAGCACACATGGATATCAATCTGCTGACCCACCTGGAAACTGCGAAGTTGGGAGCTATGGAGCAGAGATGGATGGCCAGATTGTCCAACTACCAGTTCACCATCAAGTACCGGGCTGGGCACCAGAACGGAAACGCAGATGCCTTATTCAGAATGCCTCCCCTGTCAGAAGAAGGTGTAAATGAAGACTAGCTGGAAGAAGTGGAGTTACCTGCCTTCCATCAACTAAGAGTAACCCAGTGGCAGCAAACCCTTCAAGATCTTCCTGCAAGAATGGTGGACCCATTGCCCCACTTCGGTCTGAAAGAGGTGCAAGACAATGACCCGGCTGTCAGTTTGATCAAACAACTGATAACCCAGGAGTCAGCGAAGCTGCCTGAGAATCCCCAGCCTGAAGCCAAACATCTGTGGAGTGAGCAGAGCAAGCTGTTCATATACCAGGAGAAGCTCTGTCAGAGGTACATCAACCCAAGAACACACAAGATGATCTGGCAAATCATCGTGCCAAAATCGGAAATCCATGTGGTCTTGAACGCTTATCACAACCAGACTGGTCATTTCGGGTGGAAGAAGCTAGAAATGCTACAGAGAGATAGGTTCTTTTGGGTCGGCATGTGGACATCCATTGAAAGATGGTGTAAGAATTGTAAACCCTGCAGCCTGAGAAGAAAGGACTTATAGAGTCATAAAGCACGGCTCCGTCCCATTGTGACAAAACAACCTTTGGAAATTGTAGCCTTAGACCATGTAAAACTGACTCCAAGTAGATCCGGCTACACCTACGCGTTGACCATGGTAGACCATTACTCGAGATTCTTAATGGTTGCCCCCGTAAAAGACTTGACAGCTGCCACAGCTTTTAGAACATTCCAAAATGTCTTATGCAGACCATTGGGATATCATGAACAGGTCCTAACAGATCAACGATCAGCCTTTGAAGTGGAGATCTTCCAAGAGTTCTGCCATATGTATGGGTGCAAAAAGATCCGAACAACCCCATACCATCCACAAGCCAACGGACTCTGTGAGAAAATGAATGGCATTATCATTGATATACTGAAGATATTACCCTTAAAAGAAAGAAACCAATGGCCGGAGAAACTACCTGACTTGGTTGACATGTACAACCACATTCCAGTAAGTTCTGCAAACTGTACACCAGCTTACCTGATGAGAGCCCGTACAGGAAAGTTACCCGTATACCTGGAACTCGGAGTAGTAGATCCCAATTCACAATTGGAATGTCCATTGCCTCGAACAATACAGAATTGTTCAAGCCTGTGTATAAGATAAGCTGGAGAAATCCTGTGAAAAACAAGAAAGGGACTATAACAAACATGCTCCAGCAGAACCAATAACACCTGGAAGTATTGTCCTAAAGAGGAAAAGAACCAAACACAAATTGGACGATCAGTGGGAACAAGAACCCTGTGTTATATTGGATTCTGGTTATGACAAGAAAACGTCTGCCTTATCAGCAAAAACGGTGGAAAAGCCACTCAAACTGTTTCCAGAAATCACATTAAAAAGTGTCCAACAGATTGGGAAAACCAAAATTCCCCAAATCAAGCAATCCAAGAAACAGAACCACCTCAAGGACAAAGTTCAAATGAAGAACCAAAGGAGAAGGTAATCTCGACCATCCTAGGAGATTTCCCAGAAGATTGGCCTCAACAAGATGGAGCCATCCTAGTGCCTTTAATGAATTTCTACCAGCCCCAAGAAGAGATGGTACAAAGGAATCAGGAAGAAATACCCGTTGCTAGAGAATCTGAGGATGCGGCAATCGGTACAAACTGCTAGCCTTCTAGTGAGACTAAGGCAACGCAGACGCTTAACTGACATACCTGCACCAAGCCCTTCACTAGAAACCTCACCTAAGACAGTGACACCTGTAGTTTGTAGATCCCAGAGATGCACACAAGGTCAACCCCCGTCTAGGTATGGAGAGTGGGCATAGTAAAGTCAGAGGAAGAACACACTAAAAGTAAACATGTAAATAGCCATTGTAAAGTAACAATGTAAATAGTGTTCAAAAAGTGAAGAGTAGGCCAAAAGCCGGGTACACAACACTAAAAGAGGGGAGTTGGCGTAAGGAGATGTCTAGGGAGAGTAAAAACTTGGCCAAAAGGTGTCCCTAGGGCCTGGAGGCCTACAGCTCTTATGACCGTTAGAAGCCCCCATAGTACCTAGGACCCCTACGCCGAAAACACCCGTTGTTGTGTATTTTGAACCGTTGAGCCCACAGAGACTTTACCTGTCAGGACATATTGAACTTTTAAAAGACTTTTCTCACTTTGAACTTTTACAATTTAAAAGGACTACAATGTACAGGACCAATGTAGAAACAAACTCTTCAAAGCCTGCGGTGAATGGACTAGCACCGTACGGTCTTGCCTGTTTTTCTATTTTTCTAATATTTTCAGTGGTTTTTGTGAATTTTTAGACTTTGTAAATATGTTATTAATAATTGTTATTCCTTTTTGTTTAAACAAAAATGCTCTGTCCAGGAGTACTGAAATTACCTAGGGGGGTAAGTGGCGCCCTGTTCACGCAGGTAGCCACCGACTTCCCTAATGCACAGTTGGGTTTCCACAGTAGGTACCTACTACATGCAACATCTTCAACACCTGCACAGTAGGGGGAGCTCAACTTGCTGACCTTAGGCAAGATCCCCTATAAATACTGCTGCTGGGGAGGAGTTAGTTAGAGTATGCAGATGCTAGGAGAGCTGCGAAGACGTCCTGGTGGTCGGTGCCACGGTTAGGCCCAAACCAGTTACCCGGAGTGGCCCTTCTGACATCCCGCAAGCCTAAGTGGGGACAGAAGGCAAGGAGCAGGCAGCCTCAAGGGAGCGAGGAACTAGTAGAAGTTCGCTCAAAGACGTATCGGACATCGGGGATCCGCACCTGTAGGATACTCCGGGACTACAGAGAACCCCGTCACACCGTGGAGGCTTCAGCCACCCGGTCCCCCTGTGGGTCAAAGAGAGGGAGCCAGACATAGCCGTGTTCCACCGCAGTGATCAGAGAGGGTAACCTGTGGACCGCACAGGAGGAGAGGACAGATATCAGAGTCAGGAAGAGAGAGGAGGCCAGTTTGGCTGCATGCAGGCTGAGCTTCAATTACCAAAGAGGAACAGAGGAGGCCTTATACCCACTTGCTGTGTGGACCCACTGTGCACCTGGTCACTTGTCAGTGCCCTGGACATCTTTACCTGCCGTAACAACAGTAAAAAGGTAAAAGAGACTTCTGCAGTGTGCGTGTGTCCTCTCCGTTCCCGGTGCCCCTCATAGACTGCTCCAACACTCCCCATCCTATCTACAACTCCACTCCAAGCTGCCCCTTCACACTCCGCTGCCCCGGAGGTCCAGCCCTACCTGCAGAGGACTTAGTCAAACTAGCCGCATTATCATCTACCTCTGGCGGACTGTGGCGGCGCTGGTGACTCCTCACCAGAAACTACAGGTGGCGTCACGACAACTGTATATAAAATCCCCTGTAAATATAACCCCCTTTTGAAGATATATCCAGGACACGGGATCACCATTCCCTGTGACACAGCAGAGGCCAGTGGCGTAACTTCAGGCCCTGGGGCCCTGATGCGAAAGCTCCAACGGGGCCCCCAATTATTGCAAATCTTTAATAGTATTAGTCTTTTTCTATGGGCCAAAGGGACTTTTGGGGCCCCCCTAGGCTGCAGGGCCCGGGTGCGATCGTAACCCCTGCACCTGTTGTAGTTACGCCCCTGGCAGAGGCTACCCCTGAAGCCTGATACCCGAGCACCCCAAAGCCAGGGCTCGACAATAACGCCACAGAAAACTTAACCCTTTCAAGTCTGTGTGCCTGTTACCTCAAGATAGCTCCAATTTAATCAATAGGGATTACTTCATTCTTTTCCTTTTCAGATATCCAGACTTGATATTTCTTAGGCCGGCTTCACACTGCGGCGTGATCCCGTCCGGGGCTGTCCAGGATGCCCCTGACAGCCACGGACCAGATCAGCACACTGGACTGGGGGCTAATATGCCCTCCGGTTCAGTGTGCAGCGCACGCCGTTCCCGCTGCTAATAAGTCCTGACCTGTCAGTGGCTGAATCTGCGTGCGCTGCACACCGGACCAGAGGGCATATTAGTCCCCCAGTCCTGTGTGCTGATCCGGTCCGCGGCTGTCAGGGTCCTCCCAGACAGCCCCGGACAGGATCACACCGCAGTGTGAAGCGGCCCTTACACAAGGCAAGCCTTTTCTTCTCCACTGCTGCTAAGATCAGGGGCTTCTTTGCAGGATGGTGATTTGGTAGACCCAGGTCTTTCTTCAGTCAGTGATGAATTGCCCTAGTTGTGAGGTTCTGAAGGTGCGGTGGGTGCTTGTTTTTTGCGCTTACGCTATGTGCCCACTGTGCGTTTCTGCTGCGTTTTCTGCACCAAAAGTGCATGACCCACAGTTTTGTAATGAAAGTCAATGTGATTTTCCAAAAGCTGTGCCCAATATGTGCATTTTTCAGTGGTGCCAAAAATGCATGCGTTTATGGCTGGTTTCACACTGCAGCTTTTTTCCTGATCAGGTTTCATCAGGTTTGTGTGCCAAAACCAGGAGTGTCTCCAAAACTCAGAACAGGTGTCAATCTTTCAATTATAGTTTTTCTCTGCAAGTTCCTCTCCTGGTTTTGGCACACAAACCTGATCAAACCTGATCGAACCTGATCAGAGAAAAAACTGCAGTGTGAAACCAGCTTATAAAAGTCCCTATCAATTATCTTGTGATTTTTTGGGGCTGCGTTTTCCAATTGACAGCCATTCTAATGAACTGAAAAAGACAGCACTAAGGCTGGTTTCACACTGCGGTCAGATCAGGTCAGATCAGGTCAGATCAGGTCAGATCAGGTCAGATCAGGTCAGGTTTTGTGTTTCATAACCAGGAGAGGAACTTGCAGAGAAAAAGTATAATTGAAAGATTGACACCTGTTCTAGGTTTTGGAGTCACTCCTGGTTTTGGCACACAAAACCTGACCTGATCTGACCAGATCTGACCGCAGTGTGAAACCAGCCTAACAAATACACAGCAAAAAAGCGTTTTTGTGGCTGAAAAGCAGCACAAACACAGCACAAACAAATATGCACAGTGGGCACATAGCCTAACAGCGGTTATAGAAGGATTTGACATCACTTCCCACTTCAAAAGCTTATCAGTCTTTGGAAACGTTATCTTAAGGTACCGTTACATGCCACAACATCACTGCGACATCGCCCGCGATTTCACGTGAGCGCGCACGTTTTTGGCACTTTTCCAAGATCGCTTTGGAGATGTCACACGTAGCGATGTTGCGTGCAACGTCCGGCGATCTGGCGTTTCGGAAATCACCTGAACAAGACCGGAAGTGATCTTGCTTTTCCACATCGCCGCGTCATACAGCACAACCACATCAGCAATGTGGGAGTGCTGTTTGACGCCGGCGAAGAGCTAGGAGTGCCAGAGTTTGTTTCACTGCGCCCCTACCACTGCGATTGGCCGACCCAATTGCGTTACCATTGGTCAGCCTTGTCTCGCAAGATGGCCACTACATTACACATTTGCCCTTTCTACTATCTCGCTATTCCAATATGGCGCCTTGGCCACGGGCAGCCAATGGGAGCACAGTAGTATCCACCAATCACCGCTGACGGGGCGCGGAAAACACTACGCTCAGGTATGCCTATGGGATTGATTTCAGGATCTCTGAAGTTGCGCTCAACATCGTTATCGCGCTGTCACACGGCACGATCCTAGAAAATTGCAAGGTTGATATCGCCTGGTTTTAGAGCAGTGTTGTAAAACCTGTCAACTCGCCACCAGTGATTTATCACCGTCAAATTGCCCTGTCATATGCCACAACGCACTTGCGATGTGGTTTTAACATCGCCGAACCCGTGAGTTGTTTTCAAAGTTGTGGGCGATATCGTGGCGTGTGATGGTACCTTTAGGTGTACCAGAGTCGGACATCCCCTGCAATACCATCCCTGGAGGCTATGACACAACCAACCACTTCAGTTGATGAACATACACAGAACATTAGCTATGGAAATCATCGAATCTCTCTACTTTAGCAGAGTTGGGCTATTTACGTTTTTTGATCCATTATTTTCTCCTGTGTTTTTCTCTTTTTCAGCTGGAAAACTGGATCTGTTTTTCAAAAGAACACATCAGAAATGTACAATCCATTTTTCATATATTTTTGTTACATTCTTGATCCATTTTTTCGGTGTGTTTTTTTTAGCCCATAGACAATGGTTTTAATGGGAAAAGAGGATCATATTAAATGCAGCAAGAATTGACATGCTCATTCTTGTTATGGATCACTTTTCCAACCAAAAAGCAGATCAGGTCAAAAAAGCACAAACTGAACAGCAAAACTTGAAAACCCATTGACTTTGCTGGGATTCCAGATTAGTTATGTGTTCACTGCATTTTCACTGCAGAAACAGTTCCAAGAAAACTGGATCCAAAACGCAGAGTCTGAACATAGCCTTAAGACACAGTATTTCTCTTTTGTTTTAGGCTTCTTCTGACCCATTGAGGTAGATAACCAAAAACTGACTAATGGGCTTAGTTTCTCATATCAACCAATCACAGTACAGCGTTCATTTTACCAGAGCAGTGTGAGAAGATAAAGGTGAAGAAGACGCCCACCCACCCACCCTGAGGTAATTGGAAGAGTATCTGCAACTATCATTTAGCTTCATCTTGAGGGGAAAATTGGCCCAATATATTGGGTGTTTTCTGGTTCAGTTAGCAGAAGAAGTGGTTTATTTTAAGGATTTTAATATTTATGGCATATTTATTAAATTAGTTATCCTTGCACCGCCTTTTTAGTTACCCTAAGTAAACCCTTAAGGCCGATATTGTATACAACGGCACGGGAGCGCGCACTTTTTTGGCTCTTGGAGATGTTACACAGGTAGATATTGCCAGGTTACGCAACTGCGATATCTACGCCCCCTCCTTCGCGCTGTGTACGAGCGACCCAGGGAACGACCATTTAACATTGGAGTGAATAGGTGAAGTTGCGCTCCAAATCGTAGTTGCGCTGTCACACAGCACTATCCTGCCAGATCGTCAAGCCAATATTGCACAGTTGGAGAGCCTGCACAATTCACAAACGATATCGTTTTTGCATTGTTCTGGCGTCGCATTGCTCACCACACAACGCACGAACGATATCGGTGGCAACGCACGAACCACGTGACTTTTTATCGTAGTTGGGTTACGATATCGTGCCGTGTAAAGCGGCCTTTACTGCTATTTTATGCCAATCAATGTCTGGTGTCTTTATTTGTCGTATGGTGGGGTATCAGGGGTGGGGTGGGCTCTTCGTTCCCACATGAGGTGCACTGGTGTATAATAACATGAGGTACACAAGTGTATAATAATGTGAGGTGCACGGGTGTATAATAATGTGAGGACTTAGAAGGAAAACAGCGGCACTCCGGGATCCTTTATTCCAAGAACAGCTTTATTCCAGAAAGTTTTACATCGGTGGGTGCAGGGAAGGAAAGACGGAGGGATGACTGTGACCGTTTCGCGTGCTTTGCTGTTTTTCGGAGTGCCGCTGTTTTCCTTCTAAGTTCTTAATGGATCTCTGCATCTACAGTTGAGCAACCCAGATCCATGAATGCCTCTGCACACAGGATTTCAATGCAACAAGGTCAGTGCCCGGTTTCTCTTCTCAACTAAGTGATAATAATGTGAGGTACACGGGTGTATAATAATGTGTGGTGCATGTGTGGCACACCTGCGGATCCAGTCACCACAGAGGTACTGCATCCCTGGTAGGGTGTAGTATCCCACTCACTGGTAAGAGGGGTACAGACACCCAGATCACACTAGGAATAATTGTAGTGGGGTTGGGTGGTGAAGGAAGTAGTTAGAGGGAGCACTTGGGAGGAGTGAGTTCAGAAGGAACACACGCAAATGACGTGTGACAAGGGGTATAAAAAGAGAGAGAAACATTTAAAACGTAGGAGACGACACTGAGAAGAAAGAAAGTTAACAGAGAGAGTGACCAGCTGAGGAGAGGTGGTAGAACAGCTGAGAAGAGGGCCATTGAACACCAAGGTCTAGGTGCAGGGCATCTAAAGAACGTACACCTGAGAAGTGTCCAGAGGACTGGAGCAAGTGGGAGCTCATCCTAAGTCCTAACCATAGAGTAGAACATCACCCAAGTGGCTTCAGGAGGAATAGTGGGTCCCAGAGGCATGGGAAGTGAGCAGTCCACCCGTGGGGCTCGTATCCATTGTCAAGCGCAGGCAAGTGGAGTGGGCTAGGCCGCAAGGGGCACCGGGTACCCAAAAGACTAGTGGAGAAAACCAGGCTCAGCTAGCAACCCAGAGACTGTGTGGCACTTTCCAGGTGACACGGTTGACAACCGCGCACATCTGCTTAAAAGGTGGCAACCATAGGGCTAAGACACTGCAGGTTAACCCCCAAGCCCACGGTCACTGGCTCAGAGCTCTGTGTGGCGAGGCGCAAGGCAGGACGGGCAAGGCAAGCGCTGTGTGAGATGACCTGGAAAGGACAGAGAAAGGGTGTTGGTTACCTACCATCCTACTACCAGTGAGTAGCTGGATCCTCCGAGAACCCAGTGCACAGTGGGCTGCTGCACAAGGACTGTGAGTAAAAGAACTGAAGACTGTGAGTCGCCCATCGGGGCAGTGGGGTACTCGGAACCGGGTCTTTTCGACGTCTTTTGGGGGCATCGGAGTGTCACTGTGACATGACCCTGCTCCGTGGTCCCAGGCAAGTCAATAAAAGGGCTGAAATAAAGTCTGTAGTAAGAGATTGTGACGCCACCTGTGGTTTGTGGCCAGCTGTAGCCACCGCTGCAGTCGGGTCCTCTGGGGATGGTGGGGGTTGCAGCCAGGATGATGCGCCCTACACTGGTAGGGCTGTTCCCCAGGGCCTCCGTGTATGGGGTGTGCATGAAAGAGAAGGAAATTGTCAATATTCCCAGGCAGCCCCCAGCTGCCACCTCACCGTAGCTATCGGCCCCGTTTCGGGCGCTCAATTAATAGTCACACACAGTTCTGAGCTTTACCAGGTTTTACTGTCACTTTGCAGTTCATAAAGTATAGCTCACGGTCTATTCCCTAGTGGCTCTGGTCCCAGATTAGCAGCTGGAAGGGCTGATCGGAAGCACCCCCTTTCTGGTTCCTCTCAGGCCTTTGCTCTTGGTCCCGCACACAGACTACGGTCCAGCGATCACAGACTTTCCGTGGGGTACCCTTCCGGGCCTCCTAGCCCTCATCTGATGGCCTTCCCTTTGTCGTGCCGGAGGTTGGGTCTGGTACGTAAAGACCCTGCACCCCACCGGTATTCGTGGTTGGGGCTTGTAGCTTCCCTGCCACTTCAACAGAGTCGGCACCCTGCTTCCGGCCCACTTCCTCAGTGTCTCAGCTTACTCGGACACACCAGGGAGCCCCTCTTGGTGCCCTCAGTACGCAGGCTGGGACCCGGGCTAGCCATACGGTGGCACAGGCCACCTGGTCTGGGTTCTTCCCGTCTGGTGTCTCAGTTAGCCAGGCTGCCAGGTGTCTTTCACTAAGTGTTCTTGGTTTTGTTCCTGTTCCTCCAACTCTTACCGGGCCCCTTCTCTAACTCTCCACCTTCCACTTGGTCCCTCCTGCTATCCCTTGCCTGACATGAAGTAACTAGGACCTGGGATCGAGGGCTTTGTGTTGGGTGTTTGTGCGGAGTGACCAACTTACCAGTCCCAGCTGCTACACCACTTAGTGGCGACCGGTCCACAGGGGTGCCAAACTCCCCCTGAGCAAAGCTTAGCACGTTCTCATGCTAGGACCCGGGTACGGGTGTCACACAAGCTCACATTTTCTTTAAGGTACCGTCACACCTTTCAACATCGTTTCCGATGTCGTTCAAAAGTGATGTCAGGAACGACTTTGAAACTACATCGTTGTTGCGTAGTAGCATGTAGACGCACGATTCAACAACGATAGTTGATCAAGTCGGAGTTGACAGGTTTTCCTGCATGCAGAAAAACCTGTCAACTTCAACTTAAACAACCGGCGGGATCGTTTGGTGTGACACCGCAATAGCGATGTCACGGCCAATCCCGCTTATTCGCTGCATTGCAGCGGATCGCTCACTGGGTTGATCCCAGCCAAGCGAGCCATCGCGCTGCCAACATCACAGTGCCGTCACTGGCAACATCTTGCCGTGTGTCAGCTTGGCTGCGATGTCGGAAGCGAGCGCGCACCCGTGGCATCGCATCCAACATCGCAGCCGATGTTGGATGGTGTGACGGGGCCTTTATGCATTAAACATCAACATCAACTGCATAACAAGTTACAAGAGTTCTATTTCTTCCCCTAACGGGAAGTAACTTTAACATTACTTTAACAAAAAACATCCCAAATTATCACTCAGGGTACCTTTACACGCCGCTACTGGCGGGTGGATACAACCAGCTACTTCATGTGCACGAGCACGCACAAACGGTTGCAAACGGTAATCGCACCACCTTTACACGCCGCAAGAAGGTGCGCTACGCTACGTTACATCTATCTCTGGATACACCGCCGGGTGCCATAAGTTCCTTTCTGTAGCTCACCTTACCTCATTTACACACCACTACAACAACCTAATATGGGCGGACCGGTGACAGGACAATTGTGTACAAGATAATTGTGTACGGACAATTGTGTACAGACAATTGTGTACAGGGCAATTGTGTCCAAGGACAATTGTGTACAAGGACAATTGTGTACAGGGCAATTGTGTACAAGGCAATTGTGTACAAGGCAATTGTGTACGGACAATTGTGTACAAGGCAATTGTGTACGGACAATTGTGTACAAGGCAATTGTGTACGGACAATTGTGTACAAGGCAATTGTGTACAAGGCAATTGTGTACGGACAATTGTGTACAAGGCAATTGTGTACGGTTGTGTACAAGGCAATTGTGTACGGACAATTGTGTACAAGGCAATTGTGTACGGACAATTGTGTACAAGGCAATTGTGTACGGACAATTGTGTACAAGGCAATTGTGTACAAGGCAATTGTGTACGGACAATTGTGTACGGACAATTGTGTACAGACAATTGTGTACAAGTGTGTACAAGGCAATTGTGTACGGACAATTGTGTACAAGGCAATTGTGTACGGACAATTGTGTACAAGGCAATTGTGTACGGACAATTGTGTACAAGGCAATTGTGTACGGACAATTGTGTACAAGGCAATTGTGTACAAGGCAATTGTGTACGGACAATTGTGTACAAGGCAATTGTGTACGGACAATTGTGTACGGACAATTGTGTACAGACAATTGAGTACAAGTGTGTACAAGGCAATTGTGTACGGACAATTGTGTACAAGGCAATTGTGTACGGACAATTGTGTACAAGGCAATTGTGTACGGACAATTGTGTACAAGGCAATTGTGTACAAGGCAATTGTGTACGGACAATTGTGTACAAGGCAATTGTGTACGGACAATTGTGTACAAGGCAATTGTGTACGGACAATTGTGTACAAGGCAATTGTGTACGGACAATTGTGTACAAGGCAATTGTGTACAAGGCAATTGTGTACGGACAATTGTGTACAACGCAATTGTGTACGGACAATTGTGTACGGACGATTATTTACAGACAAGTATAGGGAAAACAAAAAATTAAACGTCCAAAAAAAGGAAATACTTTATTCATCATTGATTTTAACGTAAGATTGCTTATTGAATAACAGTTTCAAAGCTTCTTCTATTCTTATTCTACAAATATTGCTGGTCTTGTCTATCGTGCCTGCATGTTGCTGATCGCTCGTAGATACCGCAGCTTGTCTCCTTGATTGTGATAATCAGCCACTTTCACACGCAGTCGTTCAGCTAGCTGGACATACTTGCTTCGTGGATGCTCAACATTCAGTACCTCAGCATTCTGGGCTGTAAGTCTATGAATTGCCATGTCACTAATGAGTCCGTTGAACAGTTTCCACACGGTAGGATGAGCACAAAGAAAGAGTGCTTGTAAGGCGTTATGAAACCCCTCGCAGCAATTCGTGGTCTTGGGGGCAGAGGCCAAAGCGTCAGCATAATGATTCCAGACCTCTGGAGTAAACCTTGCGTTTCGAAAGCGTCCACCTACTCCTGGCCCCCTAACGTAGGTATGCTCAAAGTAGGAGAGGAGCTGATTGGTAGCATCATCATCAGGGAAGATTTGGGCTAGTTCGTCATACCTTGCACTTACTTCGGCTGGTGGGACAAACGCCAAGGAGGCCAAAAATTTTACCTTGAGATTGAACTCTCCATCCTCAGCCTCAAATTCAGCCTTTAGGCCCAGCTCATTGACCTTTCGAATAATGGACTGGCTCAGATGAAAGAAGCAGCCAGAAATCGCTGCAGCTGGAAACTCATCTTGGAAAGCTGACATTGCTGCCATCTCAAAGTCAAGAAGAATTTTCTGGGGATTTGCACCTGGCATCAACCCTTTGAGCGCCGTGATCATTCGACGATAGGTTGGACCAGTCTTGTTTGGCAGCAGGCAGTAGATCAGGGGAGGATAGGAGTTGCCGACTTTTGCATGGAGAGAATACAGCTGAAAGAACATGGTTGGCACCACCTTGAACGTTCCATCGCCAAACCATGTCTCTCCTCTTTCGAAATAAGGCAACAGTTCATTGCTACCAATGGCAAGAATCCTGTGGGGGTCATCTCTTGCAGAGTCATATAAAATGATGTCGCTGTATTCCTGGGGGATAGCAAAATTGATGCTTTGAGGAGGAGTCAGCATGGTGTTTGCTCGCTGCCTGACCCGACGTGTATTTCGCTCAACGTCACTTCGCTTGGGCATTCGAGACAACACGTCATCAGACCTGTCTCGAAGAACCTGTCCAACAATGCTTCTAGTAGATGCTTGAGAGCTGATTGCTTCTTGCCTCAGAGCAGCCATTGTAGCTCTGGCTTCAGCTTGAACTGGATCTGCAGAGTGACTGTGCTCAGTCGGCTGTTTAACAATCGCGGCTCCAGATGTGTGCATGCGTGCGGGACACTTGAATTTGTTGACTTGCCTGCACCGCCATTCTTTGATGCTGTCATCACGTGTCCTGTGCAGGATATACTCGTGTCCCCCAAGCCTAAGGACATCTTTGTCTTTTTCAGACTTGCTCATAGTAAAAGTCATGGTGAAAGTTGCAAGGGGTGAGTAATGAAACTGAAAGTAAGCGTCATTGTGAAAGTGGCCTGTACAAGTGGCCTGTACACAAATAATTGCCTTGTACACAATTGTCCGTACACAATTGCCTTGTACACAATTGCCTTGTACACAATTGTCCGTACACAATTGCCTTGTACACACTTGTACACAATTGTCTGTACACAATTGTCCGTACACAATTGTCCGTACACAATTGCCTTGTACACAATTGTCCGTACACAATTGCCTTGTACACAATTGTCCGTACACAATTGCCTTGTACACAATTGTCCGTACACAATTGCCTTGTACACAATTGTCCGTACACAATTGCCTTGTACACTATTGTCCGTACACAATTGCCTTGTACACAATTGTCCGTACACAATTGCCTTGTACACTATTGTCCGTACACAATTGCCTTGTACACAATTGCCTTGTACACAATTGCCCTGTACACAATTGTCCTTGTACACAATTGTCCTTGGACACAATTGGCCTGTACACAATTGTCTGTACACAATTGTCCGTACACAATTATCTTGTACACAATTGTCATGGAACCGGGCGGACCTGGTGCAGCAGGGACAACACATAGGCGTGCCACAATTGTGGATTACGAGACGTCCGTACGCTGATAGGACAAAGCAAGGACATCATGATTGGCCAGCCAGCGCAGGAGGCTGACTAATACATGACGCTCGAGCAATTGTGTAGTGTGACTGGTCAGCTCCTTAAATATGCCTCCCTATGCAGCGTCTACCAATCGTAACGCAGGAGCTTCCACCAATGATCGCTGAAGGGGGGCGGTATCCCGGAGCCTGTGTCACGCCCCAGCTACATACCAGGTACATAGCCTGGTGTCGACACATCCCTTCTGTTGCTTCTTTACACGCCGATACAGCTCGCTACAATCGCCTGGGTAGCCACCTGTTTCAGGGCAGTGCTCGGAAACAGATGCATCTGTTGCCGGGTGCCTACTACCGTCTTCACACACCGCTACTACGGGGTATATTGCCGATACAAGCTACATTTGTCGCATGTAGCTGGTTGTATCCACCCGCCAGTAGTGGCGTGTAAAGGTACCCTAATGGCCACTTTACACGTGGCAACAGGAAGATAGAAACCGGCAGGTGTCGGAGACAATTGTACCTTTTACCTTCAAAACACCTTGAAGTGGCTGTGGTTTCTATCTTCCTGTTGCCGCGTGTAAAGTGGCCATATGAGGCAGGGGGTATACATATAGAAAAAGTGCAAGAAAAACTACTCCACAGTTCCGCATTTGTCTCTTTGCTTTTGTCGTGGTTAAGCTTCGGGAACCCACCACCAGAAAAACTCATTGCAAGCCCTGGATGTGGTGACAGGGACTAAATTGACCGGTTCTTCGGCCGCACTTGTGGGTTTTTAAGTGTTGCGTTCTGAGTGCATTGTCCTTTCACAGATCACATACACAATTAGAAAGTTCACTATAAAATCTGCGATAAAACCAACAGGGCGCACACTGGGGTGCGCTAACTATATACACATAAGTCTGGATCACACATAGTCCATGATCTCAAAGTTTGTTTCTTTTAACACAAGGGGAAAACACACTCACACAGGGAAAAATTAGGAAAACAAAGGAAAAATGCAGAAAATTCACTCACACTGTCCATAGCCTGTCTGGGGCTTTAGTGCTGCCTCGGCAGTGCATCCAGTCCAGCTTTGGTCACAAACGGGGCCGGCGGCGAATTCTCCAGCAGTGGGGCGGCTACCATACCTGCTCCGGTACAGGGCTCCATCTCTTCCTCCTCGAGCATCTGGGTCGGGGACACCATCCACCACGCGGCCACTCCTTCCTCCAGCGGCTGACACCATTGATCCAATCCTCGATGGTCAGGCGAGCCCGTTCCAGCTGATGGCCCAGTCCATCATCTTCCCCCTCCAGGGAGACAAGGGCCGCCCCCGGCAGTTGTTCAGTCTCTGGGGACCCATGGGAGTCAGCACATCGCACCCTGTGTTCCGCCATTGCGGACTCTCACTTTCCTGCAGCCGGCAGCCTCCTTCCTCCACTCCTTGCTCCCGGCCGGCCTTCGGGAAATCAGGGGGGTCCTCATTCCACGCCATGCACTTCACCATTGTCGGGCCTTCACACTCACACCTTTGGCTCGTGCTCCTTTGTGGAGATCACCGTTCTTGGTTGTCGTCGGCCATCATGCCCACGGGTGGAGTTGCACAGTCTCTGGAGCCGCCCTCCCACTGATGGAAGAATGGATGGGGTGGAGGCATCTTTTCGCGCCTGCTGATAGCCTGGCCCACGATGAGGGGCTGCAGAACGCCCCTCTGCCAGCATATGGCTTTCGTCTTTAGGGCCACCATAGCCCTGGGCCCAAACGAAATACAGTTATTTGCCGCACAAGACCCGTTTTACCGGATTGGTTAAACCTGTTCGTAACGCCAAGTTGAGTCGCCCACTGGGGCTGTGGGGTACTCGAAACCGGGCCCTCTCGACATTGTCTGGGGGCTTCGGAGTGTCACGGTGACGTGATCCGGCTCCGTTGTCTCAAGCAAGTCAATAAAAGGGCTGAAATAAAGTTTTTAGTAAGAGATTGTGATGCCACCCATGGTTTGTAGCCAACTGTAGCCACCGCTGCAGTCGGGTCCTCTGGGGATGATAGGGGTTGCAGTCAGGATAATGTGCCCTCCATGGGTAGGGCTGTTTCACAGGGCCTCTGGTAGGGGGTGCGGATGAAAGGGAAGGAAATTGTCAATATTGCCGGGCAGCCTCCAGCTGCCACCTCACAGTAGCTATCAGCCCTATTCCAGATGGCCAACTAACAGTCACACACAGTTCTGAGCTTTACCATGTTTTACTGTCACTCTGCAGTTCTTAGGGTACCGTCACACTGTGCGACAGCACCGGAGATGTCGGCAGCGATGGGCGGGAGCGCGCACGTTTTTGCTGCCCCCACCAGCGTCGCCGTCCCCCATTTACATGTGGCATCGCCACTGGGGTTTTTTAAAACCCCAGCAGCGATGCCTTAACATGGGAGCCTATCGGCCGTTTACATGGGGCGATGTGTACACATCGCCCCAGATCGGACGCCTGGTTTCAGAGCACTGCTCTGAAACCAGGCGACCACTAAAAGGCATCGCCATCGCCTAATTACATTATGCGATGCAGGGGCGATATCGGTGTCGATAGGCCACGCCCCTGCATCGCCTAAGAAATCGGCGGTGCCGTCGCACAGTGTGTACAACTCTCGCTCTATTCACTAGTGGCTCCAGTCCCAGATTAGCAGCTGGGATGGCTCATCAGAAGCATCCCCTTTCTGGTTCCTCTCCTCTCGGGCCTTTGCTCTTGGTCCCCCGCACATACTATGGTCCAGCGGTCATGGGCTTTTCGTGGAGTACCCTTCCGGGCCTCCTAGCCCTTGTCTGACGGCCTTCCCTTCGCCATGCCGGGGGTTGGGTCCGGGACATAAAGACCTCGCACCCCGGCGGTATTCGAGGTTGGGGCTTATAGCTTCCCTGCCACTTCAACAGAGCCGACACCCTGGTTTCGGCTCAGTCCCTCAGTGTTCCTACTGATTCGGACACATCGGGGAGCCCTGCTTGCTTCCCTCGGTACGTATGCCTGGGACCCGGGCTAACCATATGGTGGCACAGGCTGCCTGGTCTGGGTTCTTCCCGTTTGGTGTCTCAGTTAGCCAGGCTGCCGGGTGTCTCTCACTAGCTAAAAAAAAAAAGCTCAACTTGGTGTTCCTTGGTTTTGTTCCTGTTCCTCCACCCCTTACCAGGCTCCTTCTCTAACTCTCCACCCTCCACTTGGTCCCTCCCGCTATCCCTTGCCTTGCCTGAAGTAACTAGGACTAGGGATCGGGGGTTTGTGTTGGGTGTTTGTGCGGAGTGACCAAGTTACCAGTCCCAGCTGCTATACCACTTAGTGGAAACCAATCCGCAGGGGCGCCACAACTGTAGCACACTGTGTCTGTGAACATTCTTTACGCATCAAGAGCACCAGATACACCACTACCAACTCACTTAGGTATCTTTGGCCACCCTAGACATCAGCCCTACCTGTAAAAGGCTTAAAGGGAACCCGTCAGGTCGTTCTACCCCCCTAGTCTACCAGTACCTGTCCCTGCACTTTGCTAGCTGATCTCTAACCATCCCTGTCTCACCTGAAAGTGCCCTATAAAGATTCAGAAAAATGAGTTACAAACTTACATAGAGTCTGAATCTGGAGACTGGATAGGCGGGCTCTGGGGCTCCATTCTCCAATCCTCACATTCAGCACGGCCTAGAGCCCGCATTTCCAGTCTCCAGATTCAGACTTTATGTAAGTTTGTAACTCATTTTTCTCAATCTTTATAGGGCATTTTTAGGTGAGACAGGGATAGTTAGGGATCAGCTAGCAAGGTGCAGGGACAGGTAGTGGTAGACTATGGGGGTAGAACGATTTGACAGGTTCCCTTTAAGAAAATTGCTTCCTCCCAACCATCGGCCCCTAGGAAGACGGTCAAGCTATAGCCGCAACCTGCGGGTGGCGTCACGTGTAAATTAACAAGTATCCCCAGGTCCAGTCATCCCTGTCCAGAATGAACCCTCCACGCCAGATCCCTATCCCTAGGAGAGAGAGCCACGCACACCGAACTTTTAATGTCACCGCCAGGGTCACGGAGCCGGGTCTTGGTCCCTGTGATCACTGTCATGAAGCCTCAAAACAGCCCGATTCCGAGTATCCTAAGGCCCTGGAGGGGCGTGTCACATGGTTGTATAATAATGTGAGGTACACGGGTGTATAATAATGTGAGGTACACGGACAGGGCCATATTTACTGCTAGGCACCCGAGGGCGCGTGCCTAGGGAAGCAGGTTCCCGGGAGCGGCGCCAGGATCAAATTTAAAAATAAAAGAAAATGTTTTTCCTCTTTAACTTTATCTTCCTCCCTCGTCCGAACTCTTTATTAAATCCGGAGAGTTTTGGGGGGAGGGGTGCCACATTCACTTGTAACCACGCCTTTAAGACGCGATTACAAGTGAATCCATGAGCGTCCCGGCACGTCTGGGGTAAGTGAAGCCCCAATCAGCTTCCTGCCCCGATGTGCCATTGTGCGATTCTCCTGCAGAGGTCAGCAGCGTGATGACGTCATCACACCGCCAACAGGACTCCGCAGAGCGTCGCACAGGAGGAGGATGAAGATGCCGGGTGCCAGCTAAGTGCTGAATAGCTGAAGATAGCGCTGTGGGGGGGTTACAGGAGGAGGGGGCGGTAAGGACAAAGGAACGGACAAGCTGTGGCCTGCATGGAACATGGAGGGAGGAATAGGGTTATGGGCAGAACCCTGGAACATATGGGGGATGAGCATCAGGGATGGGAGATGGGTAGCAGCACTGGATGAGTAGTAAGGATGGGGAATTGGCAGCAGGAATGGTGTGATGGGCAGCAGCATGGAACATATTGGGGATGAGCAGCTAGGCAGCACAGTACGTGCCATTATCTCCTATATATGCCCTATGTATCTGCCTCGTATTGCTTTTAAGGATAAAGTTGTTATAAGCTGGAGTCAGGATTCTACAGATCGGCATCATCATTCCATATACAGCTGGAGCCGCGGGAGCACCACGCTCTGACACGCCCCCTCCTGTGCGTCATGGACACGCCCACTCGTCATGGACACGCCCCACTCGTTATGGACACGCCTCAGTTTCCTCCTTGGACACGCCCCCGGCTGTTCCCCGTCAGTCCCGCAGCTGTAGCGGCTCACAGTGGATTATGCTGCTGTGGAGAGCGCTGGGCTGCAGGACATAACCCCGCCGGAGGGGCTGCGCGTCCCTGGGATATATGGCTGCCAGTGAGGATCTTCTTTGACACCTCTTACTACTTTATGCTTTAGCTGGGGAGGATTGAGGAAAAATGATTGTGACACGTGAGTTCCTCCGAGTTCTTTTCTCACCTTTGTGCTGGAACAGGTTGGTCCTGGCTGATGTGCAGTGTATGGGACTGGGGATGGGGATGTATGGGGCTGGGGAGAGGGGGGTGTATGGGACTGGGGATGGGGGTGTATGGGGCTGGGGAGGAGGGGGGTGTATGGGACTGGGGATGGGGGTGTATGGGGCTGGGGAGGAGGGGGGTGTATGGGGCTGGGGAGGAGGGGGGTGTATGGGACTGGGGATGGGGGTGTATGGGGCTGGGGAGGAGGGGGATGTATGGGACTGGGCATGGGGGTGTATGGGGCTGGGGAGGAGGGGGGTGTATGGGACTGGGGATGGGGGTGTATGGGGCTGGGGAGGAGGGGGGTGTATGGGGCTGGGGAGGAGGGGGGTGTATGGGACTGGGGATGGGGGTGTATGGGGCTGGGGAGGAGGGGGGTGTATGGGACTGGGCATGGGGGTGTATGGGGCTGGGGAGGAGGGGGGTGTATGGGACTGGGGATGGGGGTGTATGGGGCTGGGGAGGAGGGGGGTGTATGGGACTGGGGATGGGGGTGTATGGGGCTGGGGAGGAGGGGGGTGTATGGGGCTGGGGAGGAGGGGGGTGTATGGGACTGGGGATGGGGGTGTATGGGGCTGGGGAGGAGGGGGATGTATGGGACTGGGCATGGGGGTGTATGGGGCTGGGGAGGAGGGGGGTGTATGGGACTGGGGATGGGGGTGTATGGGGCTGGGGAGGAGGGGGGTGTATGGGACTGGGGATGGGGGTGTATGGGACTGGGCATGGGGGTGTATGGGGCTGGGGAGGAGGGGGGTGTATGGGACTGGGGATGGGGGTGTATGGGGCTGGGGAGGAGGGGGGTGTATGGGACTGGGGATGGGGGTGTATGGGGCTGGGGAGGAGGGGGGTGTATGGGACTGGGGATAGGGGTGTATGGGGCTGGGGAGGAGGGGGGTGTATGGGACTGGGCATGGGGGTGTATGGGGCTGGGGAGGATGGGGGTGTATGGGACTGGGGATGGGGGTGTATGGGGCTGGGGAGGAGGGGGATGTATGGGGCTGGGGAGGAGGGGGATGTATGGGGCTGGGGAGGATGGGGGTGTATGGGGATGGGGGTGTATGGGGCTGGGGAGGAGGGGGGTGTATGGGGCTGGGAGGAGGGGGGTGTATGGGGCTGGGGAGAGGGGGGGAATGTATGGGGCGGGGGGGTGTATGGGGAGGGGGGTGTATGCGGCTGGGAGGGGGGGGTGTATGGGGAGGGGGGTGTATGCGGCTGGGGAGGGGGGGGTGTATGCGGCTGGGGAGGGGGGGGGGGTGTATGCGGCTGGGGAGGGGGGGGTGTATGCGGCTGGGGAGGGGGGGGTGTATGGGGAGGGGGGTGTATGCGGCTGGGGAGGGGGGGGGTGTATGGGGAAGGGGGTGTATGCGGCTGGGGAGGGGGGGGTGTATGCGGCTGGGGAGGGGGGGGGTGTATGCGGCTGGGGAGGGGGGGGTGTATGCGGCTGGGGAGGGGGGGGTGTATGCGGCTGGGGAAGGGGGGTGTATGCGGCTGGGGAGGGGGGGTGTATGCGGCTGGGGAGGGGGGGGGTGTATGCGGCTGGGGAGGGGGGTGTATGCGGTGGGGAGGGGGGGGTGTATGCGGCTGGGGAGGGGGGGGGAATGTATGGGGCTGGGGGGTGTATGGGGAGGGGGGTGTATGCGGCTGGGGAGGGGGGGTGTATGGGGAGGGGGGTGTATGCGGCTGGGGAGGGGGGGGTGTATGCGGCTGGGGAGGGGGGGGTGTATGCGGCTGGGGAGGGGGGGGGTGTATGGGGAGGGAGGTGTATGCGGCTGGGGAGGGGGGGTGTATGCGGCTGGGGAGGGGGGGGTGTATGCGGCTGGGGAGGGGGGGTGTATGCGGTGGGAGGGGGGGGTGTATGCGGTGGGGAGGGGGGGGAATGTATGGGGCCTGGGGGGTGTATGGGGGAGGGGGGTGTATGCGGCTGGGGAGGGGGGGTGTATGGGGTAGGGGGGTGTATGCGGCTGGGGAGGGGGGGCGTGTATGCGGCTGGGGAGGGGGGGGTGTATGCGGCTGGGGAGGGGGGGGGTGTATGGGGAGGGAGGTGTATGCGGCTGGGGAGGGGGGGGGTGTATGGGGAGGGAGGTGTATGCGGCTGGGGAGGGGGGGGGTGTATGGGGAGGGAGGTGTATGCGGCTGGGGAGGGGGGGGGGGGTGTATGGGGAGGGAGGTGTATGCGGCTGGGGAGGGGGGGGGTGTATGGGGAGGGGGGTGTATGCGGCTGGGGAGGGGGGGGGGTGTATGGGGAAGGGGGTGTATGCGGCTGGGGAGGGGGGGGGTGTATGCGGCTGGGGAGGGGGGGGGTGTATGCGGCTGGGGAGGGGGGTGTATGCGGCTGGGGAAGGGGGTGTATGCGGTGGGGAAGGGGGTGTATGCGGCTGGGGAAGGGGTGTATGCGGCTGGGGAGGGGGGGGGTGTATGCGGCTGGGGAGGGGGGGGTGTATGCGGCTGGGGAGGGGGGGGTGTATGCGGCTGGGGAGGGGGGGTGTATGCGACTGGGGAGGGGGGGGTGTATGCGGCTGGGGAGGGGGGGTGTATGCGGCTGGGGAGGGGGGGGGTGTATGGGGAGGGAGGTGTATGCGGCTGGGGAGGGGGGGGGTGTATGGGGAGGGAGGTGTATGCGGCTGGGGAGGGGGGGGGTGTATGGGGAGGGAGGTGTATGCGGCTGGGGAGGGGGGGGGGTGTATGGGGAGGGAGGTGTATGCGGCTGGGGAGGGGGGGGGGTGTATGGGGAGGGAGGTGTATGCGGCTGGGGAGGGGGGGGGGTGTATGGGGAGGGAGGTGTATGCGGCTGGGGAGGGGGGGGGGGTGTATGGGGAGGGAGGTGTATGCGGCTGGGGAGGGGGGGGGGTGTATGGGGAGGGAGGTGTATGCGGCTGGGGAGGGGGGGGGGTGTATGGGGAGGGAGGTGTATGCGGCTGGGGAGGGGGGGGGGTGTATGGGGAGGGAGGTGTATGCGGCTGGGGAGGGGGGGGGGTGTATGGGGAGGGAGGTGTATGCGGCTGGGGAGGGGGGGGTGTATGGGGAGGGAGGTGTATGCGGCTGGGGAGGGGGGGGGTGTATGGGGGGGAGGTGTATCGGTGGGAGGGGGGGGGTGTATGGGGAGGGTGTATGCGGCTGGGGAGGGGGGGGGGTGTATGGGGAGGGAGGTGTATGCGGCTGGGGAGGGGGGGGGGTGTATGGGGAGGGAGGTGTATGCGGCTGGGGAGGGGGGGGGTGTATGGGGAGGGAGGTGTATGCGGCTGGGGAGGGGGGGGGGTGTATGGGAGGGAGGTGTATGCGGCTGGGGAGGGGGGGGGGTGTATGGGGAGGGAGGTGTATGCGGCTGGGGAGGGGGGGGGGTGTATGGGGAGGGAGGTGTATGCGGCTGGGGAGGGGGGGGGGTGTATGGGGAGGGAGGTGTATGCGGCTGGGGAGGGGGGGGGGGGGTGTATGGGGAGGGAGGTGTATGCGGCTGGGGAGGAGGTGTGGGTGGGGGGTGTATGGGGAGGAGGTGTATGCGGCTGGGGAGGGAGGTGTATGCGGCTGGGGGGGGGGGGGTGTATGGGGAGGGAGGTGTATGCGGCTGGGGAGGGGGGGGGGTGTATGGGGAGGGAGGTGTATGCGGCTGGGGAGGGGGGGGGGTGTATGGGGAGGGAGGTGTATGCGGCTGGGGAGGGGGGGGGGGGGGTTATGGGGAGGGAGGTGTATGCGGCTGGGAGGGAGGTGTATGCGGCTGGGGGGGGGGGGTGTATGGGGAGGGAGGTGTATGCGGCTGGGGAGGGAGGTGTATGCGGTTGGGGAGGGGGGGGTGTATGGGGAGGGAGGTGTATGCGGCTGGGGAGGGGGGGGTTGTATGGGGAGGGAGGTGTATGCATCTGGGGAGGGGGGGTGTATGGGGAGGGAGTTGTATGCGGCTGGGGAGGGGGGGTGTATGGGGAGGGAGGTGTATGCGGCTGGGGAGGGGGGGTGTATGGGGAGGGAGGTGTATGCGGCTGGGGAGGGGGGGTGTATGGGGAGGGAGGTGTATGCGGCTGGGGAGGGGGGGTGTATGGGGAGGGAGGTGTATGCGGCTGGGAGGGGGGGGTGTATGGGGAGGGGGGTGTATGCGGCTGGGGAGGGGGGGTGTATGGGGGGGGGGTGTATGCGGCTGGGGGGGGGGGGGTGTATGGGGAGGGGGGTGTATGCGGCTGGGGAGGGGGGGTGTATGGGGAGGGGGGTGTATGCGGCTGGGGGGGGGGGTTGATGGGGCGGGGGGGTGTATGCGGCTGGGGAGGGGGGGGGTATGGGAGGGAGGTGTATGCGGCTGGGGAGGGGCGGTGTATGGGGAGGGGGTGTATGCGGCTGGGGAGGGGGGGGGGGTGTATGGGGAGGGGGGGTGTATGCGGCTGGGGGGGGGTGTATGGGGAGGGGGGTGTATGCGGTGGGGAGGGGGGGGGTGTATGGGAGGAGGGGGGTGTATGCGGCTGGGGGGGGGGTGTATGGGGAGGGGGTGTATGCGGCTGGGGAGGGGGGGGTGTATGGGGAGGGGGGTGTATGCGGCTGGGGAGGGGGGTGTATGCGGCTGGGGGGGGGGGTGTATGGGGAGGGGGGTGTATGCGGCTGGGGAGGGGGGTGGTGTATGGGGAGGGGGGTGTATGCGGCTGGGGAGGGGGGGTGTATGGGGAGGGGGGGTGTATGGGGAGGGGGGTGTATGGGGCTGGGGAGGAGGGGGGTGTATGGGACTGGGGAGGGGGGTATGGGGCTGGGGAGAGGGGTGTATGGGACTGGGGGGCTCCTTTGGAATAGTTTTTAGCTGATTGAGTTTTCCAGGTGCTGATGTGACTGCGGCCATTGGCTTCTATGTGACGATCCATAGGGTGATGTGAGTTCCGATGTTTGAGGTGTAGCAGAGCTGTCAGTGTGTGTAGATGGGCAGATGGGGCATTCTCCTGGTGGCTCAGCCTCGGATGGGCAGATGGGGCATCTCCTGGTGGCTCAGCCTCGGATGGGCTGCTGGGGGCATCTCCTGGTGGCTCAGCCTCGGATGGGCTGCTGGGGCATCTCCTGGTGGCTCAGCCTCGGATGGGCTGCTGGGGCATCTCCTGGTGGCTCAGCCTCGGATGGGCTTGCTGGGGCATCTCCTGGTGGCTCAGCCTCGGATGGGCTGCTGGGGCATCTCCTGGTGGCTCAGCCTCGGATGGGCTGCTGGGGCATCTCCTGGTGGCTCAGCCTCGGATGGTGCTGATGGGGCATCGCCTGGTGGCTCAGCCTCGGATGGGCTGATGGGGCATCGCCTGGTGGCTCAGCCTCGGATGGGCTGATGGGGCATCTCCTGGTGGCTCAGCCTCGGATGGGCTGCTGGGGCATCTCCTGGTGGCTCAGCCTCGGATGGGCTGCTGGGGCATCTCCTGGTGGCTCAGCCTCGGATGGGCTGCTGGGGCATCTCCTGGTGGCTCAGCCTCGGATGGGCAGATGGGGCATCTCCTGGTGGCTCAGCCTCGGATGGGCAGATGGGGCATCTCCTGGTGGCTCAGCCTCGGATGGGCAGATGGGGCATCTCCTGGTGGCTCAGCCTCGGATGGGCAGATGGGGCATCTCCTGGTGGCTCAGCCTCGGATGGGCAGATGGGGCATCTCCTGGTGGCTCAGCCTCGGATGGGCAGATGGGGCATCTCCTGGTGGCTCAGCCTCGGATGGGCAGATGGGGCATCTCCTGGTGGCTCAGCCTCGGATGGGCAGATGGGGCATCTCCTGGTGGCTCAGCCTCGGATGGGCAGATGGGGCATCTCCTGGTGGCTCAGCCTCGGATGGGCAGATGGGGCATCTCCTGGTGGCTCAGCCTCGGTTGAGCAGATGGGGCATCTCCTGGTGGCTCAGCCTCGGTTGAGCAGATGGGACATCTCCTGGTGGCTCAGCCTCGGATGGGCAGATGGGGCATCTCCTGGTGGCTCAGCCTCGGATGGGTAGATGGGGCATCTCCTGGTGGCTCAGCCTCGGATGGGCAGATGGGGCATCTCCTGGTGGCTCAGCCTCGGATGGGCAGATGGGGCATCTCCTGGTGGCTCAGCCTCGGATGGGCAGATGGGGCATCTCCTGGTGGCTCAGCCTCGGATGGGCTGCTGGGGCATCTCCTGGTGGCTCAGCCTCGGATGGGCTGCTGGGGCATCTCTGGTGGCTCAGCCTCGGATGGGCTGCTGGGGCATCTCCTGGTGGCTCAGCCTCGGATGGGCTGATGGGGCATCGCCTGGTGGCTCAGCCTCGGATGGGCTGATGGGGCATCGCCTGGTGGCTCAGCCTCGGATGGGCTGCTGGGGCATCTCCTGGTGGCTCAGCCTCGGATGGGCTGCTGGGGCATCTCCTGGTGGCTCAGCCTCGGATGGGCTGCTGGGGCATCTCCTGGTGGCTCAGCCTCGGATGGGCTGCTGGGGCATCTCCTGGTGGCTCAGCCTCGGATGGGCAGATGGGGCATCTCCTGGTGGCTCAGCCTCGGATGGGCAGATGGGGCATCTCCTGGTGGCTCAGCCTCGGATGGGCAGATGGGGCATCTCCTGGTGGCTCAGCCTCGGATGGGCAGATGGGGCATCTCCTGGTGGCTCAGCCTCGGATGGGCAGATGGGGCATCTCCTGGTGGCTCAGCCTCGGATGGGCAGATGGGGCATCTCCTGGTGGCTCAGCCTCGGATGGGCAGATGGGGCATCTCCTGGTGGCTCAGCCTCGGATGGGCAGATGGGGCATCTCCTGGTGGCTCAGCCTCGGATGGGCAGATGGGGCATCTCCTGGTGGCTCAGCCTCGGTATGGGCAGATGGGGCATCTCCTGGTGGCTCAGCCTCGGATGGGCAGATGGGGCATCTCCTGGTGGCTCAGCCTCGGATGGGCAGATGGGGCATCTCCTGGTGGCTCAGCCTCGGTTGAGCAGATGGGGCATCTCCTGGTGGCTCAGCCTCGGTTGAGCAGATGGGGCATCTCCTGGTGGCTCAGCCTCGGATGGGCAGATGGGGCATCTCCTGGTGGCTCAGCCTCGGATGGGCAGATGGGGCATCTCCTGGTGGCTCAGCCTCGGATGGGCAGATGGGGCATCTCCTGGTGGCTCAGCCTCGGATGGGCAGATGGGGCATCTCCTGGTGGCTCAGCCTCGGATGGGCAGATGGGGCATCTCCTGGTGGCTCAGCCTCGGATGGGCAGATGGGGCATCTCCTGGTGGCTCAGCCTCGGATGGGCAGATGGGGCATCTCCTGGTGGCTCAGCCTCGGATGGGCAGATGGGGCATCTCCTGGTGGCTCAGCCTCGGTTGGGCAGATGGGGCATCTCCTGGTGGCTCAGCCTCGGATGGGCAGATGGGGCATCTCCTGGTGGCTCAGCCTCGGATGGGCAGATGGGGCATCTCCTGGTGGCTCAGCCTCGGATGGGCAGATGGGGCATCTCCTGGTGGCTCAGCCTCGGATGGGCAGATGGGGCATCTCCTGGTGGCTCAGCCTCGGATGGGCAGATGGGGCATCTCCTGGTGGCTCAGCCTCGGATGGGCTGCTGGGGCATCTCCTGGTGGCTCAGCCTCGGATGGGCTGCTGGGGCATCTCCTGGTGGCTCAGCCTCGGATGGGCTGCTGGGGCATCTCCTGGTGGCTCAGCCTCGGATGGGCTGCTGGGGCATCTCCTGGTGGCTCAGCCTCGGATGGGCTGCTGGGGCATCTCCTGGTGGCTCAGCCTCGGATGGGCTGCTGGGGCATCTCCTGGTGGCTCAGCCTCGGATGGGCAGATGGGGCATCTCCTGGTGGCTCAGCCTCGGATGGGCAGATGGGGCATCTCCTGGTGGCTCAGCCTCTCCCCTCTTTTGCCCCTCTGCCGCGGCTGTGCCCTGTTCCGCATTCTGATGGGTGGATTACTGTGACCCCTGGGGTATTTAGGGTTAGTAGCATTGTTGTACTCTGCTGCTGTTCTTGTCTGTGTGTTGGGGTCCGTCTCATTAAACGTCTGGATGTGACCACTGTATTCTCTATGACATATTGCCATTTGTCGCTATGCGATCTCCTTATATTCTCACTAGCCTCATGTGCAAAGATCAATGGTAAAAACCTCCTGTATGATTCCTGCACACCCGCCAGCTGTGCGCACCAGGGCCAAACCTCCCACATACATGACTCATGTTTAAGTTATCATCATTATAATGCAATAATCAAGATATTTAGATAGAACATAATAATATTCAGCACATTCTGCATTGAACTACTGTACCCAATTCAATATATATTTTAGGATTCTGAGTTGGTCCATATTATACCAACTCCACCAAAATGGGCTCCAACTCCACCGCCATGGTGTAAGTACATGTAGAAATGAGTGGGGCATGAGCAGATTAGGTGGTAGGCATGGTTCAGTGTTGTTGGGCGTGGCCCAACATTTTCTGATGGAATGAACTTTGATTTTTAAGACCACACGGTCATGGAGTTGTTTATGATAGAAGCGAGGAACTTTGGGGGTAAGACCCCAGGGGAAGGGGAGAGGGGGTGCAGGGAAGGGTGAGGCCCCCACTTTGATTAGTTTATAGTGTGCGGTTGACTACCACGCTCACTAGATTGCTTTCACTATGCCCCCCCGAGGTTTTACCCCCTGAACACCACTTCTATTATAAACTCCATGACCACGTGGACTTAAAAATTGTTTATTTCTACTGCAAAAAGAATTCCCCCCCCCCCCCCCCTTCACACCAGCCGCACTCATCAACACTAAACCTCACCCACCACCTCGACTGGTCACGTCAACAACGTTAGGCTGATGAATCTACATGTGTGCCCAGCTGTATACAATGCTTTCCATTGGACGTCTGAATACAATAAACACCCACGGAATGTGCTTCTGTTTTTATACATAAATATATAATTTTTTTTTATACAAATACAGTTTCCTGTATTAAGAATTGCAACATATCCGTACAAACAGTGGTGTAAATTGGAGCTCATGGGCTCCGTTGTGAAAGCTTCAACAGGGCCCTCAATTACTGCAAATCTTTAGTAGCATTAGTCTTTTTCTATAACTCAAAGGGACTTTAGGGCCCCTCTAGGCTCCAGGAACGGGGCACGATTGCAACCCTGAACCTATTGTATTAATGTTTCTGTGTAAAAAAACCCATATACTATACAGACAATTTTGTGCAGCATCTGAGAAATTCCACCTCTTCACACAGTTACTGTCTGAACAGCCCCTTACATAGCGCTGGTCCACGGACCACAAATGCCAAACGTACATATCCTCCCCTTGTCCGTCACCCACAAATCTCTAGTTAAACTACTGATGCCATTATGTAGGGGTCTATTTAAAAATAATCCCAGTGGTGACATTTTCATTGAAAGCTTTTAACTTTTTTTTTTTTTTTTTAGAAAAATCAGGGCTTTCTAGTGCATTTCTGGCAAGGGCTCTGTACACTGTTCCATCACTCCAATTATGCCATGCACCTTATAATGATGGACAGTGCTCACCTGCTTAGAATGAGCGCTGCCTGCATTGAATTTGCAGCCCTGCAGTCTGTGCTTGATACTTTAGGTAATCAGTGAGTGAGTGCAGTGTCCATGTATGCAAACTTTCTATCAACTCTCTCCTGTCTGTGTTGGCCACTCACTACACTTAAAGGGAATTTGTCAGGCCGTTTTTACCCCCTAACCTATCACTACCTGTCCCTGCACCTTCCTAGCACATCCCTAAAGGCCACGTCACACGCATCAATCTTATGAGCGATATTGTTAGCGATCACATGCACGCGCGATCTCTAACAATATCGCTCACATTGCTGGTGAGCTGTCACACAGGCAGACTCACCAGTGATGTGGAGCAGCGAGATCGCTGGTAACTATGGTACACATCGGGTTACTAGGCGCCGCGCGGCGCTTAGTAACCCGACGTTTACCATAGATACCATCTCCCAGCATAGGCTCTGCCGCTGGGAGATCGTTCATCGTGGTGTCACACACCACGATGAAGCAGATTGATCAAGCGTTTATCGCTTGATTTGAGCTCCTGCTCACAAATCTGCGATCAATCAATCAAGCGATTTTACATTGTAAAATCGATTGATTACACGCAGCGACGCACAGACGATATCGCTTAAGCGATCAAAAAAGCAGATCGCTTAAGCGATATCGCTCATAAAATTGATGCGTGTGACGTGGCCTTAACCATCCCTGTCTGACCTAAACGTGTCCTATATTGGTTGTGAAAAAAGTCTTTGTGACTTACATTTTTGCTTGCAAATGAGGCATCCAGACTACAGTCTGTTGACTAACTGGGCGGTCTCCAGGGCTCTGTCAGCCCCCTCACTGATGTTATCCTGACCCTTCCAGGAGTGATGCACTGGCCGGACGTCCTTTCCGGTCCAGTGCATAGTAGGGTGTGTATTGGCTGTGCAGGCCAGCTTTGCAGCATGTGCAGTGCTACATGAAAATCGTGGTCCTGGCTGAGTGTGTAGACTTGTGTGCTGTAGGTCATACCCTGGAACAGGCCACATATTGCCAGGCTTGCACCAGAAATGGGTGTAGACTAACGGAGACTGATGGTACCGTCACACGTTTCAACATCGCCAGCAACTGACGGGAGCGCGCACGTTTTTGGCAGCGCTCCAACATCGGTGATGAGCTGTAAGACGTGGAGACATCGCCGACAACTCATCAACGATGTTGCTTTCAACTATTGCTGCCAGGGTTGAATTCATCCCTGGCAGCGATCCTTAACATGGGTGCCTATGGGGGAAGTTGCCAGCAACATCGCTGTTGCCGCGTCAGACAGGATGATTCAGGCAGATCACCTGAGTAACATCGCCAGGTTTCACTACATGCACTGGAACCTGGTGACTCGACTGAGGCAACTTATCGGTGTTGAATCGCCACTTTACACGTATCAACGCACGAGCGAGATCAACAGCAACAGCGATGTTACGTCACTTTCGGGCGATATCACCGGCGATGTTGAAACATGTGACGGTACCATCACAGTTCTTTCTAAACCAGTCTTTCATCTAACAGTTTCCACAGTTCTTTAAGCACAACTTTACATGTCAGATAGCAGGCACGTAGCTGGAAAACAGTTTGTTAAACGGCTTAGCATCAGACTCCATATTAGTTTCTTGATCTTTCTTGACCTGTGAACTCCCGCACAACCCAGCTCCACCCAACAGCTCAGTCTGAAGATCTCTTTCCCACTCAGTGAGTCCATGTCTCCTTGCCTTACATTCCAGGGGCTCCAGAAGGTTGACTCAGGGCGCCTTCACACCACGGCAGAGGCGGTCCGGGGCTGTCCTGTGTAAACCAGACAGCCCCGTACCGGATTTGGCCCCATAGCTGCCATCCGGCTCCATAGGATACTATCTGCCATCCGGTTTCCATCTTCCGGAAGAATCCAGGAGAAATCGGATTTTTCTCACTGTACACAAATGTTGCTTGCAACGTTTTTGTGTCCGGGGAGAAAAATCTCCCCAAATTGCCGTATCCAGGGCATTCCGGCACTCCCTAACATGGGAGCCTATGGGGCCAGATTTTCCCGGTCCGGGAGGATCTGGGAACTGGACACCGGTGGCTGCACGCCGCTGTTGTTTCAGGACCGCGGCTAGCTCCCTGCAAGATGCGGTCCTGATTCATCAGCAGCTGCGTCTGGCTGCACACCAGACCAGAGGGCACATTTGGCCCTCTGGTTCTGTGTGCTGATCTGGTCCGGGGCTGTCGGGTTCATCCTGACAGCCCTGGACCGGACTCTGCCATGGTGTGAAGCCGGCCTCACTAAGGCAAGAGTGGAGCAGAAAGTTCCTATACACGTCAAGGTGAAGGTCTCTTCTCTCATTTGCCATACTGCCAGCAAAGAGCATTAAGCTCAGTCACTACAGTGGTTCTCGCCCACGAAAGACAATCACCGTCATATGCCAGTGATGTTAACAAAATTTCTTGACGGCTAAGGGGCCTGGCAATTCGTCCATACTAAGACTCCTTCAGTTCAGAACAACTTGACCAAGGCTAGGTTTGTATCCCTCCAGTTGTTCCCATACTATGCTTCAGTAACATCCAAGAATAATACTAACGCACTTCGATCTCTACATTGTACTTGCCATGAGTAACATGCGGGTTTGATGACCTATCTTGACTTGCACATCCGTACTAATCACTAGACGGAAACTCATCTGCCATTGTGGGCTACTCCCAACACTTAACCATTGCTTGCCATAGAGTTTGGTAAGGAAGTTCTGTCCAGCAACAAATATCTTTCATAACAGTTATGCATCTTAAAACCTTGTAATTTAAAATTAACAAAGAATTAAGAGTCTGGGAATATAAACTTATGTTGACCTGTGACACAGTCAGAGCAGAATGAATGTGTCACATGGATTTATGTGTGGTTTCATCAATTGAAGAATCGTCAAATCTAGGATCCTCAGCTAATCAAAGGACATAGAAAATCTGCTTACCTCTGGACGCTGATGTTTACTGCCCCAGATGCTCTCTCCTCACACTGACTGTTCTGTGTTATACTTAATCTCACCTGGATTATTCTCTGCATTATCCAATTCCCCATTTGTGTGTGTGTATATATATATATATATATATATATATATATATATATATATATATATATATATATATATATATATATATATATATATATATATACACACAAATGGGAAATTGGATAATGCAGAGAATAATCCAGGTGAGATGAAGTATAACACAGAACAGTCATATATATATATATGTGTATGTGTGAATGTTCAGAATTTGTGTCATTCTAGCCTGATAAAGAGACCTTAGCGTCTTGAAAGCTTGTGAATATTTTGCCACCTTTTCAATTATCCATTAAAACGTATGAACCACTGAGGACTCTCAGATGTTAATATTTCTGCTATACCTCATACATTGATTACCCCTGAGCCTGTTTTTACCTTCCTGACCAGTGTCACTTTGTGGTAATGTCTCTGGAGCGCTTCAACTGATCCCAGTGATTCTGATATTGCTTTCTCTTGGCCTATTGTACTTCATGTTAGTTGTAAATTTAGGATTATATTTTTTGCAATTATTTGTGAAAATATCAGAATTTTGCAATTTTAAAACTTAAAATTTTTATGCCCTTAAACAAGAATAATGTGACATAAAATGGTTAATAACATTTGCCACATGTCTACTTTCCATCGGCATACATTTTTAAACTTCATTTTTTGTTAGAATGGTAAAATCAGCAATTTAATTTTTTTTTTTTTTAGAGCCAACGTCACATTTTTTAAGCAAGTCTATGAACTGCACCCTTCAGACTTCTCAAAACCAAATCCAACAAGTTTATTAAAGGGATCCTGTCACCTGCAGAACGCCTCCTAAGCTATCAAAACATGTCCCTGCAGCATCCCATCACTAATCTCACACTTCTTTGTCTCCTAAAAGCATTCTGTGAAAGTGCATAAAAACGTTTTAATACTCGCTCATTAGTGATTATAATTAGCAGTGACTATATTCTTTAGTCACCAAGGCGAGCAGTTTTGCAGCTCCAGGATCCACCCTGTCTCTGGGTCTTCTGCTGTGATGTGCAGGCATTTCCCTCCCCCCTCTCTATCACTCACAGAATGCAAATCATTAGTCCTGCCTTCAGTTTCAGTTTCACTTAAGCACAGACAGAGAGAGGCTGGATCCTGGAGCTGCTAAACAACAACCCCTGGTGACTAAAGAATATGGCCCCTGCTAATTATAATCACTAATGAGTAAGTATTAAAACGTTTTATGCACTTTCACAGGATGTTTTTAGGAGACAAAAGGATTGTGAGATTAGTGATAGGATGGTGCAGGGACATGTTTTGATAGCTTCGGAGGCGTTTTGGGGGTGACAGGATTCCTTTAACTCATCAGTTGCTTCAGAGGAACTAAAGCAACGTGGAAGGAAAAAATTATATTTTTACTTTTTCCCACAAAAATGTTATTTTAGCCCCAAATTTGGAGTTTTTACAAGGGATGAGAAGATGGATCCCATAATTTGTTGTGCAATTTATTTCTCCCGAGTGTGCCGATTCTCCATATATGGTGGAAAACTGGTGTTAGGGCACATTACAGGGCTCGGGAGGGAAGAAGCACCATTTGACTTTTCAAATGCTTAATTGCCTGGAATAGTTGGTGGCACCATGTCACTTATTGAGCATCACTGATAAACAGTGGAGCCCCCCACTGGTTTTGGGAACTAGACCCTTCAAGGAATGTATCTAGACATGTGGCGAGCACCTTCACTAGGTGCTTCACAAACCTTTATAACCTGGAACTGTGAAAGTGAATAAATGTATTTTTGAATAACAAACCTGTTGCTTTTGCCTTCAGTTTTTAATTTTCACAAGGGTAACTGGAAAATGATCCATTAGTACAATGATACCCCATATGTGGTTGAAAACTACTTTTGAGGCACAGTGCAAAGCTCAGATGGAAGGACTCCATATTGCAGGGCAGATTTTACTGTGGTTTGTGGGTGTCATGTTCCATTGGCCGAGCGTCTCGAGTGCCAGAGCAGCAGAAATCCCTCACAATTTTGTTTTTTAACTCTGTCCCTATGTGGGAAATTAACTTTTATCACTCTGATCACTTGTATAATCCATTGCTATGCCCCATCACTGCAATAGATTATACATGTCAGTTTTACACTGATGCAAGCCTCTCCGATCATGGTCTCACAGGCTTGCTGTAACTGGGTGACCCGGAGGTCATCATAACAAACTCAGGTTGCCATGGCAATTATCTGTTTCTGATCAGATCCTGAACATGTGTGGTTTTATTTATTTTTTTTAATTTTTTTATTTTTTTTAATTTGTTATTTTTCTTTACTTTTCACAGTTTTTAATTGTCCTTAGGAGACTTGAAGCTACAGTATATGAACCACTGTATTGTAAAGCACTGCAGAATGTTGGTGCTATATAAAGATTTATTATATAGTGCACCCCCATAGTCCTCCTATATTATATTGCCCATTACATAGATTTCCAATAGTGTATTCGCTAATTAAAAAAAAAATAAAAAAATAATCTCTCATCTGCTCTGCACGTCTTATTACAACAGCGCTCAGTGATTACATCATTGTACCCCCCCTCATGCTCAGCTGTAGAGGGCAGACAGCAGCGGCCGGGACTCTGGAGAAGTATGCTGCCGACAGAGGCAGCTGGGGCTGTGGCTGACGGAACCGGATCGCGGCTCTTGATATTCTCAGTTTGGGGAGCCTGCTGCTGTTTTAACAACTGTCTCCAGCGACCCGGGGAGAACCGGGCGCATCTCATCCCTGCCTGCGCATGATAACCCCTTCACAACCTTGGATGTACCAATATGTCCAAGGCTGCCTCCCTCACTTTGGTGTGAGCTCACATGTGCATCCATTCCCTGCACATTTCATCTGATCTGATCAGCTGACATGTGCAGGGAGCATATGCGAGTGAATTAATGATTTGCTTGCTGCTGTTAAAACCATAGATTGCGCTAGCAGTATTTGACAGTGCAATGTAAAGCGGCACTGTGGGGATCGAGCTATTCCCCACCAGCATCGGTGGCCCAAAAATACAGAAACAAAAAACTAAATTTTGCCTGGGTGAAGGAATTAATTTTATTTATTTTTTTAATGAAACCGGTTCAGAAGGCTATTAACATGCAGATTAACCCCATATCAGTTGGATAATAGTATTTTTCTACATGACAGCTTTCCTTTAGGCTATATTCACACTGCGTTTTTGCTGCAGATTTGGGGTCAGGTTTTGCCTTGGGTTTATGAAATTCTATGCTAATCTAATCCTGCGTTTTTGTTTCCCAGCAAAACCTTTGTAATTCTAGGATTAGCTGTTCACACACATTAGTTTTATTTCACTGCAAAAAGAGGGAGCACCCCAGGTTTAGCTACAGATGTGAAAGAAAAAGCATGTCAATTCTTTTTCTGTGGTTTTGGCTTTGTTCTATGGCCAAAATGCAACAACCGAAAACAGCACAAATGCGGTACCAATGCACACAAAAAACACCAAATCCGCAGGAAAAAATGCAGCAGACCTCCTGCGAAAAAAAAGAAGCTAGAAACACCTCAGATTTTGCTGCAGATTTGCAAAACCAACATGTCTGGACATAGCCTAGCACTGTTTTTTTTTTTTCAGAAAATATTGTTTATTTAAGTTTAGCATAACAAGTATCAAACAATAAAGAAGGGTAAGACATATTAAAGTAAAAGGAAAAAGAAAAATAATACATGAGAATATCCTGCAATAGTAGAGCCAGAATACATGAAGGCACACAATAGAGATGGCGAGCGACCCGCCCCTTTGAGGCTAAGGAAAGGGCAGACATCAGAGCATGCCGGGGCCACTGGTAGTGTAATCCCGTGAACCTCCCAGTACTCCGGCAGGCAGAATAATCAGAATAATGCTAGATTGAGATGTAGAAAAGAGAAAGGACCAAGAGGGCAGGAGGGAGTAGCGGGGGATCAAAGGAGGAGGAGGGATAAGCGGGGGAGCGGCATTCAAAATGTCCAGGTCATGTCTGCGCATTTCGCAGAAGAGACTCAAGTAGAGGGCCATCCCGGTAATACCACCAAGGAGACCAGAGCTGCTTGTGCTTTTCCCAGGTCTCATGGTCATGGGCCATAAGTCCCTCGATGCGGCATATCCTGTCCATTTCCTTTACCCATTCTCCAATGGAGGGGGCGACTGTTGATTTCCAGTGTCGCGGAATCAAGACCCTGGCCGCCATCAGGCAGAAACGAAACAGACCACGTTTGCACGATTTGAGTGAACCAGGGATAAGGAACAGAAGCGCGATTTGTGGAGAAGGTTGATGACATATCCCTGAGAGAGACTCATAAATCGAGAATATTGAAAGCCAATAGGCTTGGATGGGGCCACATTGCCACCAAATGTGTAGCATAGTACCCGGCCCTTCGCCACACCTCCAGCACAGGTCGGGCACTGAGGGAAACATTTTATGAAGGAGCGCTGAGCACCTATACCACCTAGTTAACATCTTATAATTCGTCTCTTGAAAGCTGCAGGACACCGACAACTTATGCGTCAGTGCAAAAATCTTAGCCCGGTCAGAGTCAGAGAACGTCACCCGCAGGTCAGATTGCCAGGCCCCTACAAATGAGGGGATGGCAGATGGGCCTGCATCTGATAGCACACCATATAAAAGGGAGATAACGTGAGCAGGAGGCTCAGTTAAGAGAAACAATGCTTCTAAGCCTGAGAGTGACTTCCCCCGCAGAGATTGGAGAAACGCGTCTGAGAGACCTCCAACCAGGACCCCTGCCCTCCCAACGACCCTCTTCCCCCCGCATCCCCCCTGCGCTGCTCCACCACCCGAGCCAGACAGGGGTCGTCGCTAACACGCCAAGCCAAAAAGACCCGTCTCCCAGACGTCGGGGGAATGTCAGGATTATTAAACAAGGGCCCAAGTAGGGATGGATGATCGCCATCACGTCCCACCCCTCGCCACGAATCCCAATAGTCCAGCACCACACGTGTTAATTGGGGAAACAACGAAACCAGGGGACGGGAACTCCTCCGGATCCATGGTAGCCACTGCAGCGGGAAGGGCGAAAGGAGGTTCTCGACCCTCACCCATTGCTTATGACATTGATTATACTTCCAGTCTAAAATTCGGGATAAGAGAACGGAATGGTAGTAGCGTGGAAAGTTAGGTAAGCCCGCCCCACCCCTCCACTTCGAATCGGTCAGGGTCGAGAAGCGAACCCGGGGTCTCGCCAAATTCCATATAAATTTGCGTAATGCAGAGTGCAGGCAGCGAAACAAAGAGGGAGGGACGTCCGTAGGGACCGTCTGGAACAAATAGAGGAATTTAGGCAGAATGTCCATTTTTATGGCATTAATACGGCCAAACCAGGATAACTGGGTACTGCGAAGTCTCTTGAGTTCAAGAAGAGTGGAGTGCAAGAGTGAGGTATAGTTAAGAGCAAATAAGTCCCTGGGGTCTCCAGGAATAGAGATACCTAAGTATTTCAAGCCCCTGTCTACCCAACGGAAAGAAAAGGAGGACTGAAGCTGGGCGACTAATGGGCCTGGAAGCGTTAGGTTCATCACTTCTGTCTTGGTATAAATAACTTTGAAATTAGAAACCTCACCAAACCTCGTAAATTCCCGCATGAGCACCGGGAATGCGACCAAGGGATTAGCAATATAGACCAAAAGGTCGTCTGCATAGAGGGCCAATTTGAAATGTTCCCCGTGTATCTGGACGTCTCTAATATCCGCGGATCCTCTTAGTGCACACGCCAGGTGCTCCATCGCGATGACATACAACAGGGGTGACAAAGGGCACCCCTGTCGCGTCCCGTTAGAGACCCCAAAGGCCGAGGAAAGGAGCCCATTGATCCTCAACCGAGCAGTGGGGCCGTGATAGAGTGCCTGTATCTTCCCCATGATAACCTGTCCTAAGCCCAATTGCCTCAAAGAAGCAAAAAGAAACTCCCAGCCCAGGCGGTCAAATGCCTTTTCGGCATCAACCGAGAGGAAGCATGCAGGAATCTTATTGTCATGAACGTAGTCTGAAATGAGTAACGTCTTAATGGTGTTATCTCTAGCCTCGCGGCGTAGGATAAACCCAGTCTGGTCATAATGGATAGAAGCCGGCAATAGTGGGCCAAGTCTGGAGGCAAGAATTTTGGCAAGGATCTTTACGTCAAGATTTAATAGGGAGATAAGGCGATAACTAGCGCAGGATAGGGGGTCCTTCCCTGGGTTTGGTATGACCGTTATCGTGGCCGCCAGTGTCTGGGGAGCGAAGGGGCATGAGTCAGAAATAGAATTATAAAGGGAGGTTAGTTGCGGGGCCAGTTCACGCGCGAATAATTTATAAAAGTTTGCTGAGAAACCGTTGGGGCCTGGGCTCTTCCAATTAGTAAGTGCAGCGATAGTATCAGACACCTCCTGGTCCGTAAAGGGCAATTCTAAAGTCTCCGAGTCTCCCTCAATGATGGGTGGCAGCGGCGTGTCTGCAATATAGTCTGACACCCGGCGTCGGAAGTCATCGGTGGGCATGTCAGCTAAGGGACCTCTAAGATATAAAGATTTATAGTAGTCCCCAAACGCCTCCACTATGTCGCGTGGCCCGTGGAGAAGACCTCCCAGTCTCGACTTAATAGAAGGAATGAAAGTGGAGGGGAGTTGGGGGTGCAAGAATCTAGCCAACGTTCTCCCCGGCTTGTTTGAGAACTCATACAAATATTTACGGAAGCGGTCTTGTTGGCGACTAGACGTCGTATCCATGATTGTACGTAGGTCCGATCGAGCTTTAGTGAGGTCCGCAAGAAGCTGTGGAGATTGTGACTGTTTGTCTGGTCTCCAACTGGTGTATAGACGTCATCAGATCTGAGACCTCAGGCGTTCACTCGCGTTTCAATCTAGCCCCCTGCTGAATGAGAATCCCCCGAATGACACTCTTTAGAGCTTCCCACCGCAAGGGGAGGGCTGTAGGGTCTGTCTCGTGATCAGCTAAGAAGTTCGTGATTGCAGAGCGGACCGCCAACACGCAAGACGGTTGCCTCAGTAGTCCGGGATTGAGTGACCAAGTCCACTCCGTCGGTGCCAAACCCGAAAGGCCAAGGGACAGAAAAATTGGAGCGTGATCCGACCAGATCATGGAACCAATGTCCACGACAGGGTCAGCTAGTAAAAGTTTATGGCTGATCAGAAAAAGATCAAGTCGACTGTACATATCATGCACAGCCGAGTAGTAAGTGTAATCCCTGACCCTCGGGTTCAGAAGCCGCCAGACATCAACCATTCTAATCTCAAGGAGCCTAGTCCTCAAAGATTCCAGGTGAGAAACAGGCACAGAGGATCTACGAGTAGAGGAGTCCAGGTCACGATCAAAAACAAAATTAAGGTCACCTCCCAGTATCACCGAACCCTCTGCGAAGTCCGCCAGGGTACGTAGGTAAGACAGAAGTCTACGGGCCGGGTCCTGATTTGGGAGGTATAGGTTGGCGATTGTGAGGATGTCATTCGCAATCTGCAGCTTCAGGAGGACGAATCTACCCTGCGGGTCTATTCTGGAGTCAAGGACCCGTGCCTGTAAGGATCTATGAAGAGCCACACTGACCCCTTTGGACTTAGCATCCGGGTTTGAACTGTGGTACCATCTGTTGTACTGTTTATGTTTTATCAAGGGGATTTTATCTGCTCTGAAATGCGTTTCTTGTAAAAGGAGAATATGTACATGTTTTTTGTGCATATGGGAGAGAACCTGGGAACGCTTTTCAGGGACATTAAAGCCCCTAATGATCAAAGAACACGTGTTGAGCCTGGACATGATGAAGCCTGGGGAGGGTGAGGAGGTGGGTTCAAGAGAGGGAAGGGAAGAAGAGAGGAGAGCTGACTAGCAGCAAAGCAGAAAGGGAGAAAAGGAAACGAAGTAAAAGAAGGTGAAAAAGAAAAGAGCGAAGAGAAACAGAACGAAATAGGTGAATCGGACCAGGAATCTGATTCCGGTCTGAGAGTGAAGGACCGTCAGACCAGGTAAGTAAACAGAGTAAACTCTGTAAAGTGTGTCAGAGACACTCCCTATATGTGGGGTAACCAGAACGCGGCAAAGATTCTGCGCACGCGAGTCCCAACCACAGCCCTTACTAAATGCGGTGTCCCTAACAGGTAAAAGGCGGGTATAAGAACTCAGCAAGTAAACACAGCAATAATAAAACACAAAAAGCAAATAACAGTAATAAACAAGACGGCGAGTTAGTGCAGCCGAGTATCCCAAAATTGTAACTTCTAAAACCTCAGGGGGGAAGGGAGGGTTGGGGGGGTCAAAAGGAGAGAAAAGGGAGGGGAAGGTGAGGTGAGGAGGGTAGGAGAAGGGTTGGCAGGGAGGGGGAAGGGAGGGGCGGAGGGGATAGGGGGGAGATACTGAGGGTATGAGGGGAGGGGAGGTCAGATTTGGGAGGCACATATAAGGTGGGACATTATCAACTGTCCTCTAAGTGGGACAGTCTGGTCAGCAAGGACTACCCCCCCAGGAACAACCGCGACCAAGGGGAAGGCCTCCGCCGGGGGACAATAGTCTTCAAGAACAAAATACCTCAGCAAAGAGGCAAAATCTACCAGGAGGCCCCCGACAGGACCCCATCTAGGAAAAAAAAAATAAAGAGCAAGAAAGGTCCCAGTGCAGAAGTTCAGGTGGTAGCTACAGGAGACGCCGATTGATGTTTAGGGCCTCTCTTCCTCTTCCGGGCCTCAGTGGAGGGCAATGCAGTGCAGGTATAGGGCCCCCGCAGAGGAAGGTGGACAGTTGAGGCCAATTGAGGATGGGCACCAGGGGCAACCCGAGCGCTGAGCAGAACTCAGGGGCGTCAGTTGGAGATCTGAGGACATGCATCCCAGAGTCCCTGCGAACTTGGAGCTGAAAGGGAAAGCCCCACGAATAAGGAATCGCCTGTTCCTGGAGAATGTCCAGCAGGGGGCGTAGGGCTCTGCGTTTGGCCAACGTGATGGGTGAGAGATCTGCCAAAAGCTGGATAGATTCACCATTAAAGTCAATGGATTCAGACTCTCTCGCTCTCCTCATGATGTCATCTTTCAATTGATAGAAGTGTATTCTGCAAATAATGTCCCTGGGGCGGGATGAGTCAGCTCGCTTAGGGCCCAAGGACCTATGAGCCCTGGACATCTCAATATGGTCGTCTCGCGGGTCTGTCTAGCAGGGAATTGAACCAATGTAGCAAAACTGGGGTGATATCACGGGGTGCCACTGACTCAGGGATACCTCGGAGCCGTATATTGTTCCGTCTATTACGGTTTTCGGAATCTTCCAACATATCCAGCACCGTGTGGAAGTTTTGTTCATGCAGGTCAAGGCGTTGTTGTTTCACTAAAAAGGAGAGATCAGCAACTTCCCGGGTTACTGTCTGGACCGAGCTCTGAAGCTTAGTAGTATCCTCATCCGGCTAGATGTATGAGTACTGGTACCAGATTGTCCCGGGCATGTTGTTCCTGTGTTAAATGTTTGAGCTGCAGCAGCATCTCTCCCCTCTGGGAGGAGGGAGGGGGAGTGAGACGCTCGTCCATCTTGCCCTCTGTCTCCAGTAATGGCGGTGTTCGCGCCTTTTCCTGCGCCCCCCTCTCCCCCGTTCGGTACCTTAAGTGCTGATGTGTGGAATCCAGACACACTCCTGGTGTTCCGCCGGGTGGACGGAGTTGATGTCTGCTTTGAACTGGGTGTCGGATTCCCGGAGCGTCTAGCCCCTGCTGTAGTACTGGAAGCCATTGCAGTGGGGCTGGATGAGTGGTGGCAGGCACCCGGCGGGATAAAAAACTTGGCTATGTCTCGTTTACCGGGCATCTGACGAAATGCAGCTGTCCACCCCGGGTCCAGGAGACTAGCTGTACAAGGGTCCACCGAGCAGGCTTATAATTGCAAATGCAGGCTGTGTAAAAGGATCAGGCACGGGAGCTCTCCACAAGTGTGACTTGTCCCCGCCATGTCCAGGTCACGCCCCGTGCCTAGCACTGTTTTGATCATTTAGAACAGTATCCTTTCTGTGACTATCTGACTCATGCCATTCTGTCTGACTCTGATCCCTCTTGTGATTAGCACCTCACTGTCTATTGCAGGGATCCCCAACTCCAGGCGTCGAGGGCCGCCAACAGTGCAGGTTTTCAGGATCTCCTTAGTATTGCACAGGGGTTGGAATCATTACCTGTGCATTTGATCACATTAACACCTGTGCAATACTAAGGAAATCCTGAAATCCTGCACTGTTGGCGGCCCTCCAGGCCTGGAGTTGGGGACCTCTGGTCTATAGCATTGTACATGCAGAGCTTGGTGTGGGTGTGGGCAGCTTTTTCAGTTCTGCTCCATTACTAAATCTAAAAATTCTGACCGTGTCAGAACTTCTGAACCTAGAAATCTATATATTTCTGTATTGAGTATATTTGCTACATCATGCTGCTCTTAGATGAGGTAGAAAAAATCAACTGACAGATTCCCTTTTAAAAGTGAGTTTATCGAGGGGTGTGGCTTGGGCATGGAGCTGTGAGCACACATCTCTCCTGAGCTCCAGCGTGCCTGAGGCCTCTGCAGCAATTATATAGCCACCATCAGCTCCACTCACCCACTCATCATGAAGGGCAAAGTCGGGCTCCGCTCCCAGGCCCCCAGGGAGCTCACAGCGGGTCCCGCAGGCACAGGAATCACCAGATACATGTCGATGCCTGGAAGTGTGGGAAGCAAAGCAGCTCCTTCAGCCATGGTGGAGGGGGGAGGTGCCTCCTCCTCCATGCAGCAGCACACACACAGACGCTCCTTGCCTGGGACCTCGGTGCACAGAAGAATGGGGCCACAGCAGAGAAGGCACAGGAGAGAGGACGAGTGACTGCTGCACCAGGGACCAGCCGCTCACCACAGAAGCTGACAGGAGGGAGCCAGACACAGAGCAAGGGAGAGGTGAGAGCTGTACCCTGTCCCTCCACCCCTGGACAGAGGCATCACAGGCTGAGCTGGCTGAGGAACTGTCTCCCCCTATACTGCAGCCTTATCAAGCTCAGGAAACTGAAGTGGGGACCCCACTACTACCACCAGGGAGACATGAGAGAGGGACTTCTTCCAGCTTAGTGCCCCAGGACATTGTGCCCACCATCACTACATCTCATGGCCCCCCACACAAGCTCCTGTTAGGTTCCTGGGCTCTGATGACTGTATAACTGCCTCTGAGCTGAGAGCGCAGCTGAGTGCCTTCCCTACAAAGGCTGACATGGAGTGCTATATACAGCGTCTGGAGGCAGTGTGCAGGAGTGAAGTGGGGTCCCTTAAGGAAGATGTGTCCCACCTTACCACCACTGTCTCTGCATTAGAAGCTAAAGTGGAGTCGCTTTCCTCACAATTGCAAAGTCAGCAACAACTTCTGGACCTACACTCAGACTTTCAATGTGGTTCTAGATATGCTAGAGGACTCTGAGAACAGGAACCGGAGGAATAATATCAGGCTCCATGGGATCCCTGAGTCCGTAGCCCCACGTGACCTTTCCTCGCCCTGCATGGCATTTTCAATTCTCTCTTAGGGAGGTCACCCACTGAACACATTGAAATTGACAGAGCCCACCGCTCGCTCGGCCCAAAGAACCCCGATACATCTAAGCCGAGGACGTCATTTGTAGGATTCACTACTTCCAAATTAAGGATGACATCATGTGTAAGGCGAGGGACCACGAGTTATTGACTTTAATGGGTCTGATGTCCTTCTCTTGTCTGACCTCTCACGCTTCACCCTGGCTAAACGGAGGGCTCTGCACCCCCTCCTGGAGGTGTTGCGAGAAAATAAGATCCCCTACAGCTGGGGTTATCCATTTCAATTACAAGTACGCAGTGACAAAGGATTGATAATTTTGAGATCCCCGTCAGATCTCCAGAACTTCACCGCTGAACTGGGCCTACCCATGGTTACATTGGGAGACTGGCCTCGCCTTACTGCGTCTGACCTATGGGGCCCACGCCGTACTGGAGGACCCCCCGCCGGGTCGCTGGGAAAGAGGAAACGGGGCTCGCGCCGTAGACGTGCCTCCGTTACTCATGCTGATGACACTTGATCACCTAATTCAGACCTTATGATCACTACCGCCCCTTTTCTGTTTTTGCTTTCTTGCCGCCTACATTGGCCCTCCATGTTGCCGGGCTCCCACGGGGGGCTTGGTCGTGACTTTGCTTTAGTCTGTTTATTATGGATGGACTGGAGCCGCATGTTTTGTAGCGGTGACATTTCTATTTGATTCTATCTGGGATTCCTGAGCGGAGTCTCTAGCCTGGTTCATTTTGCACTATTTATGAATGTCCACCTGCTTCAGTTGACTCCTCATGTACTGTGCTCAACTGTTGCACTACCGCATTAATGTGCTAATGTTATTCTATGTTGGCTAACGCCGCTCTTTCTCCTGATATGTGACCTTGTTATGACTCTGCTCATTTCAACAAATGTACTTGGCCCACGATCCGCTGTTATGTTCGTTAACAATGTTTATGTTACCAGGGTCATGGGCCTATTGGGTAGAGTTGGATTTTTTCTTTTTTGCTGCAGGGGTTCGGCTGGTTGCTCTCTGCTCAATCACCTCCCCACTAGGGTGTGTCTCTGACACTACTTCTCAGAGTTTTCTCTGATATTGTCCTGGACCCTTGAGGCCTAGTGGCTTCTTGGTTTTTCTCTTCCTTTTTTGGTCGGAACCCTGTCTTCCGCTGAACTACTCTTTTCCTTGGTGCTTTACTTTCTCTGTTTCTATCTCTCCCCACTTCCCACCCCTCCCACTCCTTTCCGACCCGATTGTACCACCCGCAGGCCCGATAGTTCCTATGGCATCCCTACAGCTCTGCTCGCTTAATGTCAGGGGTTTAATGTCCCTGAAAAGCGATCGAAGGTTTTATACGGTATGCATAAGAAACGGGTTGACATACTTCTGCTGCAGGAGACGCATTTCCGATCAGACAGAATCCCTAAGCTTAACCATAAATACTACACACAGTGGTTCCATGGAAGTAACTCTGACTCCAAGTCTAAAGGAGTCAGCATTGCATTGCACAAATCTTTACAGGTTCAGGTAGTTACCTCTAAAGCTGATTCTAATGGTCGATTTGTGTTTTTGAAGCTTAAAATTTCCCATGATTTGTTCACCATAGCTAACGTTTATCTCCCCAATCAAGACCAGGTCCAAGCGTGCAGAAAGTACCTACGGGACCTCTCGGCCTTTGCGGAAGGCTATGTGATTATGGGAGGGGACTTCAATATGGTGTTGGAACGCGCTGTAGATTCCTCTTCGGGCAGGTCGGCGGTGTCCCTCTCACAGCTGGAGAGATTACGGCGGGCCCTGACGGACTCAAGGTTGGTAGATGTATGGAGGTTACTACACCCCACTACCCGGGATTATACTTACTTCTCCACAGTTCATAATTTCTATAGTAGATTGGATTATTTTTTGGTCAGCCACGGGCTCCTGTCTCTTGACCCAAAGTCTGACATCGACACGATGTTGTGGTCAGACCATGCCACAGTTTTGCTCTCCCTTCGGGTGCCGAGCCTTTCTCCGAGAGAATGGACCTGGTCCTTAAACCCTGGTCTCCTTGGCGATCTAACGTGTCAGGCGGCCGTGCGAACAGCAGTCTCGGATTTTCTAGAGTTTCACAAACATGACCCCACGGCCATCCCATACCAATGGGAGGCTTTGAAAGGAGTTATTCGGGGAGTATTCATACAACAGGGGCCCGACTGAAGAGAGAGGGAGACAAACATTGTGGGTTTGTTGACTCGTATCCAAACTCTGGAGTTGGATCATAAACGACTAGAGATGCTGGTGTGCTGGCTGATCTCCTCCGGGCACGCTGTGAGTTGAGTGCCTTGTTGGACAGACGTTAGCACGACAGAGGGACCGCTTTCATAAATTTCTGTACAAGTACTCTGATAAACCCGGGAGAGCTCTGGCGAGGTTTTTGCACCCCAGTGCCCCCACCACTTATATCCCTACCATAAGGTCTGCTGCGGGTGAACTGGTCCATTTTCCTGAGGAGATTGTGGACTCATTCAGAGCATATTATGATTCCCTCTACAATTTAAGGGGCCCGCTGTCTGATATATCCCCTTCCGAGTTTCAAGCACGGGTGGACGACTACATCCGGGACACTGAGCTCCCGCCTATGTCGGTGGAGGAGTCTGAGGCCCTGGAGAGTCCCCTCTCGGAACAGGAGGTTTTAGACACGATAAAATATTTGGCTAATGGTAAAAGCCCTGGTCCTGACGGATTCTCCGCTGCCTTCTATAAGTTATATGCAAATTCCCTGGTCCCCTTCATGACCAAACTGTTTAACTCATCTGGCCAGCTGCCCCTTTGCCCCCCAAACGCTGATGGCCACAATCACCGTGATTCCTAAACCGGGAAAAGATCCCCTATTATGTGCAAGCTATACGCCCATGTCCCTCAATAATGTGGATGTGAAGATGTTCGCGAAAGTGTTAGCTGGTAGACTGAACCCTATTCTCCCTGGGTCCACCCTATTCTCCCTGGGTCCATCCATAGTGATCAGTTGGGCTTTGTGCCACACAGGGAGGCCAAGGATAACACGGTGAAGACGTTGCTTCTAACTTCGTACATGCGCACGGGGACGGTACCAGCATGCTATCTATTGACGCTGAGAAGGCGTTTGATCGCCTAGGCTGAACCTTTCTACGTGCCTCCCTGAAGCAACTGGGAGTGGGACCTACCATGTTAGAGAGGATTTTTGCTCTGTATCATAGGCCTACGGCCCGTCTTAGAGTGAATGGCACCCTTTCCCCGCCCATTGACATAAGAAACGGGAACCGTCAGGGTTGCCCCCCTCCCCCTTACTTTATATCCTTGCGATGGAGCATCTGGCAGTGGCATTACGGAGGACACATGATATTGAGGGTCTGCGGATTGGCCAACATGAGTTTAAGATATCCCTGTATGCGGATGATTATTGCTATACATTGCCAACCCTACTGTGGCTTTCCCTGTACTCCTCAGGGAGTTCCGTAGGTTCGGGGAGGTCTCAAATTTTAGAGTCAACTACTCCAAGACGGAGGCGCTCAATATCTCCCTGCCTGATGATCTAGTCTCTCAGATCCAGGCGTCCTTCTCTTTTAAGTGGCAGACCGATGCCTTAAAATATTTAGGAGTCTTAATACCGGCTGACATTAGCGCAACATATGCTCTGAACTATGTCCCGCTCCTGCAGAAAACTATCTTGGACCTTAAATGGTACAGCAAACCTCAGTTATCTTGGTTCGGTCGGGTAGGAGTGATCAAAATGGATATTTTACCCCGATTCCTCTATCTCTTTCAGACAGCTCCAGTCAGGTTCCGGATTGCTTTTTCAGGCGCTGCAATCGGCTATCAATAGCTTTATTTGGGGTACTAGGAAACCATGGACTCGGTTCTCAGTACTAGTGAGACCCAAGACTAAAGGGGGTAGGCCATCCTGATTTTAAACGTTATTATCAGGCAGTCTTGCTCTCTAGGATTGTCGACTGGAGGTTCAGTGATGCTCATAAACAGTGGTGCTCTTGGAGAAACTTTTATCGCCCTCTTCTTTGTACTGGCTGCCTTGGCTGGGGGGACCGGATGCCCACCTGTGTCGAGTTTTGCTCCACTCACACAGATTGTTCTGAAGTTTTGGGATAGATCCTACGTGAAATTACACCTGACCTCTCGATTGAGCAGACTGGGACCCCTTTTTGACAATCCAGCCTTTCCCCCAGCAATGAATAGGTCTATGTATCTGTGTTGGTCACGACTTGATGGGGTGGGACTGGGTCAGGTGAAGGATAAGCTTGCGGGGCTCTCTGGCGTGCAGGGGTTACGGGGCCCTGGTCTTACACACCGCTGTCCTGGCTAGAGTTTCTGCAATTGCGAAGCTTCCTTTCCAGTGTGCCGATGGGGGCGCTGACGCCTTTTGAGTCCCTGATGCTCCCTACCGAGGGTCCCTCTCACGTGGTTTCGGTGCTCTAACGGCCTGGTCTTGAATTCACTTCCCCCTACCACGCTTGGATTTATGGAGGCTTGGGAGAGGGACCTGGGGATCACCTTTTCTGAGGCGGATAGTTTGTCATCTTATGTGCAAGAGTAAAGATTTTCAATGTCCAGTCAGGCGCAGGAGAGGAATTATAAATTACTGACACGCTGGTACAGGTGTCCCACCCTTCTCCACAGGATTAACCCGGAGATCTCGGACGCCTGCTGGAGATGTGGCTCTGCCACGGGCTCTATGCTTCATATTTGGTGGTCCTGCGGTCCCCTGCAACCCTTCTGGAACTCAGTTTTCGATGCCTTCCACTTGATGACTGGGGTCCGTCATGAACCTTCTCCCCAAATGGCCCTACTGTCCCTGATACCCAGTTCGATAGTTTCCGTCAGGAAGGGGATTATGAGATTCTGCCTAATAGCTGCCAGATCAGTTATTCCCCGGCATTGGAGGTCCACTGAGGTCCCCTCCACGGTGGAATGGATAGCTGAAATGGATAGATTACATCATCTGGAGTCACTGGTGGGGGTGATAGTGATCCTGAATATGAACAGGGACGCACCTGGTTCCTCTGGTAGTCCTTCAAGGAGAGCACAGGGTTCCTTACTTGGCTGCGTACATATTCGTAATTGTCAACTCGTGGGCGTCTAAATTGCTGGATCTCCCTTACCCCCCCTCCCCTCTCCCTCCTTACTCCCCTTCTCCACTACCCCTTTTTTCTCTTTCTCTCCTCTTCTCTTATTTCCACAATTGTCTTTTCATAGGTTCTGTATTCTTTATATAAGGTCCTTGTCCGGAGGTGATTCTTAAAGCGAACCTGTCACCCCCCTCCCCCCAGACATCAAAAGCTAACCTATGCACCTTCTGCAGCACTAAGGCTGCATTCAGAGAAGGTGTATATAGCATTTTGTGAGGCTATATTCACTGAAATATACACTTTGATAAAATTAGGCAGTTACCAAGACCGAAGACCGGGAGGCGGGGTTTGCAGTGTCTCTGTGCCGCCCCTGTGTTGTCCATCATCCCTCTTTCACGTCCATTGTCTGATGCCTACACCCCCTCCACGCTCCGTAGCCCGCGCCTGCGCTCTGTTAGGTTGCCGGGCATGCGCAGTGCGCGCTGCCCGACAACTTCCTTGTGACTTGGCACTTGCGCAGTCCGCCGGCCCCGCAGTGGATTATTCATCATCCTCACTGCGGGGTGGCAAATACGGCGCCTGCGCATTAGCACCGCTGCTAATCCCCACCTGATCCCCACCCTACTCTCCTCGGTGCCGGGTCCTCCGTTTCGATTTCTATTTTGTGACCCGGATATATGAGGTGGGGAGGAGAGAGGCAGTGAGAGGTGGGGATTAGCAGCGGTGCTAATGCGCAGGCGCCGTATTTGCCACCCCGCAGTGAGGATGATGAATAATCCACTGCGGGGCCAGCGGACTGCGCAAGTGCCAAGTCACAAGAAAGTTGTCGGGCAGCGCGCACTGCGCATGCCCGGCAACCCAACAGAGCGGCAGGCGCGGGCTACGGAGCGTGGAGGGGGTGTAGGCATCAGACAATGGACGTGAAAGAGGGATGATGGACAACACAGGGGCGGCACAGAGACACTGCAAACCCCGCCTCCCGGTCTTCGGTCTTGGTAACTGCCTAATTTTATCAAAGTGTATATTTCAGTGAATCCTCACAAAATGCTATATACACCTTCTTTGAATGCAGCCTAAGGCTGCCTTCACATTTGCGTATGGGAAGGCAGCGTATTGCTGCGTTCCCATACGCAGTCAAACGCATGCGCACTGCGTTCCTATGTTTAACATAGGAACGCATGGTGCCTGCGTTTGCTGCGTTCGGGTGCGGATGCGGACGATATCTGCTGCTTCCGGTGTCCAGCATCCGCACCCGGGACGCAGCATGTTGGGTTTTTTTGTGCGTTTGGGGAGCTTGGACAATCAGCAAGCGTCCCCAAGCGTACAAAAAATGCATTGGCTTCAATGGGTCCGCAGTGTCCTCTGCATGACACCGCAGGAGAACGCTGCGGACCCATTGAAAAATCTCCCAGTGGCCGCCGGTGATGTCACAGGAGCTCACCGACGGCCACCGGGAGATCAGCTGGAGCCTCTGCTGTCCTCCTTCTCCCCGCCGCCTGTAATCTCCTAGCGATGTCGGCGGGGAGAACAGCTGATGTGAGAGCTGTTTGAATCTTCCCGCGCCGACATCTCCTCTCAGTGTCGGCGCGGGAAGATTCAAACAGCTCTCAGATCAGCTGTTCTCCCCGCCGACAGTCCCGGAGCTTACCGGCGGCCGGGGGGGGCGGAGATCTCCGGCGCTGATCTCCGCCCCCGGCCCGCCCCCGGACAGCGCCGATTGGCTGCCGGGCTCCATAGTGATGTGTCCGCAGGCGGACATTATCCGCTGCGGACACATCATTTGGACACTGCTTCTGACAGCGTTTGTGTCTGCATGCCATCAGCATGCAGACACAAACGCTAATGTGAAGCCAGCCTTAGTGCTGCAGAAGGTGCATAGGTTAGCTTTTGATGTCTTGGGGGGTGACAGGTTCGCTTTAAGATGGGAAACCTGTACCCTTTAGGTGCTAGTGTCCTTATTGGACTACTTCTGTGCTGATCTCTTCGGGACGTAATGTATCTTTGTATTAAGTCCTGGACATTGTACTGGTTCTTTCTATTGTCTTTACTGTTAAAAATTTCAATAAATATATTTACTGAGAAAAAAAAAGTGAGTTTATTTACAGCTACAACACTAAATGCATGTTACTAGTAGGTTATTATATGGGCTAAACCTGCTTATGATTGTCAAATTATCTCTATCTGTGAAATAGTTTAATAATCCTTGCCAGATGAGATAAGAAAAACAAAAGCACCAATGTGGTGACTTGCTATTTGTTATATGCCCTCAGTGCAGCGGTCACTTGATTATTTCATTAATGACCCTGTACAGAGATCAGACAGTGTGGCAACAATGAATGAAAGAATGGAATGTGTCTTGTACTAAAATATAGCCAATCTCTGGAGAACAATAAAACTGCCATGGAGACATTTGCACAGGAAGAACTTGAAAACGAAAGGGTGTGACTTCACCTCTCATTGAGGTGAATTGGAGGAAACCATGGTATCCGGTTCCCAAGTGGCTGCTATTCAAATGTGTGTGTGAAAATTGTTACTTCTATATAGAACATGGGTTTTATGAAGAACCTCTGCCTTGTTGAATGTATCAAGTATTATGGTTCCAACACAAGATCTTCAGGGTAGAGCAGGTCTGAAGTAAAATGACTGGAAAAAAAAAATAACAAGGGGGGGAAAAAAGCAATGTGGGCACAACTCTTCTGAGCTGTCCATAGACTTTGCTGTCCTCAGGATAGTTATACATATTTTCAATCTGAGTGAAAAAGAACATCAATCAACACATCGTGGACACATGGCCTAAGAAGGTACAGGGAGAGCCACAGTTGAGGTGAAAGGGTTTGAGGATTCCTCCTGCCCCCTGGCTACTTCCACAGAGACTTCTAGGGCAGGGGTGGCCAACTACAGTCCTCATGGTCTGAAAACAGTGCAAGTTTTCAGGATTTCCAACTGGTGCTAATTTCATCACCTGCAGAGTTGATGATTTCAGCACCTTGTGCAATGCCTGCCCTGTTTACAGGAGTATGTGTAGTGTCTTGAATTTCCATACTTCAGACCGTCGGGCCAGAGGCCCTTCGGCTTGTTCGTCAGTCTCTGTAGGGCAGTATCAAAGTACCTCTTTGCAGAAACAGTCAAGCACAAGCACACAAGGAGAAAAGTAAAAAAAACGTTACCTCAACTTATAAGTCTCAAACACACACATATGGGTTATATATATAAGAAAAGTAGGAACTCCAGTACAGTAGTGCAAAGTCCATTAAGGGCTTTGCCCCCCTTGGATGGAGGTCGACATTGCTCATAGTACTCGCTGCCGACAGTCTTGAGGTGGCCGAGTGCTACTCATGGCACTACTAGAGAAGATATGGAAGAATTGGGGGACGACCACCCAGTCTAGAGGAGACAGGACCAACTTGGCCAACACAGACAGGCCCTTTTAGAATCGATAACACCTGTGGGTTTGGGTTCAGCTGGCTAGCTAACCAATAGAGGCCTGGCCTCCACCCAACGCAACATTCTCTCTCTGTCTGCATCCTGTTGCCACTTTTTAAAATCGGTGGTGGTGGCAACTCAACTTGAGCCGGAACCACCCCTTGCTGCCCATCACCTTCATGAAGGTGACCTCCTCCCTAACATAGATTGTTTGCAGTCTTTTAGAAACATGATCACGCAGCAGGTGTACCGGTTGACATAGCACTGGATATCCAGTCCTATATTTGGCTAGGCAGCCAAGCTCCCTATCCTGGATGAATGCTACCACCTTCTTTGGGTACATTGGTTATCTAAGTCATTGGCCTTAGGCTCATAAAACCAGTCTCGGGTGATGGCATCTGTGAGCCAAATCTCCTCAAGAAAGGAGACATGACAGGGTGGTTCCATATAGGATAGTTGCTTGTAGGGGGTAGGGGTCACTATAAGGTTAGATGTTTTCTCCCAGCCAGCGAGTTGGCCAGAGAGCGTTTTTGGCCTCAAACAATCAGGGAAAGTTTTAGGGCCATTTTAAATATCATACTTTTTTTTCCTGAACAAAGCCACGTTCGCCATTTTTTTTCTTTTTAGTAAGTTGCTCAGATTTCTGAACAGAACAGAATCTGCAATGTTCATGCCGAATTAGAAATTGCCGAACATGGTCAGAACGTTTGCTCATCTCTTTTCATTAGAACTGGATGGCATGTGAGAGACGAGGATTGGGGAAGAGCCACTACTTCATTTCATTGAGGCAATTTGAAACCCTGTTCTCTGTATCAGTAGAGGTCCATGTGAATACAATTTTAATGATGCGAAAAGGAAGACGTGCAACAATAGGGTCTTATCCGATAGATTAGTTGATACAAGTTTGTGATTGGTTACACTCACCTTGGGGGTTGTGAACTGATCACAAACCACTATAAAAGCACATAACGGCTGCAGTACGGATCCAACAATTTGTAAAACCTTTTTTCTGATAAGATATGGATTCCACTCCTGTGCTGCTAAGCAATAAATCAATATGCATGATCTTCAAAACCGTTTATTGGCCTATGTGTTTTGTAGTTTGCTCACTTCTTCCTCAGAGCAAACTATCTTTTATTGCTCTGTAGTGCAGGAGTGGAATTCATATCTTATTATCATTGAAAATTATTGGCATCATATTTAGTCTGGATTCAAGTTACTGTGCTGTACTAGGGCATTGTATGTAAAAGAGAAACTGTAATCTGATGCCGTTATAAGGCTGGATTAACACAGTTTTGGGGATCCCGGTTCTATCCGTTTTTAAACGGATAGGCAGGGATCCAGTTTTTTGCCTCCCATGTATCCCTATGATGCCGAATTGGTCATATATGGCCTTCCATTTATGTGAATTCATTGTGGGATTCGTTTTTGTCCTGTTATTTCCGGGACCCAGAATCGGAGACTGCAACGGACAGAAACTAATTTGCCGCCATCCGGATCACATATGATGGTAGTCTATGGTGATGGATCCGGGGGAAAAAAAAAAAGGATAGTCTACCCTATCTGGTTTTAGTTACTGAGTCTCTCTGTCTCTGACATTACCATTATTTCCTATGGACCGATTACAATACGCAAAACGGACCCTTGAAAAACAGGATCTGGAAGCATAATCGCCATCCGTTTCTAAAAATCCGTTCCTGGCTGTCTCATCCTTCCAAAAACAGGATCCACACGGACAGGAACAAAACGTGATGTGAAGGGGGCCTCAGTTATGGGATCAATGTGTTCATCTTAATGGCTACTTTGTATTTTTTGAGCACTATATTATTTAATCATATAAGACCACTCCAATAGGAACTGAGTACATTGGCAACTTGTTCTTTTTCTTTAAGTTACTATAATGATTTGGCAAAACATTTAGAAACCTTTAAACTCTATGCACAGTTGCAAACAAAACAAAATTTGACCAAAAAGTTATCTAAATTTTAGTTATGAATTTGCTCATATGGCTGGCCCAAAGGACTCCTGCATAATGTGGTATAAACATGTAAAAAAGTCAAAAAGTAAGCTTGGAAACGACAGGCTTGCAAGCTGATTTTTATAGTCTGTAGAAAACCATCAAACATTTTAACTGATGATATTCTTGGATGGCCAAATTGGATATTATCTGAAATCCTTCATATCACAGACTGGCTTTTTGAGGTATTAATCTTGTCAAATGGATTGGCAAAGCGTCTATGAAGACTGGACCAGAGGATGATTAATGAGGGAACATTCTGCAGTTGGGTAACATGTCTCTGGAGTGTGGAAGAACATCGAGAAAACCCCCGCAAACACTCATCAAAAGTCCACGGTGCCAAGTCACCAAAGCTTCTGCTCCTGAAAACTGCTACAAAAGATTTGAAAAGTCGCAATCTTTTTTTGTGTGCCCGTGCAACATGGAGTTTTGCAAAAAGAAAAAGTGTGACTTTTGGTATTTTTATATAAGTTTGAAGCAGCTATGCCAAAGAGCGCCGAACTGGGAAGAGGCATGGCTGTGCCCATTCGTTAAATTCATTGATAATGCCAGGATTTCTTCAGAAATTATACCACAATCAATGTTTTTTATCAAAGTGGTTAATTATGAGAAGATTCCTGACAGACATGAACCTAATTTTAAGAATATGCTGAAATCCTCTTACATGGGAGACCACAAATATAGAAATCTGGTGCCGCAGAAACAGTTTAACTACCAACAAAAACACAACATGCAGTGTTTTTTGAGGTGGTTAAAAACTTGAACCTGACCAGATCTAGTATGATCTGCATAAATTAAAATGGAAGTTGATGGGCGCTGGATTTAGTTTACTGAATTAGGTAGGATCCGGTAAAACCTGGATCCAGTATTGCCTACTGAGCATGCAGGTCTCGCTAGAAGGTAGATAAATGGATAAAGCCCACCGGTCTCCCGCTGCTTACTTCCGGGGCCAGCCATTAACTTCATGACTATTTATTGCACTGAACTGCCACTACCAATCACAGATACTCACTGTGACGCTGTGAGAGCGTATCTTATTGGCTGTTGCACTCAGACTGCGTCCACACAATCTGTACTTGTGTCTGCGCTTGGTTGCCATATACATTAATGTATGGCAACCAACCTGTTGTCATAATGTGTAAAAATAAATAATGGAAAAGCAAATGTGTACAGGTCCCCCCCCAGCTGCCTAGTTTTACCTTGGCTGTCAATGAAAAATACAGGGGAGACCATTTTTTATTTATTTATTTTGAACAAATAAAAGTGTTCGCTTTGCCCTATTTTTAGTTGCTAGTCAAGGTAAAACTAAGCAGCTGGGGGCTGTTATTCAGTGTGGTGGGGCCCATATTTATGCCCTCAACCCCCCCTTCCCCCCAAGCTAAAGAATAGCATATGGCAGTGTCTCATTATTTTGGGCGTCTTTTTGGGTGCAAATTTGTGGATGACAACAAAGGTATAAATACCTAAAAACATGGATATCACCGAAAATAGATGTCAGATGGAGTCTTGAGTGTCTCCATCTGTCTCATTATAGTGAGTGGCAGTTGCATAACTAGAATCTGATGGGACCCAGTGTGAACGTTAGACCTGGGTCCCCCTCCCGCACTTGCGCACTTTGGTCAGTTGTATGGGCCTTCACAAATTGATCTCTCTCCCCCTTCATTATGTATTAATGTCCCCCATCCTGGAATATGGCCCTTATCATGGTAGATATGTCCCCTGTCTTGGTATATATGGTCCTCCTTTCGCCGCCATAGTCCTCAAATTATTATAACGCCTCCCCATATTCCTCTATATATTACAATGTCCCCTCATCGTTCTCTATTATAATGCATCCCAATGTCCCCCCATTCATAAGACACCCTCATAGTCATCCAATTATTATAATGCACCTCCATATAGCATAATGCAGCCTCATAGCCCTCCATATAGTATAACGCAGTCTCACAACCCTTCATATAGTATAATGCAGCGTCATAGCCCTCTATACAGTATAATGCCGCCTCAGTCCTCCATATAGCATAGTGCAGTCTCAAAGCCCACCATATAGTATAGGCAGCTTCATAGACTTACATATAATATAATGCAGCTTATATCTCTTCATATAGTGCAGCCTCATATCTCTCCATATAGTGCAGCTTCATGCACTACCATTCAAAAGTTTGGGGTCACTTAGAAATGTCATAATTTTTTAAAGAAAATCACTTTTTTTTTTTTTTTTTCAATGAAGCTAACATTAAATGAATCAGAAAAACACTATACATTGTTAATGTGGTAAATAACTGTTCTAGCTGCAAATGTCTGTTTTTTAATACAATATCTACATGACTACATGACTATGGGGGCTAACTTATGAATGGAGGACTATGGGATGCATTACAGTACATAGAGGACTATGAGGGTACATGGTAATATATGGAGAAATATGGGGATGCATTATAATACTTGGACGACTATGGTGTTGGGAGCGAAGGACCATATAAACCAGGAATGGGAACATATATACCAGGATAAGGGCCATATTCCAGGCGGAGGACCATATATAACATGATGAGGGACATTAATGCATAATTAAGGGGGAGAGGGGTCAATTTGTGAGTCTTTAGAGGATTTAAAACGTTACATGAGGCCCATTCATCTGTCCAACGTGTGTGTGGGGGGAGGGGATAGGGGGGTACCCAGGTCTAAATTTCGCACCGGGGCCCGCCAGACTCTGGTTACGCCACTGATGCGAAGTCTATGTGCACACCCAAAAAAGTGATCAGTTTGTGCTCCGGGAAATTCTACATGAAAACTTTATCAGGTTTTCAAGCAAAAAAAAAAAGCCCGGGAGGAAGAAATTACTGTAGATCGCTGTGGAGTATTGGAGGTGTTTGCTGCACATCGGGATCAACTAATTGACATTAGTCATGTGAGGTCCATTTCTCCTACCATTGTGAAAAATACAAGCTTGTGGCTAAACCAACATTTCCGTGGCAAAAAAAAAGGAAAATTATCAAATTCTGTTTAGCACTTGTGTGTTCAATGCTCACTATACACCTGGATAAAATCCTTGCGGAGTGTAGTTACAAATGGGGTTACAAATGGGGGGGTTACTGTTCATGCACATTAGAACACCTGCAAATGCGACATGGTGACCGCAATCAATTTGGCTAAATTTGTGCTCCGAATTTCAAATGGTGCTCCTTTCCCTTTCGAGGCCTGCTGTTTGTCCAACAGAAGTCTATGACCGCATGTAAGGTATTGATGCATTCAGAAGAAACTGGGGGACATTGTGAGGCCCTTTATGTCATGCTATGCCTTGATAGTTTTGAAGAAACTTCAGGAGTGCGGTGTTTAAAATATATATTTTATTACTTTCTCACCCCTGTGGGAGCAGTTATGTGTCCTTCCTTATTCTCAGGTCCTCTACCACAGGCCTAGAAGTTTGAGGGTTCTACGCAGGATCTTGGTTGTTCCCAGCACTGTGCTTTTCTGGACAAAGAGGTCAAATGTTGGTCAGGTCATTCCACGTCAAGTGAACCAATGATTATTACCTCTATATTTTTAATTCTTTTGAGATTTTCTTATTTGATAATAGTGTATCAGAGAATGCAAAATGTGAAGAAAAAAATATTCTAGATTTTTTTAATTGATTTTCAAAGTTCAGAAAAAGTGTGAATTTTGGTGTTTCCTGACATTACATTTATCCTTATAATTCAGGCTAGAGAAAAGATAAACCAAATAAACACCATTCTACTCAGAACTGTACAGGCTTTCACCAGATATGTCACAAGAGTATGGCCAGGTTCACACATACAAATCCGTTTTTTAAGCCCTTAGAGAAACGGATCCATTTTTCTAAGGGTGCCAATAATGTCCCCTGAGGTCGTGGACGTTTTTGGCAAATTTTGGGACTTTTCATGAAAAACGCATATGTGTTAACGCAGGCGTTTATATGTGCATGCGTTAACGCATACGTTTCCCGTAGGGCCCCATGTTAAAAAAAAAAAAAAAAAAAAAAATGCATGCCTTTTTTTGAAAGCACCCCAAAAACGCAGCTAGCAGTGTTTTTGGGCTGCTGCATAAAAACGCATGCATTTTAAAAAAAAAAAAAAACACACACATATGCGTTAACGCATATGCGTTTTTGGACTAAGGAAAAAAATGTCCAAAATGTTGCCAAAACCGGATTTAAGGCAAAAACGGATGGTATGTGTGAACCTGGCCTGTCTTTAATATTTTACCCATGTGAACACCAATGCAAAATTTTAAAACGCATTTCCTAAAAAAAGTTTAATTTAAACATTTCCAAAAATACACATGTCTGCTATGCTCCTAGCCATATCTGTACTAAAATTCAAGTTGGGATCGCGATGGGATCATGTTTAAAAATATAACTCTTAAGGCCCCGTTACACGCTTCAATGTCCCAGCAATCCGACTAACGATCCAACCTGGCCAGGATTGGTAGAACATCATTTACTGATCACTGGTGAGGTGTCACACGTGCAGATATATTGAACGACGCAGCAACGATTTTGCAACAAGTGAACGATATTTGTGGTAGTTTGGACGCCTACGTGCTTCAGTTCTGAATAGCCGAAGTTGCAAACGAGATCGTTGTCAAGGTGTCACACACGCCGATGCAGCAGGCCCAACGGACGACCAATGACAGATTTATGGTCCTGGCCATAAATCTACGATCAACGGACTTATCGTTGGTCGTAACTACGTTTCACACGATACAATGTTGTTTCGAGGTCGCAGCAACGTCACAAAACCGGTGACGTTCCAACGATATCGTGTAACAGGGCCTTAGTGTCAATTAGAAAATCTTGAATTCAGATCTGTTCAGCCTGTGGTTGAAGTATGGGGTGTATATTTTTAGATATTACTGTATTATTGTATTAAGTTACAGCTTAGAAGCAGGAGAGGGCAGAGGAGAAAGCTTTGTCAGGGCTCAACCTGAGAATGAATAGGGGTAGACAGTGAATGCAGAGCGGATGACAGGTCAGCAGCTCTGTCAATCATGTTAAGTATCTGCCCACCGCAGAGTCAGGAAGTAAGACCGAGTAAGACAAAGCTTCAGAGCTTTTAGGTCCTGACATGCCTGAACATGTTCACTCTTTAACAAACCGTAGTCTCTACACATGCATCAAGGGAGTCGGTGTGCCACAATATTGGTGAGTGTGTTTAAAGTTTGAGTAAATTTATATTAATAGTTTAATGCTTTTCTTATTAAGGGCTAAGGCCCCCTTCACTTCATGTTTTTGTGGATCCATGTCTATCCGTTGTAAAACTTAGAGCCACAGATTCGATTTGGCTCCCCATGTATCCCAATGGGCACGGATTGGTCCTAAATGGCCATCCGTGTGTGCCAGTTTTATCAGGGATCTGATTGTGTCCATTTTTTTCATGTACCCTTAATTGTAGACTGCTACAATTTTGGGCTGCCTTCAAGAAAGCAGACACAAATGGACAGAATCTGATCCAATGCTATCCGATGCAAATAACATAAGGGTTTATGGAGCTTGGATATGCATGGATCCATGAAAAACACAAATCCATGAAACAAATCCAGTTTGCTGTACTGAGCATGTGTACAGCTCATCCCACCCCTTTGTCTGCACACTGATGTCAGACCCGAGAAAAACAAGGATCCAAGGGTATCAGTGGCATCTGTTTTCACAGATCTGTGCCTGTCCGTGTGGTCCTTGAAATTGCAGGATCCACAAGATCATCGTTCAGAAAAACGCCCCCCATTGATTTCAATGGGGTTAAACACATGCAGTGGTTTTTTTAAACAGAGTGAGTAAATTACTGCTTGCACTACTTTTTGATTGCTGCAATAAACGCAGCATTTATCACTATTTATATAAAAAAAAAGCTGCCATCATTTTCACTAGTGATGAAAAAAACTAATGCAGATGTTCTAAAAACTTGATAGAAAAAAGCCGCCAAAACTGCATGGTTGATCTGCAGACAGAAAAAGCTGTGTGCGCTAGCCCTAATGGTACCTTTACACGCGGCAACATTTCTAGGGTGTCAACAGGTAACTTACTGGCTGCAGTGAAATCATGGAGATAAGGTTCTATCTTGTTGCTGTGTACAAATGGAATAATGTCTCCATGCTTTCACTGCAGCCAGTAAGTTACTTGTTGACACCCTAGAAATGTTGCCGCGTGTAAAGGTACCATTATACTCACTTTATAGTAATAGTTATCTCAAGTGTACTGTAAATCTTTTAGTCATCTTCCTTACTTAAAGAGGACCTGTCACCAAAGCAGGCATGGTGATCTAATTACAGCACTGGATACAGCATGTCTGCAGCATGCAGACAAGGGGTCCCCCAGCACTTGAGCAGCCCTGTACCCCGAGATAATACAGTTAGAAAACTTACAAGCTACAGCCACTAAGGAGGTGGCTAGGGGATGCAGCCAAGGGCAGATTCACACCCCCTGCCTGTGTAATCTGCCCACCGCTGCGTATCATCCTCTCCCTGTCTGCAGCATTTAAACACAGTTTTTTTTTTTTTTTCTCTCCCGTGTAGCTCTGCCCCTCAGGGGCGGGGCTACACAGGAGAGAAAAAAAATGTGTTTAAATGCTGCAGACAGGGAGAGGATGATTGGCAGCGGTGGGCAGATTACACAGGCAGGGGGTGTGAATCTGCCCTTGGCTGCAGCCCCTAGCCACCTCCTTAGTGGCTGGAGCATGTAAGTTTTCTAACTGTATTATCTCGGGGTACAGGGCTGCTCAGGTGCTTATGGACCCCTTGCCTGCATGCTGCAGACATGCTGTATCCAGTGCCGTAATTAGATCACCATGCCTGGTTTGGTGACAGGTCCTCTTTAATATTAACTCTATTTTTCTCACAGAGCAATGCTGCTACTTCTCAAGGAACAGCATTTTATCATGTGCTGTTGCAATCCTTTTGAAAAAATTGGACATGCACAACAAGTAACATTTTGAAGAACCTTTAACTTCCAACACAGAGGATTTAAAAAAAAATAAAATAAATTTGATCCCAATTTAGTCCCAAGTAGAATCCCTGCACAAATATAACAAAAAACACAAGTAACACACATGCATTTTTTCACAATTTTAAAATCTACGTTTTTATCACAATCGTGCATGAAAATTTTAAATTTGATTTCTCCAAAACAAAATATAAAGAAACATAGTCTTGTGACATCAAATGAAAGCTGGTACCGTTCTGAGAAAAATTATGCCTCTCCCATCTCTTTATCTTAATTCTAGCTCTAGATGAGATAAAAAATGTAAAGCCATACCAGGCCAAAATTTGTGCTTTTTCAAAACGTTGGAAGTCTGTAAAAAATTAACTGATGAAAGAAAATTCAAAACTTTTAATTTGTAATTCAGTTGTGCTTCATTAAAAAAAAATTAAAAGATCTGGAGACGTCAGGTAAAAAAAATATTCATATTTGGATCACTTGATATGGAATCACCAGCTCCTGGGATCTGTTGCAGCCATTTCTCCAACTTGTGGGTCACTGCTCCAAGTGCTCCTATCACCACTGGAATCGCTGTTGCTTTCATCTTCCGCATCCTCTCCAGTTGTTCTTTGAGACCTTGGTATTTCTCCAGTTTCTCATATTCCTTTCTAATATTATTTTCATTTGGCACTACTACATCTATTACACTGGTCAACAGCATTTTTGGTGCCAAAGATATTTCATTGAATTTAGGGTAACTTTGGGGTGCTGATTCTGAATATGTCATCAGTTTTGCCAGATTGGCTCAAGTTTTTGAGATTTTTCGTAAAATGTGTAAAAAAAAAAGACGTTTTTTGCTACACGCGCATTAACTTTATTGATATTGTCATGAATACAATAAATTTAACAAAGTAAATGTTGATTTTAGTTTATTTTAACTAGTTTTAGAAAGTAATCTTCAAAAATGAACAAGACATGAAAGATAGACATTTAATCGCTGGAAAAGCGCTTTTTATATGATTTCCTTCTATGTGAGCTATTGGGGCAGTCACGCTGTAGATTCCAGCAGTAATCAGCCATCATATGTCTGTCCCATCTGCCTTGGTACCTTTCCTCCATCACCATAATATCCTGATGAAATCTCTCCCCTTGTTCTTCGCTAAAATCTCCAAGGTTTTCTGGAAATCTGTCCAAGTGACTGTGAAGACAATGCAATTTAATGCTCATGTGTACACCCAGATTTCTAAATCTCAATAGCATGTTTTGTACCAGTTCTTCATAATTGTCTGCCTTTTGATTTCCCAAGAAGTTCTTCACTACCAACACAAAACTACACCATGCAGCAGCTTCAATGTCATTCATTTCCTTAGGAAAATTTGAATCTTTAATGAGTTTCCGAATTTGAGGACCATCAAAGATTCCTGCCTTCAGTTTTTCGCTACTAAGACCAGGGAAAGATCTGCAGATGTACATGAAGCAATTACCATCTTTGTCTAATGCCTTGACGAACTGCTTCATTAATCCTAACTTTATGTGAAGTGGTGGTAGAATGATTTTTTCCCTGTCCACCAAAGGTTCGTTCACTATGTTTGATGCTCCTACTGTCAAGGTGTCCCTTGGAGGCCAATTCAGTTTCTCCCAGTGCTGATGTTTTGCTCTACTATCCCACATGCAGATGAAGCAAGGATACTTTGTGTATCCACTTTGCTGTCCAAGTAAAAAGTTGACCATTTTTAAATCAACACATATCAGCCACGAATGTTCATGGTAGCACAGTTTCTCCAAGACCATTTTGACATTTTGGTATTGTTCTGCAAGTTTAGTTGAGTGAGCTACTGGAAGAGATGCACACTGATTGCCATTGTTCAACAAAACACATTTCAAACTCCTTTTAGAACTATCTATGAAAAGCCTCCAGTCTACAGGACGATATACTTGTAAACCCATTTGCAGCATCAGGCCAGGAATATCCTTACAATATACAAGTAGGTCATCTTCACAGAAAAATGGAAGAAGTGCTTCTTCTCTGGTCCTGTAAGATGTAATTTTAGTTCCAGGCGTCAGACAATTTTTTTCACTTAGCCTTGAAGCTAAAAGTTCGGATGCACTTTTTGAGAGGTTGAGGTCTCTTATTAGATCGTTGAGCTCTCCTTGGGTAAATTGCGTAGGTGTTCTGAAACTTCCTTCATATTCTAGTTCACTTCCAGAACTAATGCTTAGCTCCATACCCTGCATTTCATCATCATCATCAGGTGGGGGAAGGTCAGGTAACATGGTAAACACAGGTACAGGCACATCTTCACAATGAGGGACAGGCCTTCTTGCAGATTCCATGTTAGGATACTCCCATTTTCGTTTCTTATGCTTATTGAATCCTTGTACTTGCACTGCACAGAAATAACAGTCATCATGATGATTTTTTTGCTCTCTCCACACCATTGGAACACCAAATTTGAAGCTTGTTCTTTGTCCTTTGCTCCATTTTCGTAATAATTCGATACATGCTTTGCACACTATGTGTGGTGCCCAAAACTTGTCTTGGTCCCCAAGCATAACCCCAAAATAGGCAAAATACACTTTTTTAACGAAGTCTGTTATGTTTCTTCTATGTTTTGTCAGTGTATATTCACCACAAATGTAACAAAATGAGTCTGGATCGTTAAGACAACTTCTTCTTGATGAGTTCATGCTTTTCACTGGAAAACAGACAACAACATAAAGTTAGTGCAAAAATCAAGCTATGAACAAACTTTTAGAACACTAATTAACACAAAACTATATTGAGAACTGCTCAGTTCAAGTACTAATCCAAAGAAATTAATGAGATGATGCGTCGCATTTACCAACAAGTGCTATAAATAAGATACCAAAAATCTCAAAAACTTGAGCCAATCTGGCAAAACTGATAGCATATTCAGAATCAGCACCCCAAAAATGCCCCAAATTCATTAAAATATTTTGGGCACCAGAAAAAAAAATTTTTTTTGTTGACCTGTGTTATCATTGCTGTCTTTTGATTCTTGTCTACTATCTTGATATCTGGTTGGTTAGCCAACACCTGCTTGTCCTTCTGGATCTTGAAGTCCCACGGGATTTTAGCCCTTTCATTCTCCACCACTTTTTCTGGGTTCTCCCACACTGATTAGTGCCTTTGTGCTATTTTGCAGTCCAGCCTTCTCCAGCCATTTGTAGCATTTCTCCATGTCAACCACCTCCATTATCTGTTGATGGTACATCCCATATAGCGGCTTGTCTTGCCATGCATCTTCCTGTTCTTCCTTCCAGGACTGTTGTTGTTGCTACCTTAGGCTCTCCCTCAGCATCTCCTCTTTTGGTGCCATATTTCTGATGTATTCCTGGGTCCTCCTTGTTTCATTTATTATGCTTGCTTTGACACCTATCAAGCCTCAATCATTCTCCTTTCAGTTGATATATGATCTTAGGGTGTTAGACTTGGGGTTAAGACCTCCTTGCATTGTAAGGAGCTTCCTGGTGTTCACATCTGCAACTTCCATGTTGTCATGCTTAAGAGGTGAGGGAATCCGGTAACTGGTGAGAGGGGTGAGGGGATTCAGGGGGAGAAAACCTGACCCTTACACTGGGGGTCCCTGGCTCGCCCTGCTCTCGGAGGGTACCTTTGATGGTGAGGAGGTCAGAGTCTCCACCCTGTTTTCCTGAGCTGCATATTAGCCCTAGGCTGAGGGCCCCTACCTCCACTCATGGATCAGGGATCACAGCTACTCCCAGACCAAAGACTTCAGCACAGCAACAAAGTATCAGCACAGCACAAAGACCAAGAGTAAGTAACTCTATCAATGGCATCTGACAGAGGAGGGGAAAGCTATTTAAAGCCATGGGGAGGGGATTCCAGGTGAATCACACTCAAGCCTCACATCAACCCCTGAACCAGCAGCTGAGCACAAGACCTTCACATCGTACCTCATGCAGCTCTTGAAGAAATGCAGAGGAAGAAGGAGCTTCTGTATGAAGTGCGCACAGCCAATATGCAGGTGAAAAACAAATATTTATTTAGTGCAAGACAGTAAAAAAACTTAATCCGTATTAAAACCAATTTCCCTCTGCCACACAAAACATCATACAATTTACCCAGAACACGAGTGGGTATTCAGGGTGGAGGTACTTTAGGAGTAATCTATTACACAGAGCACAATAAACCTCTATTTAGAGTATATGTTGGTGACTTTGGCAATTACAATAGATCTAGCTATATGGATGTTTGTCCAGAAACATACATAATATTATGCACAGTTAGTTTGGTATATAATATACACAAAAAAAAAAAAAATCACATAAGCAACCATATATACGAGATTGGGTGCCAAAATCAAGTAAATTAATCACAGATCATCATAGTTGTAGATAATCAAGAGGTATTAAGCTACAGCTCTAATTTTATCATAGTGTTGTCCACCATAAGAAAAGTAGTGTTGGCCCCGTGGATCTGCAGAGTATTGGGCGTCACCCAAAAACATATGACACAGTCCCCACAATCAATGAATTGACAAGGCAGTTAGCAGAATAGTAATCGTACTGCATAGAAGCCTTTCTGTATAGCAATAATCAACACCCTTAAATGCCCTTCAGGTAGTAAAGGCACCTCAGCACAGTGGCTGTAAAGTCACATAAAAGGGACCCGTGCGTGCAGGGACCTTCAGTAAGGAGTGAGGCCCCCTTAGAAGGGTAGGGGGAGGTGAGCAGTTTGAACACACTGGGGGGGGGGCGTGTGTGCCTGTCAGTAGGATCTGTGCAGTGATATGTGGGCATTAGGGAAGCCACATAGCATGCACTGGTGGGGAGACAGGTGTATTAATCAGGGGGCTGTCAGATTGGGGAGAGCATACTGTACCCAAGTGATGAGGGCCTGGAGTGTGGGTAATGGGGACTAAGCCCAATGCGTGTCACCACAATCAGTGGCTTTGTCAGGAGCAGCTGGCTGGGGGGAGCACAAGGTTTTTTTTATACCTGCCTGTCCAGGTCTGTATGGGCACCGCCATTGTTCTGATGACATCATGGGCGGGGATGGGAGGGCCAGAGGCATCATCAATGATGAGCGCAGTGATTGGCCTCAGGTCTGGCTGGCACAGCAGCCTGTCGGCTGTGTGAGTGTGTGGAGACTCTCTCCCTGCTAGCAATTTTACTGCAAGTAGGAGGGGGAATAGGAAGTTTAGAATTCCAATAAGCCAGCTTGCCTGCAGTTGATTTGTCAGTGACTGCACAAAGGAGACCTGTCAGTATGATAAGTGTGAGGCATAAACGTCAATTCCCATGGGATAACGTGAACCTATAGTAAGGATGCCACTGGGGATAAGAGATCCATATAGTGGCTAAATCAGGGAGACCACCATGAGTTGCCAACTCTACTAGGGTACTGTAATCAACTAGGGTACTGTGCTTATCAGTCCAGATATATTAGGAAGGTGGGCATCTCATCAGGGTATATGGAACCGGGTATACATCACATACAACAATTCCCATGGGGTAACATAAACCTATGGTAAGGATGACACGAGATCAATATAGAGTCTAAAACAGGAGACACCACAAATAGCCAACTCTACTAGGGTACTGTTAAGATGCTCATCAATCCAGATATATTTGAAAGGTGGGCATCTCATCAGGGTATATGGAATCGGGTATACATCATACATCCCTTTGACGTATCCCCCTATAATCACTAGAGTGCTTATCAGTGATCCAGTGGCGATATTATGGGCCCTGATAAAAGTGAAACATCAAGCCCAGCGATGTCCTTAAGTCAAAATTAGGTTAATAGTGGCTGGCCATCCATCTTATCGGGCATCGCCGTGCTCAATTGTGTCACCATTGACACATGTATATGCTCGTCAATCCATTAACCCAGACAAGTTATTCTAGACAGTACCAGTGGAAGGATGGTAATATTATGTCAAAAGTCACATGTCTAACAAACAAGACATTTTAGTAACCGGAGGCGGGCCATACATCTCAGTGGTGAATAATCGGGGGTCCATATTCAGAGTCCATTTTTGGGGCTGACCATAGCTGGATCCTTTAGGTGTATGGGTTTTGTGGATTTTATGCCACTATTCAGAGGGTCAGACAAGGTGCTTCCATGAGTCCTCTTTATCAAAGAGTTAACTTGTTTTCGGGAAGTCGGGTCCCATGAGGTTGGTGATGGAGAAACAGTCTATTTATTCAGTGTTCAAGAGAACCATCCAATCGATAGTTTCTGGTGAAGATGTGCATGTGCAAGGTACATCATAAGTATCAATCATGAGTCCCAGGTCCAGGGAGTAGAGGCAAAGTCCATCATAGGTGTTAATCAGAAGTCCCAGGTCCAAGGAGTAGATGTAAGACACTGTTTCCGAAGGTGGTGTTGATAATGTCGATCGTGGGGCATCTTGACCAGGATGAGGCTTCTTCATACAGTGGTAGATCAACTGTAGGTAAAAGACAAGATGGGGCTAGATGATAGTATATTTATCAAGAGGTCCCGTACCCCGCTTATGCAACTGGATTATTCGCCCAGGAACCCTGTGAGGAGGAGCTCCTCATTAATACCATTCAGGTTCACTGTGTCAAGCTCGTAGATCCATCGTGCTTCCATCTGTAAAGGTTTTTTGCGATGGTATTCAGACTGCCCGGAACCCTTAACCTTCTGTAACCCCACAATTCCTGTGCAGTTGCTCCTACCTCCATGTTGGTTGAGGACGTGGGCAGCGATGGGTTTCAGCGGTTTTGCCTTGGTCAGATCTGTCGACGCTCTGTTGACAGTTGATATGTGTTGTTGGATCCTCCTCCTCAGTTCCTGTGACGTTTGACCAACATACAGTTTTTTAGGGCATGGACAGATGATTGCATAGGTTACATTTTGGGTTTTACAATTGATGTAATCTGTCAGTCTAAAGGTGTTTCCGTTTGTGGGGTGTAAGAAGTGGTCACTAGTCCGTATGATCAGGGGACAAATGTTGCAATCCCCGCAGGGAAAGAAACACCTTAGTCTAATCCCTCTGTTGAGTCTTGTAGTTGGTCTCCGGTAGTAGCTTCTGGTCAAGTTGTCACCCAGGTTAGGGGCCCTTCTGGCAGTGAGGCGAGGTTTAGCTCCTGTGCATTGAGTCAGTTGAGAGTCATTGGTTAAGATGTCCCATGTTTCTCACCTTATCCCACTGGTTGCAAAAATGTGCTACGAGGTAGATCCGGTCCTCTTTGTGTCTCATCCTGGTGGATAGCAGTTCTTCTTGTGTGTGTTGGTTTTGCTCGCTGATGGGCTCTGGAGATGATTCTTTTGGGGTATCCCCGTGCCCTAAAGTGATTGTAGAGAAGGTGAGCCTGTCATTAAAAATCCTCAGTGAGTGTGTGTACAGTTCCTCTGTATCCTGAGAAATTGCCCTGTGGGTATACCTGTCCGAGTGTGGTAAGGTTGAGAACTTCTGAAGTTGAGCAAGCTGTTTGTTGCTGTGGGTTTTTGATGTAGGTCTGTAATCGAGTTCCCCTAAGTCCTAATGTCTGTGTCCTAGAAAGGTGGCCAAATCCTGTGAGATCGAGGAGGTTAGAAAAATGTTCAAGTTATTGGTATTGAGCCTTTCGATGAAGAAAGCACATTCTGTTTCGGTATCGGACCATATAAAGAAGATATAGTCTATGAATCTCTTCCAGACTCGCACGTGGTCCTTGAAGTGGGTCGATGGATACATGGTAGTCCTCCCACCATCCCAAAAACAAGTTCGTTACGGCTAGAGCACATCTCGCCCCCATGGCGACCCACTGATACCTGTCGAAAGTATTGATGATCGAATAGGAAGAAGTTATGCTTCAGTACAAAGTCCAGAAGGTCAATAATGAAGTCATGGAGTCAGGGTTGGAGTCAGTTTGTCCGTCAAGAGAGAACATGGTGGCATGAATGCCATGTTCATGTTCAATATTTGTGTAAAATGACTCCACATCGCAGGTGACTAGGTAGTCACTAGGGCACTGATCTACATGTCTTCATGAAGTCTGCTGTGTCCTTTAAAAAGGACAACAGAGAGTTGACAAAAGATTGGAGAAAGAAGTCCAAGTAAATGCACGGTTCTCATTTAAGCTACCTATACTTGCCACTATTGGTCTTCCCAGTGGTTTGGTAGTGTTCTTATGCACCTTGGGTAGTAGGTAAGAGGTGGGAGTGATGGGGTTTTTAACCATTAGGAACTCCTTCTCCTGTGATGAGATGATATTGGCCATATGTGCCGCTCTCACTGGCCTGTCCAATTTATTAGAGAAGACCAGGGTAGGGTTGTGTTAGTACCTTTGATTATGGAGTTGTCTGTGGGCTTCCTCCAGATACATCTGTGTGGACCTCCCTTTATCAGTCTCTTTTATGACAAAAATGGAATTACTTGATAAACCCATCAGTGTTTTTGTTTCCGCTAAGGTTAAATTGTTGTGACCCTACTGGTCATCCACTTTACCCTGAGGAAAGAGTTGACTTAACTCCGAAATGCGTCGGAAATAAAAGCTTTGGTGATGAACGTCGTCTGATCCTTTTTGGCATATGCAGTGCATCGCAGGTCTGTGAACACCGTCCATCCTTGGTAACTTCTAACTATATACTGGTCGAAGTGACATTATATCTTTTTTGACAAGATTTTTATGTTCGGGGCCAAGGACAGAGATGGCGTTACCTGTGATTTGTTGCACTAGGGGAATCTGTGGCGTCCCAAAAGGTGGTCGTGTTCTTCGCTTAGTGCAATAAGGTCCCTCATGGCTGTCTGCTGTCTGTTCGGTCTGTGGCATTTTCAGGGTTAGTTTTCTACAAAAAAGATAGAAGTCCCTCACCAGGTTAAACTTGTCTAGATTCTGGGAAGGGGAGAAAATAACGCCACGTTCCAGTACCGACAACTCAAGATCAGAGAGTATGTACTCAGAAAGATTAATCACTTGTAGTTTGTCTATGCCTGTCGGATTGGCGATAGTCGGCTGGTAAGTGTTATTGTTGGTCAATGCGGTCTCCTCTTCCCCATTCGTGGGTAAGGGGCTCTCAGGGGCTTGGGTCTAGGGGTTCGCGGCCTGGCACCTCCACTGCCTCCTGAGGGGAGATGTGCCAAGGGTCTCCTCAGAGTTCTTGTTATTGTGCTTCCACCGATCGCCCCTTCTGCGCCTTCTTCTCCTGTATCAGGTCGCTGCTGCCTGCCCCTTAAAAACTATCCAAGGTGTCTGTATTGGTATCTTGGTTATCAGATGTGGGGTCTACAAGATTGGGCGCCGGGATACGGGCTGGGCGTGGTGCGTTGGGATGAGGTTGTCTGGGGTGCCTGCCTCCCTGTGGATTACCACGGTGGCTCCACTTAAACGCTGTACCCTGTGAGAAATCGGTGCCGTCTCTAATGAACTTTTGTCTTTTTTTTTCCCTATGATATCTCCTTCATATTTGTCAAGAATATCTTTAAGTCTGGTTTTAAGGGCTTCAATAGCTGCAGTATCCCCACTGTCAGTGAGTTTTGTCTCAAGCTCTCTGATCTTATTTTTTGTCAGTTCTAATATCTCACGATCATGCTCTATAAAAGCATTTTGATAATGATGGCTTAGCATTTAAGCAGGCCCAGTTCCCAGACTACCTTAAAATCTGGTAAAGGTTCTCATGCCGGGAATAGAGCAACCCTGGGAACAATATTAGATTTGAGATACTCTTCAAGGCATCTCACATTCCACCGTGAGTATGCCAGCCTTATGGCAGTTAATCAATTCCTTACTAAGGGGCGCTGTGATGAATAAGCAGTATTTGTAAGGAATATTGCCATATCCCCAGCTTCCATTTTGGTCCCAGAAAGCAATAGTTGTCTGTTCAGATAAGACACATCTCACTCATAAAGAGATAAGCCCCCACCCTTGGTAGCCAGAGGCAATTTATCTATGAGAAGTGTATGCTAATCAGCTAAGGAAATGTCATTTAGCCAGGTGTATGGAGCTTCTTAGGAAATAGAGATTAGTTAACACTTTGTACCCCAGCCATTATCCAAGGGATGACTCCCTGCTGTGATTTGCAGAGAAGTGACAAATCTAATTTCCCTGTATCACAAGTGGAGGGGAAAATCCTTTCAGCCAGCTAGACTGGGAGGAGACGAGTTATAACTTTAATATTTCATAAGCCGTCCATCCTATGATGATGTCGAATGTAAATATGAAATCTACATATCTAGATGGTCATAGGACTTATATTAATATGAACGTGTGATGACTGTAAGCCATCTAAACGTGATATTGGCTAGTAGGATGCTCTCAGAATAGTCATGTTTCATATCCAGACGAAGATAAAATCATAATCAAAATATGAAAGCATTGCCTTCCGTCTGTGATGCTCACAGACAAAGCTGTGGCAGATAATAAGTTTTTGATATCTATATCTCCACTCAGAGGGGTGGGAATTGTGAGACAGCCCAGAGGTGCGAGATGGGTGGAGACAGGGGTCAGCCCCATAATGTAGAAGTATAAATATCTGCTGCCCCATCTCCATATTGTATTTCTTCTGAAGAGGCATTATTATTCCACCAAAGCCAGAGAATACCCCAGGAACAGATTGGCATCACACCGCCCTTGTGGTGCTATCGGCAATAAGGTAACTGATCACGTGTGTGGAATTTTGTGTATTCCATTTATCCTTCTATTTGCATAACTGACTGTAATATTTGTAACATCTTAACTGTAAATATTAATATCTATTGTACCAATAGGGTGATTGAATATATAAATTTAATCTTGAGTTGCTCTTTTAATCTTGATCAAGCATTCCCACGTCCGTGTGCTCATTTAACGCTACCTGGGTTGGTTTCTGACCCAATATAAGCCCGACCACGGACTGGACTTGTATTAAACGAGGAGCTGGTGGCAGCATTTAGTGCTTGGGGTTATTCAGGGTCTCTATCAGTGACGGGGTGGAGGTTATTATATGTGCTCCTGGTCACGGACGAGAAGGCATATATCACACTCACTGAGAGGTGCCATAATAAACCAGCACTAACAGGGCAGCTGCAGCCCTTCTTTATCCTCAGGCAGTTCTCTGACTGACCTGGGTTTAACAGGAGGCACTGTAGAGCTGCCAGGTTCGGTGGCCCATTCATCACACACGCTAAAGAGGAGTCAGGTGTGGGAGAGGTAAGGGGGGAGTCCACAGAGCCAAAGATGTTGGTAGACTGTGCCCTCCAGAGAGCCTCCCTTGTATCCCAGTCCATCCACCTAAGTGTAAAGAGTAGAAGTAAGATGAGATTTGGAAAGTCAAATCCAAGTATTGATTTGAACCAGGACTGCTTACCTAATAGAAAAGCGTGCTGCTCTCAGAGAGGGGAAACCTGCTTCTGTGTTGCAGCACCCATTTTCACCTGCAACCAGGCAGTGTGCTCTCTCACCACCCAACTCTTAAGGTACCGTCACACAGGAAGATATCGCCGGCGATGTTGCCGGCGATCGTGGGAGCGCGCATCCCTGGCAACATCGCCAGGGAGATGTCACACGGAGCAACTTGCCGGCGATTTCGTCAGCTAGTTGCCGCGGCTAACCTGGCGATGTTACTCAGGCGATTTTTCGCCTGATTATCGCCCTGTCACACGAGGCAACTCTCCGGCGATGTCGCCGCAACCTGGCCACGCCCCTCAGTTGCCGGCAACATCGCCGGCGATATCTCCCTGTGTGACGGTACCTTTAAAGAAATGCAAACACAACACACACAGTAGCATCCAGCAAAGTCAACGCAATCTAAGAGCATGACACGTCTTCGTTTGGCCAGTACACTGCCAGCGGGTTATCTGATTACTGGTGGGTGTATGTATCGATGGCACAAATCTTTTTCTTCCCATTGAGCTGACTCATCAGGATTTGTCTTAAGGCCGGGTTACACATAGCGATGTTCCAGCGACCCGACCAACGATCGGGATCGTTGGAACATCCCTATGTGATCGCTGGTGAGATGCCAGACAGGCAGATCTCACCAGCGATCACCGACCCGTGTAACAAGCTCGACATAGTGGAAAAGAATATAAAATATTATTTTCCACGATGTTGAGGTCCCGCTAGTGTATGCAGATAGGCTGGGGTAAGCTGTAGAAAGCTGATATCCAGAGTACACATCGGGTTACTAAGCACAGCGCACTGTAACACGATGTGTACCCTGATTACAAGCGCACTGTGCTTAGTAACCTGATGTGTTCCCTGGTTCCATTTTTGGTCGTTGGTCTGCCGCTGGTCAGCAGACGTCGGCGTGCGTGACACCCCTGGAAACACATCTGGTTTACAGGGGTGTCGCGCACGCCGACGTCTGCTGACCAGCGGCAGACCAACGACCAAAAATGGTCCAGGCCATTCATCAGCGATCAGCGAGCTCATCGCTGGTCGCTGCGGCATGTCGCACGCAGCGACTTCGCTGCAGGGTCGCTGCAATGTCACAAAACCTGTGACATTGCAACGATATCGTTAGTGATATCGCTACGTGTAACCAGGCCTTAACTCTTTTATGATATTTAGATGTTGCTGCTTTCTTTGCCTCCTCATCATGGTTATCGTATCCCTGTGGGATGCCGAGGTACTTGTAGCAAGTCTGCTATGTGCCCTGCCGGTAGTTCTACTTCATCAGTCTTTACTGCCTTGTCTCTTTATTAAGGTACCGCCACAAGCGGCAATATTGCTTGCAATTTCACTGGCAATTTGCTGGTTGCAGTGAAATCATGGACACATTTGTTCCATTTTGTACACAGCAACAAAATAGAACAATGTGTCCATGATTTCACATGAGTCAGCAAATTGCCCGTGAAATTGCAAGCAATATTGCTTCGTGTAACGGCACCGTTAGATTCACAGAAAAAAAACTTATAAATATATACATTTATTACAAAAAATGTTTAAAAATGGCAAATTGACACCTGGATATAAAATTGTGCACAAAAACAAAACAAAAATTCAACAGACAAAACTAAGCTAAAACTGCTATTACGTCAAAAACCTATCCCTACCCAGTGGCGTTTCTAGGGGGGGCTGGCGGGGCATCTGCCCCGGGCACAGCAGGCTGCAGCACCTGTGGTCTCTCCCCGCCGCATGTTGCTTCCCCCCCCTCCCCGTAGTGTGAGCTGGCTTTCCTCTCCACCTGCAGAGCTGCACACTCTGCTCGGTGCTTACAGGACCTGTGATGTCAATGGAGGGGAGGAGTCAAGGATCACATGATCAGCTCTTCGTTGTAAGCAAGACTCTGCTGTGCTGGTTGTCATTATGCTGGATGAGGTGAAGTTTATGTGGGGTCAACAGGGATTTACAGTGTGGAAGTAGCAGAGCCGAGAGTGTACTTGGTGTATGGAGCAGTACCATGTGTGTACGAGGTGTACAAAGCACAGCCGTGTGTGTATGAGGTATACGGAGCGGAGCCATGTGTATACTAGGTGTACGGAGCAGGGCCGTGTGTACAGGTGTACGGAGTGGAGCCGCGTGTATATGAGATGGACAGAGCGAAGTAATGCGTGTACGGGGCATGCGGAGTCTTGTGCGTACCAGTGGTAGCCCCCCGTGGATGCCGCTCCCTCTCCTATAGTCCTGGCCATCTGTGCTGGCAGTATTCTTCTCCTGAGTCTTGGCTGCCGCTGTGCGCCCTCTGCAGCTCAGCACGATGATGTCACCACTGAGCGCTGTACTTAGACATGCAGAGCGGTAAAGCAGATGCTGACGAGACTGGAGCAGCGAGAAGAGAGGTATTTACTTTTTTTTTAATTTTTTTTTTTTTTTAAATGAGTGACTACACTGATGGGAAACTATGTAATGGGCAATATTATTATTTATAGAGCACCATTGATTCCATGGTTCTGATATATTAATCAAATTATATCAATAATATAATATAGGAGGACAATGGGAGTGTACTATACTATATGGAGGACTATTGAGACCCATTTTACTATATGGAGGGACTATGGGGGTGCATTTTACTATAAGGAAGGCTATAGGGGATGAATTATACTATATGGAGGACTATGGGGGTGAATTATACTATATGGAGGACTATGGGGGTGCAATATACAATGGAGGACTATGGTGGTGCATTATACTATATGGAGCACTATGGGGGTGCATTATACTATATGGAGGACTATGGGGGCGCATTAAACTATATGGAGGACTATGGGGTGCAATATACGATATAAAGGACTATGGGGGCCCATTATACTATATGGAGGGCTATGGGGGTGCATTATATTATATGGAGGACTATGGATGATGTATTATAATATGTCAATTGAGTCAATTATACTATATGGAAGCCATTATAATGTATTGAGGGCTCTGTGAGGGGCATAATACTTGGAGGGGTGTGAGGAGCCTTGATACTTTATGCAGGGCTGTTTGAGGGTTGTGTTAGGGGCCATTATACTGTATGTAGGTCCATTATATTGTATGGAGGGCTATGTGGGGGGGTTACAGTTGGGGACAATACTGTGCCAGTGTAGTTGAGGGGCTTACAGTAGGGTTATCATACTGTGCGTATGGAGGAATTCACTGTGGGGCATCATATAGCGTTTGGGGGGCACTTTTGGTGACATCACACTCTATGGATGTAGCGAAAGGTGAATCAAGGGGCTTTAATAGGAGGGAAATTACTTTGTAAGGGCTGCAAAGTTGTGAGTTATGCTATTATGTGACCCAGACAAATATATTTTTCAGGGGAAATAAGAACTTCTACTAAGGGGCCCCATGATTTCTACGTAGGCCCCTGGTGCAGGATGCATTGTCCCCCTGCTGCAGGACTGATTGTCCATAACTTATCCACCAGGTCCAGTGCTGCCCCTCGGTACATCCAGCCACCCAGCCATGTTTCTCTTGAGCGGTGGTTGGTTGGTGGCGCTTGTCCCTCTTCCCACTTCCACATCCTTTGCTCAACCCAATTGGACAACCCTCTGCTATTGGCTCCGGAAAGCCCTGTGTGCGGTGCTTGTAATTGGCTAAGTATTTCAGGAGGAGGTGTGGTCTTTTGGGGGAAGACTAGCCATTTTCCCAGCTTAGTGTAGTGGCAGCTTATTGAAGCTCAGAATGCAGGTCATTGCATGTGGAGTGTAGACGGTGCAGCATGGTGGACATGTCTGACCACTAAATGCCAGGCAGCGGCCACATTGGAGTTGCCCATTATGGACACAGTATGAGGAGTAAGGGGGATGGATGTTGCACAGTATATGTAGTGAGGGGGATCAGTATGGACACAGTATGAGGAGTGATGGGGGATTGGTGTGGACACAGTATGGGGAGAGAGAAGGGATGGGTGCAGACACAGTATAAGTGAGAGGGTCTCTGCTACAACATAGAGCTGCTGTTATAAGAGACCCCACAGTAAAGGGGGCGTGGCCTGACTGGCAATGGCAGAGGCTGCATAACTTTGAGCTCCTGATCTCCCGGGCACAGAAACGGCCATTACCAGCTTCCAGAGCCTGCAACAGCGATCTCCTCTGCACCACAAAAGACCGGATCCCTCACTGCACCGATGGGTAAGACCAGACCAGTGACAGGACTAGCACCAAGGCGGGTATCCGACTTTTTCACAGCCCCCAAGCCCTTCGCGCTCCAGGAGCCCAACATGGCGCCTCCCTCACCCAGAGCAGCACGAGCGGCCAAACGCGGTCCACACTCTCAGGAGGTGGCTGGCGGGAGTCAGGCACCCGAGATTCCCCTAACACATGCCAGCATGAGGGAGCTGCTGGAGGAGTTCCGGGCTTCTCTCCACACCGACATGATGAAAATGGTGGCGGAGGTGCGGGGTGAAATAGCAGAGCTGGGCTCACGCACAGATTCATTAGAAAGAAAGCTCACAGAGATCATTTCCTCTCATAATGCCCTACTGGATGCAAATGAGCAACTAGAGGAGCAGATTGCAAGAGTCCAAAGCAAAAATCTGGACCTTGAGGACAGATCACGCCGCAACAATGTCAGGCTGAGGGGGGTGGATGAAAATGTGCAAAATAGAGAGCTACGGAGCTTTCTGCAGGGGTTCCTAACTGCAGCTCTACCAGACACAGACCCCATGGATTTCAAAATTGATAGAATACATAGGATTCCAAAACCATCAAACCTGGATCCCTCCCTGCCCAGAGACATTCTTGCAAGAGTGCATTATTTTGAAGTGAAAGAAGACTTTCTTAGGTCTCTTAGGTCTCGTCCTGAACTACCAGATAAATATGCACACATTGAAGTTTATCAGGACATTTCACCTGGAACCTTACTTCAACGCAAAGCATTTCAGCGTTGCACTAAAATCCTGAGGGAGAACGACATCCCTTACAGATGGGGATTCCCTACAAAGCTTATCATCAAAAAAGAGGACAAATCCTATGTTTGCTTGCTGCCTGTTCATGCAGAAAGACTATTGAAACAATGGGGACTGATGAACTCCCCCCCTGTGGAGGGCTCAGATAAACCTGGCTCACAAACTGGCTTGGATGGAAAGAAAAAAAGAGGAAACAGACCAAGAATTGATCCTGAATGGTTCACAGTATGATACCACTGCAGGTCCATAAAGCTTGATAGCCCGGAGTAGATCAGGAACTCTTGTACTTTTATGTTCCTGAAACTATCTTTGTACCTTTTATTGTTCTCTTTCTGAACAACTCTGTTTAGATCTCTAAATTCTTATTCTTGATCTTACTTTCTTCTTCTCACACTCGACCTAAATCTTCACACATCCCTCCCTCTCTTCCCCCACTACACGTGCCTTCCCCTGGCATATCCTTACTCCCTAACACATCTTCTCACTCCCCCTTCTATATTGCTTTTTTCTTTTCTCTCTGCACAACCACACTCTAAGACCTACCCCTCTCTCTCTCACTTCTTCTCCAATCTAAATCTCTACTGTACTGATTTGCTTATTTCTTTATCCCAGTAAATACTGGGATATTATTGCCCCTTGAGTGCGTTTCAGTTGGCACTCTTTGTTTTTATTTTCCTGTGGTTTTACCCACAGGTTTTTGGACAAGATGTACGCAAGATTTACTTGTCTGTATATAGTGCTCATTATGCCTATTGTTGCTCCAGTTAATGGAATTTGTTCCTTTAATCCTCATGTGTTTCCCTCCCTCCTCTCCCATCCCCCCCTCCCCCTACAGGTCGGCTGGTCTCCCAACAGTAATGATTGTATTCTACAATTGAATGTGTTTGATCCACCATGAGTATAACATGCGGTTCAGTAAATGTAAATGGACTTAACAGTCCTGAGAAACGTTCTTTGACATGGAGACAGATCGTAAAGCTCCGGTATGATGTTTTGTTTCTACAGGAGACGCACCTGTTGGCAGCAGACACACACAGAATGCAGTCGCAGCTTTACCCTCATAGTTTCTTTGCGACAGCAGACACCAAAAAAGCGGGGGTGGCTATACTAATTCATAAGAGATTAACGTTTGAACACATATCCTCTACAATAGACCCAGCGGGACGCTATATCCTCATTAACTGCAAATTAAATAATGCCACCTACTCACTTATGTCCATGTACTCCCCTAATACAGGTCAGGTTAAATTTCTGTCTCAAACTCTGGAAACCCTATTCCCCCTATCATTGGGAAGGAAAATTATAGCCGGAGATTTAAATGCTCCAGCAGACAAAAAAATGGACTGCTCTGGAATCGGAGCGTATAGGGCAGAGTTGGGACCGACTTTTACGCAATTTGGGCTTCACGATGTTTGGAGATGCTTTCATCCAGAGCAGAGAGATTATTCATATATGTCACCCAGATTTGGCTCTTGGTCAAGAATTGACTACATTCTAATTGATGACACCTTGCTCCCGCTCTGCCTCTCAGCTGAAGTGGGTTCCATTTCGTGGACAGACCACGCCCCTGTTGCCATTAAATTTGAGGATGCACTGGCTGTATCTCCCACTACACTATGGAAAATTAATGAATATATTCTCTCCTCACCTGTACACCTAGAAGAGATATCAGGATTTATTACAGATTACTTCTCCTTAAATGACACAGGAGACGTTTCCCCAGAGACACTTTGGCTGGCGCACAAAGCTGTCCTCAGAGGTAAACTTATAAAGATGTCAGCATGGGCGAAAAAAAACACGTAAATAGGGTTACCACCCTCACGACCCAAATCCAAAACCTGGAACACAAACAAAAATCCCACCCTTCCCCAACTTTAACGGCTGAGCTATTAGAAACTCGTAGACAACTCCGCACTACACTTTTGATCAAAGTACAAAAAGACATGACCAGAACTAAAGCCCGGTTCTACTCAATGGGAGATAGAGCAGGGAAGCTGCTGGCTAGACGAGTCCGCAAGCGTATGGCCACCACCAAAATCTCTCACTTGTTGGACTCAAATGGTTCCAAAATAAGACACCCCATAAAAATTGTAGATCAGTTTAGAACATACTATGAAACTTTATATAATTTAAAAAATGACTCATGCACCCCTCAACCAACGAAAACAATAATTAAAAATTTTTTAGATAAGGCCACCCTACCTTCTCTGAACCCCCAACAGGTTGCTCAAATAAATATCCCTATAACTGAAATGGAAGTACAAAAGGCCATCCAAACTTCCAAACGACACTCTGCCCCAGGCCCGGATGGATATACATATAAGTATTACACTTCCTTTTCCCTATTATTGACCCCATACTTAACTAAGCTGTTTCGGTTCTGGCAGTCCACGGGAAGGGTCAAGGAGGAGGGTTTACAAGCTGTGATCACTACCCTTCCCAAACCAGGCAAACCCCCCACATCCCTGAGTAACTTCCGACCGATAGCACTGTTAAATTGTGATATTAAATTGTATGCCAAGATCCTTGCCAGTCGTCTTATGGAAGTACTTCCGGACCTCGTGGGCAGGGACCAAGTGGGTTTCATTCCGGGGCGTCAGGCCAGAGATGCCACAAGAAGGCTAATAAACCTGCTGGACATCATGGAGAGGGGGGGTGCCCCCGGTGCACTACTCTCACTCGACGCAGAGAAAGCGTTTGACAGGGTGCACTGGGGGTTCCTCAGTGAGGTCCTAGATAGGTTCCATATTATTGGAAGATTTAAGGACTCTATAATGTCCCTGTATTCATCCCCCTCAGCTTTAGTCCGTGCCTCTGGCTTCTTATCTCAAAAATTTGAGATTACAAATGGTACTCGACAGGGCTGCCCCCTCTCTCCTCTGATCTTCGCCCTGGTCATGGAACCCTTGGCATCCATAGTGCGTAACACGGCGCAGGTCTCGGGGGTGTGGGTGGGACCAATGGAACACAAAATTAATCTATATGCAGATGATGTGATATTCACATGCACTCATCTTAAACAAACTGTTCCGGCTTTAATGTCTATCCTGGAAGAATTCGCAGCAGCATCATATTATAAGCTCAACCTATCCAAATCCTCCTTTTTCCCAGTAAATATCCCAGCTAAAGAACAATTGACATTACGTCGAACGCTACCTTTCATATGGATCTCCCGATCCTTCACATATCTGGGTATCCAAATCTCTCTCACCAAATCTATAGTTAAAATAAATTCTGATTATCTAACTAAGGAATTACGCTCTCTGATACAGTCTTACTCCCCTTCGCTGCTGTCGTGGATTGCCAGAATTCAAATTACCAAAATGCTACTATTTCCGAAAATATTATATTTTCTCCGTTGCATTCCTATACGCTTCCCCAGAAAAACCCTTAACCTTCTCCAATCTATTCTGGGCAAATTTATATGGATGAACAAACCTCATAGAGTCGGTTCCTCAACGTTAACTCGGCCTACTACTTTGGGAGGTATGGGTGCCCCCAACATACAGTATTACTACAGAGCAATTAATCTGGAGATCTCACAGTTATGGTGGATCCCCAATGCTGAAGCAAATTCCTTGCCTCTGTGGCTACAAATAGAATCCTGGTATTCCCCACAAAATTCAACTCGTCTTTTGTTAGAGTCGCACCTCCTCCGCCATAGGCCCGGAAACCTCCCCCTGAAGTCCATGCAAGCAGTGCTTGAGGTTTGGTCTGGGGTCAGCCTCTTACTCCTAAAAGGCCTATATAGATACATAACACTGAGGGCTGTAGAGTGCTGTGTAGACTCTCCAGCTTTCTCCCTGGCGAAATGGCGGAGGGCGGGCGCTAAACATCTTTCGGATGTGCTGCACAATGCCAAAATACAATCATTTGCAACTCTGAAAGAAAAATATGGTCTTTCTAATGCTGACTACTTTTCTTACCTTCAACTAAAAGACCTTCTCAGAACCATAGTTATTCCAATGGAAGATACACTGTCCAGTCTCCCACAGGTTATATCCATTTTCAAGCAAACAACTGCTGCCAACAGGGGAATCTCCACTTTTTACAGGGCTATGTCAGAAATACAGGCAGAGTCTAAGCTCCCATTTATGACGAAATGGGAAGCTCTCCTCACATTCACCTCACCAGTTGAGGAGTGGTTGAAGGCATCAACACATGCTCTTTCTTATACCTCATGCCTGAACCACCATGAGCAAGCTAAGAAACTTCAATTCGGATGGTACCTGACTCCAGACAAATTTGCTAGTTTTAAAAAAACAGGCCTCCGACCTGGGATGAACTTGTGCTGGAAAAACTGTGGAGAGGTTGGAACCACTACACATGTCTGGTGGAATTGTCTGGGCATTCGCTCTTTTTGGTCACAAGTCAACCATTTGATATGTACTACTACCGGTCTTAAACTCACGTTGACTCCACAGATGGCCTTACTAGGTTTAGAGATTCAGGACTTACCTCGGGGACTGAGACCAATTATATCAAATATACTTATAGCAGCTCGTTACTGCATATCCAGGCACTGGAAAAACCCCACCTTCCCATCTATACAGGAAGTCATCTCCCAACTTAACCTGCACCTCAACTACGAACTGGTTTTGTCAACAGATACAGCTAAACGCACCAAAGTCATTAATTGGTGGGACACATGGGTGAGCTCGCAACATAATAACGTGGTAATATCCAACTAAACATACTTGTAATACGATTGGTGATGAAGTCAGTTTGACTAATGTTGTTATTTAAGACACTTCCCCTTATTCTGGGGTTCCTAGCCGACCTGCTAAATGCTCCCCCCCCCCTCTCCCCCTTCTTCCCTACCTTCCCTAAGGTTACCCTTCCTTCCTTGTTTGTCCTAAAGAAATCTGTTCTTTTTTTTGGTTATACTTTAATCTAAAGTTGTACAATTAATTATCTATGTAACAGCTTTGTTTCCATTGAACCCTTCTGTTCGGGTACACTTTTGTTCGCCTTATTTAGGTTACCGTATATACTCGTGTATAAGCCGAGTTTTTCAGCCCAAAAATTGGGCTGAAAAGTCACCCCCTCGGCTTATACACGGGTCAATACAATACGGGAATATATGTGTGGGGGCTGTGTCCGGGTGCTGGGGAGGCTGGAGGAGGCGGGGGGAGGCTGATGACTGAGCGGCCCGTCACGTGGGGCCGCTCATTAGATATGCACGGCTCCCCCCGCCCATCACAGCGGCAGGGGGAGCCGTGCATACAGCCCCCCCAGTGTATACAGGCAGCCCCCCAGTGGCACTATCCCCCCCCATCATGGAAAGAGCCCCCACACTTGGCAGAGCCCCCCCCCCCCCGTTGCTTTACCATCCAGTGTCGCCACGGGTCCTGCGCGCTGTCATCCCGGTCTCACGTGACCCGGCGCGCTGACGTCATTCCACAGCGACCGCCGGGTCACATGAGACCGGGAAGACAGCGCGGGAGGAAGGACGCGACAGCCCGCCGTGATGAAGACGCTGGATGGTAAGTTAATGCAGCGGGCGGGCGGGGGGGGGCTCTGCACAGTGTGGGGGGCTCTTTCCATGATGGGGGGGCTAGTGCCTCTGCGGGGCTGCCTGTATACACCTTGGGGCCAGCTGTATACCCCTGGGGCCAGCTTTATACCCCTGGGGCCAGCTTTATACCCCTGGGGCCAGCTGTATACCCCTGGGGCCAGCTGTATACCCCTGGGGCCAGCTGTATACCCCTGGGGCCAGCTGTATACCTCTGGGGCCAGCTGTATACCCCTGGGGCCAGCTGTATACCTCTGGGGCCAGCTGTATACCCCTGGGGCCAGCTGTATACCTCTGGGGCCTGCTGTATACCCCTGGGGCCAGCTGTATACCTCTGGGGCCTGCTGTATACCCCTGGGGCCAGCTGTATACCCCTGGGGCCAGCTGTATACCCCTGGGGCCAGCTGTATACCTCTGGGGCCTGCTGTATACCTCTGGGGCCTGCTGTATATACCTCTGGGGCCTGCTGTATATACCTCTGGGGCCTGCTGTATATACCTCTGGGGCCTGCTGTATATACCTCTGGGGCCTGCTGTATACCTCTGGGGCCTGCTGTATATACTCTGGGGCCTGCTGTATACCTCTGGGGCCTGCTGTATATACTCTGGGGCCTGCTGTATACCTCTGGGGCCTGCTGTATATACTCTGGGGTCGGCTGTATATACTCTGGGGTCGGCTGTATATACCCTGGGGCCTGCTGTATATACCCTGGGGCCTGCTGTATATACCCTGGGGCCTGCTGTATACCTCTGGGGCCTGCTGTGTACCTCTGGGGCCTGCTGTATATACTCTGGGGCCTGCTGTATATACTCTGGGGCCTGCTGTATACCTCTGGGGCCTGCTGTATATACTCTGGGGCCTGCTGTATACCTCTGGGGCCTGCTGTATATACCCTGGGGTCGGCTGTATATACCCTGGGGTCGGCTGTATATACCCTGGGGCCTGCTGTATATACCCTGGGGCCTGCTGTATACCTCTGGGGCCTGCTGTATATACTCTGGGGCCTGCTGTATATACCCTGGGGCCTGCTGTATATCCTCTGGGGCCTGCTGTATATACTCTGGGGCCTGCTGTATATACTCTGGGGCCTGCTGTATACCTCTGGGGCCTGCTGTATATACTCTGGGGCCTGCTGTATATACTCTGGGGCCTGCTGTATATACTCTGGGGCCTGCTGTATACCTCTGGGGCCTGCTGTATATACTCTGGGGCCTGCTGTATACCTCTGGGGCCTGCTGTATATACCCTGGGGTCTGCTGTATATACCCTGGGGCCTGCTGTATATACCCTGGGGCCTGCTGTATATGCCTCTGGGGCCTGCTGTATATGCCTCTGGGGCCTGCTGTATATGCCTCTGGGGCCTGCTGTATATACCCTGGGGCCTGCTGTATATGCCTCTGGGGCCTGCTCTATATGCCTCTGGGGCCTGCTGTTTATACCTTTAGGGATGCTGTATATACCACTGGGGGGGATGCTGTATACTTCCACTGGGGGGGATGCTGTATACTACCACTGGGGAGGCCTGTATACCACACTGCTGGGGGCTGTATACCTGTGCTGGGGTCCACCCTCGGCTTATACACGAGTCAATAGGTTTTCCCAGGTTTTGGGGTCAAAAGTAGGGGGTCGGCTTATACACGGGTCGGCTTATACACGAGTATATACGGTATATGTTTGAAAATGCTTTAATAAAAACACAATGATTCAAAAAAAAAAAAAAACAGTATAAGTGAGAGGGGGATGGGTGGGAACACAGTATGGGGAGTGAGGAGGGGATGGGTGTAGATACAGTATGTAGAGCGAGAAAGAGATGAAGTAATGAAGAAACAGTAGGGAATGAGAAAAATGTAAAGGAGCACAAAATAGAGACTGAACATGCATGCAGTAGAATATGAAGGCAACAACCTAAGGCAAAGTACAAGAGGGAGAGGGAAGGGAGATAGAAAATCATTGGAAGCAGCAGGCTGAGTGCCAAAAGTTAATGTAGCTGACTATAAGCAGGTAATGCTGGGGCCCCGGTCCCATGCGTATCGATGCTGTTTAGCTGCTTCGTCAGGGAGGCGTGGTCGCTAGAAGGAACATGGGGCCCATGCTTCCCATGATTTTCTATCTCCCTTCCCGCTTTGGGTCCTTTTAATTTCTGGACTATCTCCAAAAGGACAATCATGGTAGTGGGATGAGAGTTTGGTCCACTATTCTATTATTAGCAGCCTGTGCTCTTGTACCTTTGTCTTAGGTTGTTGCCTTCATATTCTACTGCATGCATGGTTTGTTTTGGCATGGCCATATAGCTCTTTGACGGTTAAAGCCTTTCTCTTTACTGGGTCAACCTTAGCTCTTGATTGTATATTTTGTATTTAGAGTGGCTTATTTTCTCCCATCGCCTTCCACGACAGCATTGGAGGATGTCGTCCACGCCCTATTGGGGGACAGGAACACAGAGGTTAAAAGCCCCTCCCCTTCCTCCGCACTCCAGTGTCTTCCTGTCCCCCTTGGGGCATGGAGATGTTCCAGTGCTGTCAGGCCGGCAGAGGCAGCATTGGGGTGTACTTACAGCCGGGCCAGGGATGGACGTCGGGGGCGGCCTCCTCCTCCTTCTCGGGGCTCCCGTGGTGGGACCATCCGGCCTTCCTGCGTCCTACGGGGCAAAGCAGGCCGTGTATTGCAACGCCGGAGGCCTGTTCAGCTCTCCGGCGTCTCCCTCCTCCAGCTGCGGTCCCTGGGGCATGCATCAGAGGTGCCGCGGAGGCACTTCCGGTTTCGGGGATGGCACTTCCTGTTTCGCGGATGGCACTTCCGGTTCCGGGATGGCACTTCTGGTTTCGGGCGGCGGCTCCTGTAAGGGCTGTGGCAGGCTGGGCGCGGCTCCAGGGAACCCAGCAGGACTTTCGCGCGCTACTGCCCGCGGCCGGTGACCAGGAGGAGGGAGGGAACAGGTGTTCCTCGTTGGGGGCACGGTACTTCTGGATAAGTACCCGCCGGAAGCTACACCCAGGTAAGGCTGATCCCTAAAACATGGAAGGTGATAGCCTTCCACCTCTGCTTCTGCAGAGCCCAGCGTTCCCCCAGCTCATGTAAGTGTTTCTGGGGGTGGTCACAAGGGGTAGAGTTATTTAAGCCCTGCACTCACACTGGGACCCCCTTCTCTTCCCTTTTTGTCTATAGGGAGACGAGGGCCGTCTGTGAAAGGGAGCAATAATGTGGCTGCGGCACAAAATGTCCCTCTTCCTACAACAAGGTGTCGGCCATGACTGACAGGGTTGTCAGGATGGACTCCCCATCCTTGCTTGAGGAGCTCCAATCCATTAGGGAAGAGGTGCAGGCTTCTATCTCGGCACTGCGGGGTTTTGCTGCAGCTTCCGGGCCTTCCCCTCCGTAAGAGAGGAAGCTCCAGGATTGTGACTCTGTGGATCTCATGGAGGCTGGCCAGAGCTCAGCGTTAGAGGACGGCGAGGATATTGCCGCTGTTGCCTCTCCTCTGTCCAGACACGAGAATCTGGACACTACTATTTTTCCACAGAGTCCATGGGTGCATTGGTGGACACTGTCCATTGTACCATGGGAGTAGAGGTGGTGGAATCCCCTTCTTCTGTGCAGGACTAAATGTTCAGAGGCCTGAAGGCTAAGCGGCTCACCCCATCCGAGTGGATTGGAGGGTGATGACTTTGTCTGGGAGGTCCCGAAGGTGGACATCCAGGTGGCCAGGGTAGCAATCAGCTGCTATTGTAAACCCATTGTGCATGCCCTTGACACACTGTTGAGGCTAAGCAGCAGGAGCCTCAGTCACGGGCTGGATGGGAGACCTCATGAGAGACCCAATGGGAATCTCTATGGAGGTCTCTATAAAGTCAATGGGACTTCTAACATGAAGGTCTATGGCAGTATTCCATTTGGGAAGCTTAGCATATAAGACCACGTTGCCTTTTGAATATTCCTCCCGGTTGAAGGACCCCCTCGTTCGTAAAATGGAGAGTTTCCTCAAAAGATCCTGGGAGGCGGCAGCTATGTCTTTAACGGTGTACATTTCCTCTACATGTGAGCAGGTCTCTCTTTAAGTGGCTCACCCAGCTGGGAGAATTCATCCTGCAGGGTACTCCCAGGAAGGAGCTTTGGACTCCATTCCACTTCGGAGACGTGCTATGGGCTTCCTGGCCGATGCCTCTGCTGAGTCGTTCCGTGTTGGCGCCAGGTGCGCAGTGTTGGCTAACACAGCTCGCAGGGCAGTGTGGCTTACAAGGTGGAATGAGGAGTTCACGTCTAAGCTCCAGCTGTGTGGCCTCCCCTTGCAAAGGGCATTGGATGACATCCTGGAAAAGGTGTCTCCCGGAACAGGAGCCCTTTCGGAGGCAGTCCTTTTGGCCTGAGCGCAGCCAACCCTCCCAGTCTAAAGGGAAGGGTAAGTCTGGTCGCTGGGCATTCCAGTATGGGAACAAGACCCGTAATATCTTGCTCCCCCAGCAGCGGCATCACCAGCCGCTCCTAAACAAGGTCGCCTTCCCCATTGCGGGGCGGCTCCTGCGGTTTCTGCCACAGTGGCAAGCGATCTCCTTGTGCCCTTGGATCCTCTCGACCATTTGGGAGGGTCTACGCTTGGAATTCGAGAGCCAGCCCCTCCGTGTCTTCGAGTCCTCTCCCTTCCTCAGGGGGACCCTCGCACGGGTTTTCTTGTCGGGTCTGCGACACATGTTGGATTCGGGTGTGGGGTCCCCGGTTCCTCCTGGAGAGGAGGGCCAGGGGCGCTACTCCAGGTTGTTGTGGACCTCCAGAACACGTATTCTCATGTCCCCATTCACCCGTCCCACAGGCGCTTTCTGCGATTCACGATCTCCGGGGCAGGCGGGACGGTCCATTCTCGGCTTAATGTGCTGCCCTTTGTGATTTCGTCAGCCCAGAGGTTACCAAACTCATGGGGGAAGCGATCACATTCATCCAGACCCAGGGGATATGTATGCTTCCCTATTTAGACGACATGTTGGTGGTGGCTCCTTCGGCAGCGCTTCTGCGCACAAAGGTCTCCAACACATTGGAGATTCTTCAGTCCCTGGGATGGGTACCCAATCTTTGGGAATTGGAACGGGTGCCTGCAACCCGACGTCAATTTTTGGGAGTCTTGCTGGCCTCCTCCAGACAGACCTCGTTTCTTCCTGCGGAATATCAGCTTTTGCGCCGCGTGAATCTGACCCGCCTCCGGGCAGGGGGGTCACCCTCCTTGCGGGAAGCAATGTCCCTGTTAGGGGCCATGATGGCCTGCATTCAGTCAGTAACATGGGCTCAGGCTCCTTCCCGACTGCTCCAGGAACACATACTGAGTTCCTGGGACAGACGTCAGGATTCCTTAAACTCGCGGGTCCGGACCCCGGGGCGGGTGGTAATCTCGCTTTCCTGGGGATGAATCCCAGACACCTTCCTGTGACCTCCATTCCCACTGATGCCAGCGGTTCCGGTTGGGGCACGATGGTAGTTCGCACACCATTCCAGGGGATTTGGAGTCGCTCGGTCAGTCGCCAGTCTTCAAACTTCTGGCAGTGGAGGAAGCGCTTCTTGCTGCAGCTCACGTTCTCCGGGGTCATCATGTCAAGGTCCTGTCAGACAATGTGACTACGGTTGCTTTCTTGCGGTACCAAGGCGGTACTCATGGCTTACACTTGCAGGGGCTGGCAAGACTGTTCTTTTTGTGGGCAGTACGCCATCTTCTCTCCTCCTCGGCAGTACTTCGGAAGGGAATGGCCAATGTACAGGCAGATTTCTTGAGCCGCACGGAGGTCCACCCTGGCGAATGGAGCCTCCATCCGGACGTGTTTCGCTCTCTCACGGACAGGTGGGGAGTCCCTTCAATCGACCTGTTTGCATCGGGAGCCAATGCCAAGGTGCCGACGTATTTTTCCCTGAGTCGGTCGGGCCATCCTCTGGGGCTGGACACCTTCGCCCATCGCTGGGACTTCCGGTTGGTGTATGCGTTTCCTCCGATCCCGCTGCTCCCCAAGACGTTGCAGAAGATTCGGGCGGAGGGGGTGACGGCTATCCTGGTGGCTCCCCTGTGGCCCAAAAGGGCATGGTACGGCGCTATCCACGACCTATGCCTGGAGGGTCCGATTCGGTTGCCCCACAACCTCGACCTGCTATCCCAGGGTCCTCTGTTTCACCCGGACCCGCAGTGGCTCAATCTGGCGGCCTGGCTGTTGAGGCCGAGATCCTGACGGCCAAGGGCCTCTCCCAAGCTGTAATCCGCACGCTTCAGCAGAGCAGGAAGCCCGTGACGAATGCCATTTACGGGAAGGTTTGGAAACGCTTTCTGTCCTGGTGTGCTCCTTCCATTCCGGATATCCATCATCCTAATGTGGCTCTCAATTTGGATTTTTTGCAGCGAGGCTTGGATTTGGGCCTTCAGCCGAGCACCCTTAAGGTCCAGGTTTCAGCTCTCGGTGCCGTGTTTGATCAGGATCTTGCTGGCCATCGATGGATCAAGCGATTTTTTACCTCTGCTTGTAGACTGCGTCCCAGGCTTCGGCCTTCCGTCCCTACTTGGGATTTGAACATTGTTCTTCATGGGCTTTCTCGGGATCCCTTTGAGCCCTTGTCTGCTGCTTCCCTTCCATCTCTCTCTCACAAGACGGCGTTTTTGGTAGCCATTACTTCGGCCAGGCGAGTTGGGGAACTGCAGGCGCTCTCGATCCAGGCGCCTTACCTCGTGGTTTCCGATGATCGCATTACGCTTCGGTTGGATCCGTCCTTCCTTCCTAAAGTTGTGTCGGATTTTCATCGGTCCCAGGAAGTGGTGCTCCCGTCCTTTTGTCATTCTCCTGCTAATGCAGCTGAGGCCGTGTTTCACACCTTGGATGTCCGTCAGTCCGTCCTCCACTATCTCCAACCGCTTCCTGGAGATTAGATCAGAACCTGTTTGTTCAGCATTTTGGGAAAAACAAAGGGAAGAAGGCTTCCAAGGCTACCATCGCTTCCTGGATCATGAAGGCGATCTGTTCGACCTACGTCGCTCAAGACTTTGCTCCTCCGGTGGGGTTGAAGGCTCATTCCACTCAGGCTGCTGCTACATCTTGGGCGGAGCGGGCTGGAGCTTCATCTGAGCAGATATGCAGAGCGGCTACGTGGTCGTCCCTCCACACCTTTTCTCGCCACTATAGGTTAGATCTGTCCTCTAGTCGGGATCTGTCCTTTGGTAGGAAAGTCCTACAGGCAGTTGTCCCACCCTGAGGAGTATCGGTGGTATTCCTCCAATGCTGTCGTGGAAGGCGATGGGAGAAAACTGAATTAGTCCTTACCGGTAATTCCTTTTCTTGGAGCCTTCCACGACAGCATCAGTTCCCCCCCTTATTGTCGATTTTTGGATTCAGGTGTATCAGGTAATCCATGTCTTCAGGTGATCTTGATAATACACTGGAGTGCGGAGGAAGGGGAGGGGCTTTTAACCTCTGTGTTCCTGTCCCCCAATAGGGCGTGGACGACATCCTCCAATGCTGTCGTGGAAGGCTCCAAGAAAAGGAATTACCGGTAAGGACTAATTCAGTTATTTTCACTGGCTGCGTTTTTACAATTAAACACTGCCTTAGTGGTTGTACATCTTTTCTCTCATCAGTTTATTTCAATGTTGCATGTATTGAATATGTTATCTCTTTATATTTTCACAAGCAGGGATCCCTCCCAACTTGGGTAACTTGTGATTTTGTATGTTGATTTTTAATTGCTTTTAATCTGTGTGTTCATGTGACCTTAATAAAATTAATTTTTTAGTATTATAATTTAACTTTACGGTGTGCCGCGATACTTGTCAATTCCTTCTCTTCCGTTCCTACTATGCTTCATTGACAAGCGGTACCCCTTCAATAATTGTCACTTTACTTGCTGTGCACCCACTCTTTGTGTCATTGTAGGCTTGTCGGAAGAGATGAGTCTTCAGGTTTCGTTTCGAGGGAAGAGTCAAGGATTACCCTAAGGCACCTAGCGTGATTTCTCATTATTTTAAATAGCTCAAAAAAACGTTTTTGTGAATTTTTTGTGACTTGCCTCTTTATTACCAGCTGGCCACTTTTCTCCAGTTCAAAGGAGATCCCAATGTCTAAGCTGTAGATGCTTGTCAGGTGGATTAGTGAACTGATGTCTCGTTCATTTTTTGCATACAGCTTGATGTCATCCATGTAGAGCAGTTGGCTGATGGTGCTTCCACTCTTGAACTTGTATCCATAGCCAGACTATGTTATTATCTGACTGAGGGAGTTCAAGACTATGTAGAACAGCAATGGGGACAGTGCGTCACCTTGCTATATAGCGCATTTGATGGACACTTGCGCTAGTTGTCTTGTCATCTTGAGTTGACTTACAGGGTTGTCCTCCATAACCCCATTGAGTTTGAGGAAGGTTCTTCATTTCCTTTTGATATTGTAGAGTGCCAAGCATTCACAGATCCATGTGTGTGCCATTGAGTCATAGGCTTTCCTGTAGTCAATCCAGACTATGCTGAGATTGGTCTGTCTGATTCTTGGGTCTTGAGCGACTGCTCTGTCTACTAAGAGCTGGTGCTTAGAGCCTCTGGTGTTGTTCCCAATGCCTTTCTGAGCTAGATTCATGTACTGATTCATATGGTTCTATAGCCTAGTGGCTATGATGCCTAACAGGAGTTTCCATGTCATTGTAAGGCAGGTTATTAGTCGTTAGTTGGATGGAATTGTTCCTTTGTGGAGATCCATTATGATCAGCACTGTTCCTCCTTGTATTAGCCAAGCTGGGTGGTGGTCTGCTTCTAGCAGTTGGTTCATCTGTTTTGCCAGGCGTTCATGTAACGCTGTTAATTTCTTTAGCCAGTTGGTGTGGATCATATCTGGGCCAGGTACTGTCAAGCTCTTCATGTTCTTAACAAACTTTTTTTATGTCTGCTTTAGTAATGGTGATTGGTTTTTGTTCTAGGTGGTTACTATGTTTCATTTTCAGATCTTGCAGCCACTTTGCCCTGGTGTTATGTGTTTTTCCTTGTCCCATATGTTCCTCCAGTATTGTTCAGTCTCTGCTATTGGTGGAGTTGCTGCCTCTGTGCTGTTACTCTGCAACTGGTAGAACTCTTACAGAGCATTTATCTTCTTGGTCTCGGCTACTCTAGTGTGTCACCCTAGTCTTGCAGCAAGTGCTGTAAACCTTTGTTTAGAAGTTTTAGTAGTGATGGAAGAACTCACCGATGTTCGGCTTTGGCGGACTTGCATGGACTGTTTTTATTTAAAGTCCGAGTTCAGGGCCGAACGTGACTCGGACTTGAGGCTGAACTCCAAACTTGGACTTTAAAGTTATAGGATAAGGACGGGGGGTAGTAAAATTAAAGCAAATAGTTACTAACCCCTTTCCGACCTTTGACGTTGTGGAGTGTCATAGGTTGCGGTGACTTCCTGACCTTTGATGTTACACAACGTCATGGCGGGATCGTGGCACCGTTGCTGCGGTAACCGCCACCGCGCCTTGGTATTTTGTGATTCTTATCATAAATACCAGAGTTTGATGTCGGGGGAAGGGAGGGGGGTTTAATTCCATTCCACGCCCCCATGATTGCTGTGATTGTCTGTTGAACAGCAAATCCAAGTTATTGTCACTCCAGCTATGAAAGGGGCTGCCATAGCCCTTTGCATAGGATGGAGCGCAGAAGGAGGTGGGTATTTCCCCCTCCACCACTGATGAGTGATCACTCCCACAGCTGAAGTAAGGTGGTGGTGCAGGCCGTGTGTACCCACCTGCCTGCCCACTTCTGTCGCTGCTCCTTCCCTGCTCCCTCCCTGCTCCCTGCATAGAGATCAGACTTTGCTGAAGCGTGTGACATCGATCGCTATGCGATTGCTGTGCCCTGGCTCTGTGTCACCCCCCAAGTGCTGTGATCTTACCGATCACAGCACTTAGGGTACGGGGAGAGGGAGCGCACAGTGTCTTACCTCTCCCCGTGGTGAATGGCTCATCGTAATGTAGTGCCATGACATCTGGTCACCTGACCCTAGCCTCAGAGATCATGTGATCTCTGAGACTTGGGTTTGTCACAGTGATGGTGCACTGTATGGCAATGATCTGCCATAAAGTGCACCATCAGTGAGACCCCAGAGACTGCAGCAAGGGTTCAAGCATCCTCTTGTAGTCTGTGGGGTCATAGTGATGGTGCACTGTATGACAATGATGTGCCGTACAATGCACCATCACTATGACCCTAGAGACTACAACAAGAGGACGCTTGATCCCTTGCTGCAGTCTCGGGGGTCACACTGATGGTGCACTATATGGCAGATCATTGCCATAAAGTGCACCATCAGTGCAACCCCAAAGACTGCAGGAAGAGAACTCTTGATCCCTTGCTGCAGTCTCTGGATGTAGCAGAGGCAATCGAGTGCCTTGGGACCATCATTGTGGACTACATTGGAGGGTAAAATAAAGATGGAGTCTAAATTTGTGTTTGTTTGTTTTTTTTCTAATAAAAGGATTTTTCTCCGTGTGGTGTATTTTTTTTTTTTTATACTATTTTACTAGAGGTTCCTAATGGCCAGGTCTAACATTGGTCTGACTCCGCCAATAAAATGCTGGTATTAACCCCTTTATTACCCAGTTTGCAAACGGCACCAGGGCAACTGGAAGAGTCTGGATACAGCGTAGAAAATGGAGCTTCAATGAATGCGCCATCTTCTGGGGCAGCTGCAGTTCACAGCATGGGGGGCCCAGAACGCTTGGGTCTCTCCATGCTAAGGATTCCAGCCCCCAGCTGCCTAGTTGTACATTGCTGGCAACCAAAATACAGCAAAGCTCCATGTCGTTTATTTATTTTTTTTCCAAATTATTTCTATAAATGAAAAAAAGTCGGGCTTCGCTGTATTTTGGTTGCCAGCCAGGTACAACTAGGTGACTGGGGGTGAGTTGCAGTCTGTAGCTGCCAAGTTGTACCTGGCTGGCAACCAAAAATATAGCAAAGCCCCATGTATTTTTTTTTTTTTTTAATTTCTACAAATAAAAAAAAGTCATGGAGCTTCGCCGTAATTTTTAGTTGCCAGCTAGGGACTGGAATCCTCAGCGTGGAGAGACCCAAACGTTCCGGACCCCATGCTGAGAACTGCAACCCACAGCCACCCCACAAAATAGCGCATTCATTAGAGGCACCATTTTCTGGTGCTGTACCCTGACTCTTCCAGTTGCCCTGGTGACGGTGGCAAACTGGGTAATAAAGAGGCTAATGCCAGCTTTGTATTGGCAGCTGGCACTAAGCCCGAGATTCATAATGTCTGGCCAATGGTAGACCCGGCCATTAGGAATTTCTAGTAAATGGTAAATAATACGCATGTACTCAGAGAAAAATAATTTTATTAGAACAAAAAACAAACATCTCTCAACTAAATTATTATTACTCCCACATAAACTCCCCCACGATCCTTCATCCAGAGTCTGCAGGGTAAGAACAAGCATCCTCTCCCTGCAGAGTCTGCCATCACACTGACCGCAGGGACTCCGTGAATGATGTCAACCACGGCAGTCAGAGACTGCTACAGGGGAGTAGTGATGTCACTAGCTGAGTCACCAGGGCTCCCCATGGCAGCAAACTCAAAATGTTGTCACTTGTGGGTGGGTTTCTGCTGTTAAGCCACATCAGGGGCTTTCCAAACAGGACAGGACACCATCCAAACAGTGGTTTTCCACCACATATGAGGTATCGGAGTACTCAGAAGTAATTGCCCAATAAATTTTAGGATCCACTTCATCCTGTTACCCTTGTGAAAATGAAAAAATTGAGGCTAAAAGAACATTTTTGTGGAAGAAAAGAAAAGTACTTTTTCATTTTCACGGCTCAATGTATGAAGCACCTTGAGGGTTCAAAATGCTCACTGCACATCTTGATAAATTCCTTGGGGGTCTAGTTTCCAAAATGTGGCTGCTTGTGAGGGAGCTCCACTGTTTAGACACACAGTGGCTTTCCATACGCGACATGGTGTCTGCTAACGATTGGGTCATTCCATGTCAAGTGATCCAAAAATGAATATTTTTTTTCCCTGACGTCCTCAGATTTTTAAAAAATTTTTTCTATCTGAAGAACAACTTTATCTAATTACAAAAAAAAAGTTTTGAATTTTTTTCTTTATCTGTTAATTTTTTACAGATTTTTAAAGTTTTAAAAAAGTGCGAATTTTGGCCTGGTATGGCTTTACATTTTCTATCATATCTCGGGCTAGAAATAAGATAGAGAAACAAAATAAACACCAATCTACTCAGAACTGTCCAGGCTTTCATCAGATATGTCACAAGAGGATATTTGTTAATATTTTACCCATGTGATCGCAAGCGCAAAACTTTAAAACGCATTTCCGAAAAATCGGCGCGCTTTAAATATTTCAAAAACTGCCCATGTGTCTGCTGTGCTCTTAGCCACATCTGTACCAAATTTCAAGTTGGGATCGCAATGGGATCATATTTTAACATATTTTACTAGTAAGAGCGTCAATGGGTCATTCCATATCAAGTGATCTAAATATGAATATTTTTTTTTACCTGACGTCTTTAGATTTTTTTTTTTTTTTTCCTTTATGAAGTACTACTTTAGTTAATTACAAATTAAAAGTTTGGAATTTTTTTCTTCATCAGTTAATTTTTTACAGATTTTTAAAGTTTAAAAAAAGGGTGAATTTTGGCCTGGTACGACTTTACATTTTTTTATCTCAGGCTAGAAATAAGATAATGAAGTGGGAGAGGCATCATTTTACTCAGAACGGTAACAGCTTTCATTTGAGATGTTACAAGACTATGTTTCTTTATATCAAATTCAAACTATTGACGGGCAATTGTGAAAAAATGACTGATTGTGTTCTTGGTGACTTTTGAATTGACACTATAATAGTTAAATATTTTGCACTTAGGTCCAATGAATGCGTCCATGGGGTCAAGCTGGGACAGAGTCATCACAAATTAGCCTTATTTGCAGATGACCTGCTACTTTACATCTCCCAGCCCCTGGTCTCCATCCCTTCGGTCTTAATGGAGTTTGAACAGTTCGGACAATTGAGCAACTTTAAAGTGAATTGCTCCAAAACCGAGGCACTCAATATTTCTTTGCCTGGAGAATTGGTTTCTCATCTATCTAAACAGTTCCCATTTAAATGGAAAGTAGAAGCCATTAAGTACTTGGGAGTCCTTATACCAAAAGATCTTAAACAAATATTCAATTTAAATTATCAACCCCTTTTGACTAACGCGGAATCGGCATTTACCTCCTATAGACAATTAAAGCTATCCTGGTTCGGGAGAATAAACGTAGTCAAGATGGATGTCTTGCCCCGACTCTTATATACTTTTCAGACAGTTCCTGTTCTATTGGATAGAGGTTTCCTCTCCAAAATGCAATCTATGATCCTTAGATTTGTCTGGGGGGGCAAGAGGTCCAGATTGCGAATGAATATCCTATCCTTGCCCGAGACCAGAGGAGGGGTTGGACTACCCAACATACGAGCGTACTTTGAGGCTTCCTCTCTTGTTAGAGCTCTAGATTGGCATTATCATGCGTCCTCCAAGAAATGGGTAGGGGTGGAGCAAGAGGGTTTGGGGATTCCGCTGAAACACCTGCTTTGGATTTCCCCTAAAGACTCCACAGACCTAGTACCTTTGACAGACATGACCAGAAACACCTTGAAGGTATGGCACCTAGTGACGAAAACCCTCCGCTTAAACGACAGACTTAGCCCTTTGACTCCCCTTTTTTCCAACCCATCTTTCCCACCCAGATTTGACAGGCAGAGATTTTTATGTTGGCGGATTGTGGATGACACCCGAGTAGGACAGACTCTGTCCAGTGGTGGTTTGCCCCCGATGGCAGAGCTACAACTCAAAGAACCTACGAGACCTCTTAAGTGATTCGAATTTCTCCAATACAGAGCATAATTATATTCAGCTGACCACTCTTGCAGGGTAAGATTGACGCCCAACGTATTGGAGAGGTTATTCCAACTGGAGGCTCCACCGAGGCGCAAAATATCATTTCTATACCAGGCCTTAGGGTCCATGAGAGAGCAGGGCACCCTTTACTTCCAACGTGCTTGGGAGAGGGAATTGGGGTGTAGCATTTCAGAAGCTAATTGGCAGAAATGCTTTATATTTACTCACTCACTAGCTAGCGCTTGTTCTGCACAAGAAAGAAGCTATAAGCTGCTCACTAGATGGTACTTGTGCCCGACGACACTCCGGAACATGTTCCCTGGAACCCCTGATACCTGCTGGCGCTGTGGGGAAGAGAAGGGTACAATGATACACATTTGGTGGAGTTGTGGGGAAATCCGGCGGTTCTGGTCTGAGGTTTTCAATGCATACGCCCGGATAACAGGTAAACAAGCCGAATGCTGCCCAGAATCGGCAATGTTATCCATTTTTTCCAGGTCCTATTGGGCTACAGAAGAGGGATATTCTCCGCTTTTGCATCTCGGCTGCTCGTGCTGTGATCCCGAGGTTCTGGAAATCAAGCCGGCTCCATCTCTACTTGATTGGTTCAAAGAATTGATGGACACATATCGAATGGAGGAGCTCGCAGCTGATGCGTCGGGATCTCGGAACAAATTCTTAGGGATTTGGGTTGAATGGATTCTTTTTCACGACTCTGCAGAATTTAGGAGTATCTTTTCCAGCACAGATAATATGGCTCGACCTCTGGCTGATGGGGAGCCAGTGGGATGAGTACCCTTTCTCCTTCCCATACCTCACCCGTCCCCCCCCCCTCCTTTTTTTCTTTTTTTCTTACGTGGCTTTTCTTTCCCAGTATAACTTTTTCTAATGGTTTTTGTTTCTCTTCTCTCTCTCTCTTCTTTTCTATCTCTCTTTTCTTCCCATCTGATACATTCAGTCTAGGTATTTCCTTTCTACGCCTATACCTTCAGAATTCTAGTGAACATTAGACAGGTATCGAAAACTCTGAGCTGTGAGTAGATCATTAATATTTCGGCCTTCCTTTCCGGTCACACCAGTCGCTAGACTATTCCAACTAGGCCTCAACGGGTAATGACCCACTTACGTGGTCAACCTGTTAGAAGGGGCCAAGTAATAAAAATCATTCTGCTGGGGCTGCTTGTCCCCTTGACATCAGAACATCTCAAAACCCTGAGAAAGGTTGTATACTTGAGTGTTTGGAATTATATTTAGATTGTAGTATATATTGCACCAGAGATAAGCGCAAAAGTAAATTTGCAGCTTATCTTAAAGTTACTAATAACTTTGTGAATTCTCTTTTTGTATATTTTATATGTCTCAAGATTTTGTTAAAAGATTGAATGTATGTCTTTCATATGTTTTTTCAAAATTTAATAAAAATGAGATTAACCATAGTTAAATATTTTAAAATATGATCCCATCACGATCCCAACTTGAAATTTGGTACAGATGTGGCTAAGAGCATAAAAGACACATGGGCAGTTTTGGAAAATTTTTATTAAAATGTTTTTTTCGGAAATGCGTTTCAAAATGTTGCGTTTGCATTCGCATAGGTAAAAAATTAAAATTAACAAATATACTCTTGTGACATATCTGGTGAAAGCCTGGACAGTTCTGAGTAGAATGGTGTTTATTTTGTTTCTCTATCTTATTTCTAGCCCGAGATAAAAAAATTTAAAGTCGTACCAGGCCAAAATTCACCCTTTTTTTAAACTTTAAAAATCTGTAAAAAATTAACTGATGAAGAAAAAAATCCCAAACTTTTAATTTGTAATTAACTAAAGTAGTACTTCATAAAGGAAAAAAAAAAAAAAAATCTAAAGACGTCAGGTAAAAAAAAATATTCATATTTAGATCACTTGATATGGAATGACCCATTGACGCTATTAATAGTAAAATATGTTAAAATATGATCCCATTGCGATCCCAACTTGAAATTTGGTACAGATGTGGCTAAGAGCAAAGCAGACACATGGGCAGTTTTTGAAATATTTAAAGCGCGCCGATTTTTCGGAAATACGTTTTAAAGTTTTGCGCTTGCAATCACATGGGTAAAATATTAACAAATATCCTCTTGTGACATATCTGGTGAAAGCTTGTATAGTTCTGAGTAGAATGGTGTTTATTTTGTCTCTCTATCTTATTCCTAGCCTTAGTTATGAGGAGAAACGTAAAGGCAGGCAACAGCGAAATTCACACTTTTTCCGAACTTTGAAAATCATTTAAAAAAAAAATAAATTTTTTAAAAAATTTTTCTCTTCACATTTTGCATTGTCTGACATGCTGTTATCAAATAACAAAATCTCAAAAGAATTAAAAATATAGAGGTAATAATCATTGGTTCACTTGACATGGAATGACCCGATTGCAGATAATTTTACTCTTGAAACGTCAAATGTAGCTCTTTCCATTCGTAGCCTTGTCGTGCACCCAAACAGTGGTTTTCTGCCACATATGAGGTATCCGTGTACTAAGGAGAAATTGCTCAACAAATTTTAGGATCCATTTGATACTGTTGCCCTTGTGAAAATGAAAAAATTGTGGCTAAAAGAACATTTTTGTGGAAGAAAAGTATTTTTTTATTTTCATGGCTCAATGTTATAAAATTCTGTGGAGCACCTGGTGATTCAAAGTGCTCATGGGACATCTATATAAATTCCTAGGATGGTCTAGTTTCCAAAATGGGGTCATTTGTGGAGGGTTTCCACTGTTTAGGCACATCAGGGACTCTGCAAACACTACATGTTGTCAGCTAACGATTCCAGATAATTTTCCATTTAAAAAGTCAAATGGCGCTCCATCCCTTTTGAGCCGTAACGTGCGCCCAAACAGTGATTTTCAACCACATAGGGTATTGGAGAGATAATCAACAGATTTTAGGGTCCATTTTCTCCTGTTACCCTTGTGAATATGCAATATTTGAGGCTAAAGTAAAGGTGTAATAATAATTTTTTTTCCTTCCAGGTTGCTTTAGTTCCTATAAGGCACTTGGAGCGTTAATAATCTTCTTGAAAGTGGTTTTAAGTAGCTTGTGGGGTGCAGTTTTTGGAATGGTGTCACTTTTGGGTGTTTTCTGTCATTTCAAGCTTGGTACCAGCTGACATTACAAAGCTGGTATTAACCCCTTTATTACCCAGTGTGCCAGCTCCACCAGGGCCGTTTGAAGAGTCTATGAATGGGCAATTTCCTGGGGCAGCTGCAGGCTGGAATTCGCAGAAGGGAAGAGGGAGTAGATTTCATGACACGTGACCACATTTTTTGCTTCAAATTCTTTTTCTATTCTCCTATTCTGAATTTAGGTAAGTCCTAAGGTGCAGAGCATATTTTGGTCTACAACCCCTGGCAAAAATTATGCAATCACCTGGATCGGAGGATGTCCATTCAGTTGTTTAATTTTGTAGAAAAAAAAGCAGATCACAGACATGGCACAAAATTAAAGTCATTTCAAATGGCAACTCTCTGCCTTGAAGAAACACTAAAACATAGTTCGGATTTCAATCCAATTGAAAATCTTTGGTGGAAGTTGAAGAAAATGATCCATGACAAGGCTCCAACCTGCAAAGCTGATCTGGCAACAGCAATCAGAGAAAGTTGGAGCCAGATTGATTATAGGTGGGTTTACACGTCGCAATATCGGTCCCATATCGTATCCAATGACGCGGGAGCGCGCTTTTTGAGCGCTCTTTTCCCTGCATCGCATCGCCGGTTTACACAGCGCGATATTGGATACAACGTCCCTACGATGTGTACGCCCCCAACCCAGGAACGACCATTTAACATGGGAGTGTATGGGTGACGTGGCAGTACACATCGGAGTTGGGCTGTAACACAGCACGATCCGGCTCCAATCTCCATTCAATATCGGAGCATTGAATAGCACGCTCATTCAATCCCCGATATCGCATTGACATCGTTCCTGCATCATATTGGACGTTCACACCATACAACGCAGGAACGATATCGGCTCCAACGATCGAACCACGTGACTTTTCATTGAAATTGGACTCCGATATCGCAACGTGTAAACCCACCTTGTGAGTACTGTCTGTCACTCAGTAAGTCCATGCCTCAGAGACTGCAAGCTGTTATAAAAGCCAGAGGTGGTGCCACAAAATACTAGTAATGTATTAAGTGTTGTTTTGTTTGTTTGACATGATTCCATAATTATTTCCTCAGAATTGAGTGAATCCATAATTTTTCCCCCTGCTTGGTCTACAAAAGTATCCCTGGCTAGCAGATTTTTTTTTTCAAGATTTCTTTTAGTGTTTCTTCTAGGTAGAGAGTTGCCATTTGAAATGACTTTAGTGTTGTGCCATGTCTGTGATCTGCTTTTTTTCTACAACATTAAACAACTGAATGGACATCCTCCAAGCCAGGTGATTCCATAATTTTTGCCAGGGATTGTAGTTCCGAGGGATAAAAACCTCAATATATTTCTTTATACATGCATTTCCAAACCCCTGGTTATTCGGTTTGCTTACAGATTTCTTGTTGAATAGCAAATCCATTATTTTGGCAAGAGGTACAAGTTTAGTGTTTTCTCCAAAAATGTAGATTTCATGATGCAGCTGCACTTTGTAATGGAACAAGCAGATCAAAATCTTTTGAAGATTCGCCAATGGACCGTCCTGTTCTGGAGGATAGTGTCACTGGCAAATGAGGCAGTCAATCTTGGATACTGCAGCTCTTAAAAGTACACCAAATGATATTAACTTGTTACATATATTGACTATATAAATATTTTGGGATTTCTAAGGTTACAATTGTCAGCTTGGTTCACATTTATCCACTGCTCTACACAGAGCACTTGCATCTCGCCTGGAATGGTCTGGAAAGAGAATCTGCTGCTGTATCTGATGTATATGCACTAATCTAATACTAAAAGGAGAAAAGTGAAAAAAAATTTTCTAGAATGCCAACAAGCCATAATCTGTAATCTTCTATTTACCAAAACAGGCGGCAGCTCATGTGAAATATTTTCAGCAATTAGTTCTTATTTCATTGTATAGCGGTTTTCTTTTAATGAATAAAGCACCTTCCACCCCAGACTTCTCCTACACACTTATGACTCTATCTGTCCCCCACCCTCACTCCAGTGCTGTTTCCATTGGAGTTTACCTGAAAGATGTGTGCACATAGCTTTATAGAATTCATAAATCCAATCTGTATACTCAGTACATTGTGTCTGCACTTGCTGACAGCTGCTGAGCTCCGTGGTTGGCTGCGTATTGCAGTCAATAACTGAGATGTAGACTTAATCTCAGCGGCGTTTTATAACAAACTTCGTCTAGGGACAAGGCTTTCTTGAAAAATGATGACATTTCTATGGGTGAAGTGGGATATTATTTAAATGTGACCAACTCTCCAAAAATATTATTCTGTAATTTTTAATTGAATATAAAGTTTTGTACGCGTCAATTTGTATATAATAATACTGTACATTTGGCTATTTTCCCGGTCAGTAGAAGATGCGTGAGAATGTAGCTGAAGACAAGGGTTTCAAATAAGGAATTATACCATATGTTTTCCCAGGAGACAGACATATTTTAATTTCCGAATTTGTTTTTTAATTTGCATTACAGTCTAGCTCCAAGTTGATTACTTTTAACCTTGGTTGTGCAAAAATCTCTTTTGAGTTAGAACCAACAAAGCAGTATGGTTTATTTCTTTAGGCTAATGTTTGACCATTGTGTGATTAATGTACGATATCTCCGAATAATGTGTGTGGTTTCATACTATCTAACCCCGGGTGGGGTTTCTCACCTTACAGGGAACCAACCAGGAGGGTTTAAGACTATAAAGTGAAGCCAGTACCTTACAGGCTCTGGGATGCTGAGTGCAATCATACCTTTCCTTCAATGATTACATGTATGGTTGCAGAGAAAAGCGTTATCAAACACTCTCAGTGGCCACAATGCTGATACTGAAAGTGTAGAATGAGTCTTCAGTGATGCAGTTGAAGATAGATCTTATGATGAGTATGCAAGACAGATAGCTTGGTTGATCCAATTGGTGAACGTATTCCTAATTGCCTTCTTGTCCTTAATTTGTCCTGAGGGCTGAATGAATACATTTCGTTCAATCCTGCAACCATTGATTTGTTGGAGGTAGTAAAAAACACCCTACGAACAATGAGGGTGTTTTAGGTATCTTCTTTTGTATTGAAAGAATTTGGGCAGAATGAGGGTAGCACAATATCCTGACTTCTATGAAAGTGTGAGACCACCTTGGGTAAAAAGGAGGGATCTAAGCAGAGGATAATGCTATCTGCAGTAACTGTCAAGTAGGGCTCTTGCATTGAGAGGGTCTGCAGCTCTCCTACTTGTCTAGTAGAAGTGATCGCTACCAGGAAGACAGTTTTAAGAGTAAGATTTTTTTAACTAATAGATGATAAAGGTTCAAACAGATCTTTGGTTAGACTGTTAAGTACCAGATCTAAATACCATGGGGGAATCTGCCTGGGAAATCTAGGGTGGATTCTAGCTGCTGAGGTCATGAAACCCATTATCCAGCGATGACTAGCTACGTTTTGGTCAAAAAAAGAGCTTTAAAGCTGACACCTGTAGCTTCAGGGTGCTAGGTGTAAGACCTAGGTCAAGTTCCAAAATCTGAGCAATGTCAGGATGAAAGGGAATAGGAATATTCAGAGAACACCAGTAAAAGAATCTCTTCCAAGCCTTGCCATGAATTGCATTTGTCACTGGCTTCCTACTCTTCTGGAGAGTTTGAATCACTTCATCTGAAAGCCCTTTAGCTCTTACGATTCTGGGTTCAGCAGCCAGGCCGCAAGGTTCAACCTGTGAAGGTCTGGGTGTAACAGGGGACCCGGGTGAAGGAGATAGTCTTTGTGGGATAGAGGTAGTGGACCTTCTTGAGCCATGTCCCTCAGAGGGCTGTACCAGCTTCTTCCCAGCCACATGGAAGCAATTAGAATTGTGGTGACCTGATCGGACCGTTCTTCTGCAATGTCCTTGTTAGAATCAGGATCGGTGGGAAGGCATAGGCCAAGTCGAACAGCCAAGGGTGAGAGAAGGTGTCTATTCTCGTTCTCATCGAGAGAGACTTCTAATAATTGAACATCTGCCAGATTATACTCTGATATAGCAAGATTTTCTCACAGAATTTTGTTACGGTTTTTAAAGAATTTAAAGCCATTTCATTTTCAACAGAAGTTGTTAATTTCCTTAACCCCTTCATGACCCAGCCTATTTTGACCCTAATATGCAAATTGAGTCTGTGGTGCCTCGGTTAAGAGTCTCAAACACAAGACTAGCCAGATATCCCTCCAGGGAAGGACCCACCCAAGGGGTGGCTCCTTGCGGAGAACACCATAACTACCATATTAAGTGGCCTTTTCAGTCAATATCCAGCTCATTTTACGAGTTGAGATATGACAAGGGAATACCAAGGCCAGGTATCCATCCACAGACAGCTGTTTCGGGTCTTGCCCCTCATCAGTGTGGAGTAGGATTTTGCTAGGTGGGAGCAAGGCCTAGCAGATCAACAACCTATTTTGACCCTAATGCCTGGCCATTTTTTGCAATTCTGACCAGTGTCCCTTTATAACGTAATAACTCTGGAACGCTTCAACGGATCCTAGTGATTGAGATTTGTTTTCTCATGACATATTGGGCTTCATCTTAGTGGTAAATTTAGGTTTTTGCGTTTATTTGTCAAAAAATCGGAAATTTGGTGAAAATTTAGCAATTTTCAAATTTTGAATTTTTATTCTGTTCTGTTTATGATAAAATTAGAGCTGTAGCTGAATACCTCTTGATTGTCTACAACGCTGTGATGATCTGTGATTAATTTACCTGTTTTTGGCACCCAATTTCGTATGTACGGTCGCTTATGTGATGTCTTTTTTTGTGTATATTATATACCAAACTAACTGTGCATAATATTATGTATGTTTCCAGACAAACATCCATATAGCTAGATCTATTGTAATTGCCAAAGTCACCAATATATATTTTAAATAGAGGTTTATTTTGCTCTGTGTAATAGCTCTTACTCCTAATGTACTTCCACCTTGAATACCCACCCGGGCTCTGGGTAAACTGTATGATGTGTGTGGCAGAGGGAAAATGGTTTTAATTATTTTTAACACGCATTAAGGTTTTTTTCTGTCTTGCACTAAATAAATATTTGTTTTTCACCTGCATATTGGCTGTGCGCACTTCATACAGAAACTTTCTTCTTCCCCTTTGCAGTATACTTGCTTCTGTGTTGCAGCACCCATTTTTACCTCCAACCAGGCAGTGCGCTCTCTCACCACTCTCGATACCTCATATGTGGTGATAAACCACTGTTTGGGCACACGGCAAGGCTCGAAAGGGAAGGAGCGCAATTTGACTTTTGAATGGAAAATTAGCTCCAATTCTTAGCAGACACCATGTCGCGTGTGGCGAGCCCCTGTGTGCCTAAACATTGGAGCCCCCACAAGTGATCCCATTTTGAAACTAGACCCCCCAAGGAGCTTATCTAGATACATAGTGAGCACTTTCAACCCCCGGGTGCTTGACAAATTGATCCGCAAACATAGAAGTACTATTTTTTTTTTTTTTCTTCACAATGTTTTTTTAGCCCCAATTTTTTCATTTTCACATGGGGAACAGGATAAAATGGATTCTAAAATTTGTTGGGCAATTTCTCCTGAGTACACAGATACCTCATGTGGCAGAAAACCACTGTTTGGGTGACAGCTGGGCTCTGAAAGGAGGTAGTGAGATTTTGAAAACGCAGATTTTGATGGCATGGTCTGTGGGTGTAATGTCCTGTTTGAATAGCCCCTGATGTGCCTAAACAGCGGAAACCCCCCAACAATGACAACATTTTGAGTTCACTGCCACGGGAAGCCCTGGTGACTTAGTGAGTGACCTCACCACTCCCCGTGTCAGTCTCTGACTGCCGCGGGTGATGTCACTCCGAGTCCCTGCGGTCAGTGTGATGGCAGACTCTGCATGGAGAGGACACTTGTTCTCTTCCTGCAGACTCTGGATTAAAGATTGTGGAGGGTTAAGTGGGAGTAATACTGATGGGATGGTTTGTAATATGATGTTGTGTTTTTTTGTTTCTAATGATTAAAATTATTAGTTTCATGGATGATGTTGGGAATTATTTACTATTTACTATAGATTCCTAATGGTGGGGTCTAACATTAACCCGACATTATGAATCTTGGGCTTTTAGGGCTAGCTGCCAATAAAAAAGCAGGAATTAACCCCTTGTTTACCCAGTTTGCGACTGGCATCAGGGCAACTGAAAGAGTCTGGGTACAGCACCAGAAAATGTTGCCTCTAATGAATGCGCCATTTTCTGGGGTGGCTATGGGTTGCAATTCGCAGCATGGGGGGCCCATAATGTTTGGGCCTGTCCACACTGAGCATTCCAGCCCCCAGCTTGTACCTGGCTGGCAACCAAAAATATTGTGAAGTTCCACATCTTTTTTAGTTGTAGAAATAATTTAAAAAAAAAAGACGTGGGCTTCGCCATATTTTTGTTTGGTAGCCAGATACAACTTGGCAGCTACGGACTGCCACCCACTCCCAGCTGCCTAGTTGTACTTGGCTGTCAACCAAAAATACAGCGAAGCCGTTTTTTTTTTTTTTTTTTAATCTTTATTTTTTTCATAGAATTTGGAGAAGAAAAAAAATGACATGGAGCTTCGCCATACTTTTTATCCAGAGAGATGCAACTAGGCAACTGGGGGCTGGAATCCTTAGCATGGAGAGTCTCAAGTGTTCTGGGCTGTGGAATTGCAGCCCACAGCCGCCCCAGAAAATGGTGCCATTTTCTGAAGCTGTAGCTAGACTCTTGCAGTTGCCCTGTTGCCGGTGGCAAACTAGGTAATAAAGGGGTTAGTGCCAGCTTTTTATTGGCAGCTGGTTCTAAGCCCGAGATTCATAATGTTGGGCCAATGTTAGACCCAGCCATTGGGAATATCTATTAAATAGTAAAAAAAAATACACCACACAAAGTAAAATCTATTTGTTAGAAAAAAAAACACAAACAAAATTCGGACTCCATCTTTATTAACGTTCGTAGTCCAAAACGATGGTCCCATGACGCTCGCCTCTGCTACATCCAGAGACTGCAGCAAGCGATCAATTGTCCTCTTGTTGCAGTATCTGGTGTCAGTGTTGATGCTTTGTATGGCAGATCATTGCCATACAGTGCAGCATCACTGTGCAAGCCCAAGACTCAAGCCCAAGTCTCACCAGCCTCAGAGATCACATGATCTCTGAGGCTTGGCACATAGCGGATCATTGTTCCTGAGCGTCAGATCGCTTCAATGCAGCCTGATCTTCATTGGGGAGATCAGGCTGCAGAGATGCGATCTGATAGCCCAGGCACAGTGATCACATAACGGATGCTGTGCCCAGGCTGTCAAATTGCTTCTCTGCATCCTGATCCCCCTGCAAGGAGATCAGGCTGCAGAGAAGTGATCTGACAGCCTGGGCACAGTGATCCTTTTGGATCACTGTGCTGGGGCGTCAGATCCCTTCTCTGCAGGCTGATCTCCTTGCAGGGAATCAGGCTGCAAGAAGGGATCTGACACCCTGGGCAAACAGCGATCCGTTATTTCGGATCACTGTGCAGGCATTCAGGATCACTTCTCTGCAGCCAGATCTTCTTGGAGGGAGTTTGGGCTGCACAGAAGCAGCGGTGGGCAGCGGGCAGAATCAGGTGGGCAATTGTGCCCTGCCGAGCTGCCATGCTGATTGATAAGGCTGATGGGAGTGATCATAGATCATCACCTCCCACCACCACCCACCATCATTTGATCATCCACCTCCCCTCACATCATGCCCTGGTGTTCTGTGATATGAATCACAGAACACCGGAGCCCGATGGCGGTTATCGCAGGCCACAGTAACCGCCATGATGTTGTGGGACTTCACAGGTCAGGAAGACACCGACTTTTATGACGTCCCACAATGTCATAGGTCGGGAAGGGGTTAAAGGGGTTTTCCCACGAACAAAATTAATTTAAAAGTTAATTTTACTCAATAGATCTTGGAATAATATTAATTTCCACAATTGGATTTGTTTAAAAAAATTGTTTCTGGGATCACAAATAATTCTTTCTTTGAGGTAAAACATTTTTTACAAACAAGCAGAGAAATGTTTTACCCCCTAAAAAGAACAATCTGTGATCTCATGCTGTAATGTCTGTATATTCTCTTTCCTTCCTCGCCTGCCCAGGAGACGTGGTATGATCAGACAGTATTCTGTGCACGGTCAGAAATTAAAAATAAAAGTGTACATAGCAGGGACACATTTGTAAGATTCTCAGCTCAGGAACATTCTTTTAAACATCCAATTGTGAAAATTATTAATATTCTAAGATCTATTGATTTAAAGTTAACTTTATTTGTGGATAAACCCTTTTAAGGCCCCTTTCACATCAGCGTTTATTTGAAATCGCGGCAGATGCGGTGAAAAAAACGCATCTGCCGCGATTACCGCATACCGGCTGCACTTGCGGCACGGTTGCGGCACAGATGCGGCAAGCCCCATACAATGTATAGGCGGGCTTGCGGCAGGTGCGGCAAGAGAGGTTTTGGGACTTGCGGCAGGTGCGGCCTTGCAAAAAACGCTGATGTGAAAGGGGCCTAAGGGTCCTTTCACATCAGCGTTTTTTTCAAATCGCGGCAGATGCGGTGAAAAAACTGCATCTGCCGCAATTACCGCATACCGGCTGCACTTGTGGCGCGGTTGCGGTAAACGGCATACAATGTATAGGCGGACTTGCGGCAGGTGCGGCAAGTGCAGTTTTGGCACTTGCGGCAGGTGCGGCCGCGAAAAAAAATGCTGTCAGGCGCGGTTTTTTTCGCGGCCGCACCTGCCGCAAGTGCCAAAACCGCACTTGCCGCACCTGCCGCAAGTCTGCCTATACCTTGTATGGCGTTTACCGCAACCGTGCCGCAAGTGCAGCCGGTATGCGTTAATTGCGGCAGATGCGTTTTTTTTCACCGCATCTGCCGCGATTTGAAAAAAACGCTGATGTGAAAGGGCCCTAAGGCTGGTTTCACACTGAGGTTTTTTCAAAAATGCAGCAGTTGCAGTAAAAAAAAAACACATCTGCCGCATTTACCGCATAACGGCCGCACTTGCGGCACACTTGCGGCAAGCCATATGCATTGTCTATGGGGCTTGCGGCAAGTGTGCGGCAGCCGCGGCGAGTGCAGTTCCGGCAGATGTGACCACGAAAAAAACCGTGGTCAGCAGCGTTTTTTTTCGCGGCCGCACCTGCCGCAAGTGCCGAAACCGCACTTGCCGCACCTGCCGCACCCTTACCGCAAGCTCCATAGACATTGCATGGGGCTTGCCGCAAGTGTGCCCAAGTGTCGCGGTTATGCGGTAATCACGGCAGATGCGTTTATTTCACCGCATCTGCCGCGAATTTCAAAAAATGCTGATGTGAAAGGGCCCTAACTCATCCAAATTAATTAACTGGAGTATTCTGTGCTAAGGATATATTCTTAGATAAAGCCACCAATATAATTCCTTGGAGGAGATGAGCACATTAATGGCCCTGCAGCCAAAGTTGAGGCTAATGCTAAATTTCCAGGTGTAAAACCTTAATGGCGGGTTTACACGTCGCGATATCGTATTACGATTTCAATCAAAAGTCACGTGGTTCAATCGTCGGAGGCGAAATCGTTCCTACGTTGTATGGTGTGAACGTCCAATACGATGCAGGAACGATGTCAATGCGATATCGGGGATTGAATGAGCGTGCTATTCAATGCCCCGATATTGCATAGCGATTGAAGCCGGATCGTGCTGTGTAAACGCCCAATTACGATGTGATTTCATACGTCACCCATTCACTCCCATGTTAACTATGCGATCCTGGGTTGGGAGGCGGAGACATCGCACGGACGTTGTAATCCGATATCGCAGCGTGTAAACATTCAATGCGATGCGGGAGGAACGTGCACTAATTGCGCGCTCCCGCGCCATTGAACTGCGATATCTGATCGCGATTGAAGCGTGTAAAGCCACCACAATGGTTTGGACTCTGGAAGCAGCTGTATCCTGTACCACAGAGTCTTCAATTTCAGTCCTCAAGGACCAACACCAGTGAATGTTTTCAGAATCTCCTTTGTAATGCACAGGTGGTAATGTGATCACCTGTAATGGTGATAATTCCAACCCCTGCAAAGGTAATCTTGAAAACCCCCTTCACTGTTGATGGGCCTTGAGGACTGGAGTTGGGGACCTCTGCTTTACCATACAATTTTATCCCAAAGAATTCACCACCTCTCCTTATGCTTTGGTCTCAGCTGACCTGTTGATTCAGACCTTTCACTGTCAGATGATTCTACATGTATTTCAGAAGATGAAATATTAGAATGATGCTTATGTCCTTCATTAAGAAATGTTAAATCCTGCATTTCTTTAGTCATTAAGATCTTTGAGAAACATTTAGCTGCAGATTATTAGATTATAATTATTATACATTTTCCAATAAAAGATTGTATATTAGGCCCCTTTCACACTAGCTTTTTTGTCCGAATCCGGACAAAAAAACGCATCTTCCAAGGGTCCCGCCTAACGGCTGCACTTGCGGCAAGCCCCAAGCATTGTGTATGGGGCTTGCAGTAAGGTGTGGCAGGAGCGGAAAGTGCGGTTGCGGAAGGTGGGGCACGAAAAAAAGTGTTCAGTAGCGTTTTTTTTTCGCGGCTGCAACTGCCGCAACTGCTGGAACTGCACTTGCCGCACCTTACCACAAGCCCCAATACACAATGCATGGGGCTTGCCGCAAGTGCAGCCATTAGGCGGAAAATGCGGCACATGCAGTTTTTTGTCAGGATCTGCTGCATTTTCATAAAAACGCCAGTGGGAAAGCACCCTTAGTCTGCTAAAATCTAGTCTTATGTGGGAGAGTATCTTCAATTGCTTTTTTTTTTTTTCTTTAATGAACTTTCAAAGGTAATTTTCTCATCATTCAAGAGATGATGTTTCAATCTGACACCGTAGACAAACTCTTGTCAAGTCTGGATTAGTTGTGAACTTCTAGATCTGATGGTTGGCAAAATATTCTCAACCCTTTGAGAGCAATGTTGTGTTTAATATAATTCCTCATTGATTGAATTTCCTATAGAACTGTATTGATATGCTTTTGACACCCGATCTCCAATAAAACAAAAAGAAAATGTTGTGAACCTCATGGTAATGATGTTGTGGTAACAGGTTCTAGTGCTATATTACAAGAACTGCAGTTGTTTTGTGGCTGGTTTCAAATCACGATATTTGTGATCCGGGCCGATCCGATGAGAACCGGATAGGCCCGGATCACATTTCAGCCCAATAGTTTGCTATGGGGCCGGATGGAGCCGGATGGCAGCTATCCGCCATCAGGTTTCCATGTGTCCGTGTGAATCCGGGCGGACTCGGATTTTCCATCCGGACTAAAAAATGCTGCACGCACGATTTTTGTGTCTGGGGAGAAAAATCTTCCCAAACCGGATCCTCACGGATTCTCTCAGATCCTCCCGGAGCTGGAGCAATCCGGCGCTCCCTAAAATGGGAGCCTATGGGGCTGGATTGCCCCGATCTGGGAACCAGACATCTGCGGCCTCACACCGCTGTTGTTTCAGAACTGTGGCTAGCTCCCTGCGAGTCACGGTCCTGAATAATCAGCAGCTTCAGCTGTGTGCGGCTGCACACCGGACTGTTAGAAATAATCTACTCAGTTTCTTCGTTCGATAAACTCCATAGACTGCGTCTTCAGAACCAAAAGTGGGTTTTATTCGGGCAGGAACAAAATACACAGAGATGTACAGCAAAAGCAGTATAAATGGCAGGAATCTTAAATGACAGGCGCGGAACCCCAGGTGTCACACTCATGATGGATTCAGAATAATGGCTTCCCGTCTCATGGCACACCAGATGGAATAGTGTCGCCCCGCCTGTCTAAAGCAGGGCGTTTTTATACCAATTTTCTCCATAGAGGATCACTGTAACCAATGTCCCTCTATGGACACAAAGGATTACCTCACCTGTCATGAGTGATCCCTTCACATTATTATACAACATATATTGACATGAAAGAGCACATTAATTTCATTACTAACTATATACTTCACTTAAACTTATTCACATAAATTATCTCATAATAGCCTTTTTAGGACCAAGCACAAATCACAACTTATTGACATTAATCAGCTCTGTTCTTGATCATGAGAAACGTCATATTAGCCTTGAGGAATAGAATACACCGTAAAATATCAAGAAAAATACAGAACTGGCTTATGAACTGATTATAAATTTTGCTAAATGATCAGACCAAATCTAATTAACTCCATCTGTTTTCTTATACAGGTTAGGTCATTGCTTATAGCTAGAAGACATGACATTTAGATTTCTACTAACAGAGAAAGTTTCAATAGTTATATTTTCAAGAGACAAAATGGCTGACAGAGGCCTTGGTACCCATGGCCTCCGTCTAACAGGACCAGAGGGCATATTGGCCCTCCGGTTCTGTGTGCTGATCTGGTTCGGTGCTGTCAGGGCCACAACGGACAGCCCCGGATCGGATCAAAACGTGGTGTGAAACCAGCCTATGTATTTATGCTCTTGTCTAATGAGAAATAACTCCTACTTTGTTCTAGATGGGGCACAAGTTGTTTTCCAGCTCTATCCTGGCATAAGTACACCCCACTTTTGTAATGCATAATTCTGTTTTTAGAAATTGATAAATATCACTTGTCCTACAAATCAAGTTTTCTGCACCACTTTTATTAGACCACTCACTAATTGTCTAATTAGACAGCGGAGGCTCTTAAACTGCCCTTACACATGATATAGCTGGCTGCCGAAAGAACAGCTCCACTTCATACACCTGAAACACCTGATTACATAATTCAGTACAGAGCTGACTGCAGCCAGTGTTACTGCTCACTTACAGCTGCCAGTCTCCGTGCTATTAGTTGTGACTAATTTCTCCGGCCATGCCTACATGGCTCAAAGCCAGAGACTTCTAGTAGAGATAAAGATCCTTCTCCCGAGTGCCACACTTTCCGTACTGTATCCATTTAAAATCAAACTGCTGTCCTCTCTGGCCCTTAGGGTACATCTAAAATGGGTCACACAAACAGTGGCTTTTCTAGATTTAAATTCTCTACATAAAATCCATAAACACAGTAGTATATTATGAGAACTCGCCCACCTGCTGTGGACAAAATCCATGGTGTACAGAGCAGCACAACATTTAGTTATATTGCCACTGTGCATTTTCCACTGCTCAGAATTGTAGCTTATTAATAATTGATGATCTGTTGCTTTCTACTTCTATTCATTTCAATTATAAATGTTTTTCCAGAATGTATAGGCACCTGGCTATAAACCTCAGTTCTAAGGTAGTTGGTAGCCCTTGTGCTTTGTGCGCTGCCTCTTGCCTTGCATGCCCTGAATGGTGCAATTTTTTTTTGTATTAATGTCTTGCTTATAGAGGACCTGTCACCCTCCTGGTGCTATGCCAACTGAATGTAGCACTGAATGCAGCGTGTCTGCTGCATTCAGGCAAGGGGTCTCCCATGTCTCTAGCCCACCTGTAAGTTGGTAAAAATAGTTTATAACGTGTACTGATAACGAGTCCGGAGGGATTTACTCTGTAATGAGTCATTGCTGTTGCTGGTGTCCTCCCTGTCTCCAGCCCTCTCTGTGCTACCTCCAGCCCTCTCTGTGCTACCTCCAGCCCTCTCTGTGCTACCTCCAGCCCTCTCCGTGCTACCTCCAACCCTCTCCGTGCTACCTCCAACCCTCTCCGTGCTACCTCCAGCCCTCTCCGTGCTACCTCCAGCCCTCTCCGTGCTACCTCCAGCCCTCTCCGTGCTACCTCCAGCCCTCTCCGATGACACATTACTGAGCAAGTCCCTCCGGACTCCTTATCTGTACACTTTATAAAGTCTTTTTAACAGCTTACAGGGGTGCTAGAGACATGGGGGACCAGCATAGCACCAAGGGGGGTGACAGGTCCTCTTTCAATCATGTTTTAGGCATCAATAACTTTTCATTCTTGTTAAATGCCATGGTAGAAGTAGTAGAACGCATCAGATGTTGCATACTTTGAATTGCAAAAAAAAAAATCCTTCCTTCCTTCCTCCAAATCCACATTCACAGCTGACATCTGCATGATTTTCCCATTGCCAGAAAACTGAGAGCTCACAGGCATTTCAGTCTGTACTTCCTTTCATCTCCTCATTGGGGCCTCTCAAAAACAGATGGCCCATGTGAAACATCTTGAAATTTGTGTCTGAACCCGTTGGATCTTAGTGGTGTGCTGCGCCTGTAAGACCAACTGAACATGTTTACATTTTTCAGGCATCTGGTGAGTGTTCTGTAACTGTGGAAGGTTTTAGTTTGACCCTGCTCCTGTGGGAATGTAAAAGCTTTGGCTCTGGAGCTTTATTAATTGCTGCAAAATGAGCACTTAATTCTCAACATCTGTTGGCCAAAAAGCAAGTTGCTGGGAATGTCAATATTGCTGTTGTAACCACATCAGGTTTCCACTTCTTATTTTTTTTTGTATGAGATGTAAGGGGCGGGGGCGAGATGTTCGCAATTTACAAATGTATCTTGAATTGCCTATTACATTTGAAGAGGTGAAGTTACGTCCAGTTTATTTCTCTAAATGCTAATCTGTTCTGGCAAACTACAAAAACCTATGGTAGCAGGCCAATTTTTTTGTAACAACTTCTCAGTTTAGGGTGACTTTCATTGTAACAAATATTAAAATTAACATTGTGTTTTTCCTATTAGAAATTGAAGCTAAAGAAGCCTGTGACTGGCTCCGAGCTGCAGGATTTCCACAATATGCACAGTTGTTTGAAGGTAATAATTTCTAAGTTCTTTCACCAGACTGACTCTTATATGGATACAGTACACTATGATGATAATGAAGGAAAAGGCCAAATAAAGCAAGAAGTCAGATGGTACAATTTTATTGAATTACTATAAAACACATATGAATGGTAATGACACAAGAATACAAGATTGGCAAGGAAAAAAGCTAAGGAAGGTATATCTAGTGATGTTATTGAAGACGGAAGCTCAAAGTGCAAAGTATTCACCAAGCATAATGATAATAAATTTAAAAAATGCTAAAAGTTGTATGAGGGTATATACTACTAATATGAGGTCAGGATATTAGAGGTGGAGATCCCAAGTATGATAATATAGATAACCCATTATATTTGAATAAAAGGTAAAATGCACAGTGGCCTATGAAACCAACTTGCCAGTCAGGAGAAGCACACCCAACACTCGTTTCGCATATAGCTTAGTGGTGAAGGAAGATTTATAAAGGACTTGTCTATATAGGGAACCAGACTGTTATGTTTGCAATGCAAATCGCCATGTTTTTGGTTTTCTGTAATATTGTGCTTATAGGCTCCATGTGTTTTGTTCTTGGTAAACCCCAAGGTTTGACAACATAATAAAAGTTTGTGATTGGTTGCAATCGAAAGTCGTAAAAAAATTAGGAGGATAAGAGATCTGGCAACTTGCGGATGACAAATACAGCAATTTGCAGTCACCCCGTGACTGTTATTTCATCACAGTATAATGAAGGAGTAATTTTTCTTTATTTTTCTTTTGTAGCCCACATTTTAATGGTACTCACTGTAACATTTTCTAATTGTGATTTTTATCTGTTTGTGTCATTCAGCCTTGCTTACTCCTAATTGTCCTAAATATGGTATGATTCAGTACCCAAATCTTGGGTACTAAAGTCTATAGGATAAGATATAAGGGATGTAAAACCTTGCTTTTTATGTCGTGTTTAGTGGGGTATTGTGTTATTTTAGGGCCATAATTCTAGGAAGTGGTACAAGTGAAAACAGAGGTTATGATACGTAATAAGGTACCTTTTACACAGAGAAATTGCTTGCAATTCACTGGTTGCAGTGAAATCATGGACACATTGTTCCACTTGTACATGGCAACAAAATAGAACAATGTGTCTGTGATTTCACTGCAACCAGTGAATTACAAGCAATTTATCTCATTGTGTGAAGGTACCTATATAGTCAATAGACGCTCCTGAATTTCATTCTCCCTTACATAAGTGGTACCAAAAGCTGGAGGATCTGAAGAGCTGTCCTAAAATAAGGATAAAGAAGTAAATAAAGAAAAGTAGAGGAGCTAAACAAGCCTTTAACACCTTGATGGCGTATTCCCTACATGAAATAAGGAGATGTAGTAGGTTCAGCTGACTTTCCTGGCAGGTGATGGCTGTTACATAGCAATCTCCTGCCTCTAACAACAGTGAGTGTAGTTAAGCTCCATCTGAATTTGGTAATTTTTTATGCTGCTATTTCTCTGACAGGGGCATTTACAGCCTGCAGCCAGGTGGTTGGCATGCCATTCCATGAAGGGCTTAAAGGCAACCTGTCAAGTCCAGTGTCCACCCAGAACCATCAATAATAGATCTTGGAATAATAAGTTCTACATTGGATTTTTTTTTTCCTGCATTAAAATAATCTTATAAATGTGCCCCTGCTATGTACTTTATAATGGACGTGTCTGACCATGCAGGGACATAGTCTGATCATACCAGGACTCCATTGGCAGGGAGGACATAAAAGAATATAAAAACATTACAGCACAGGATCATAGGTGATACTTTTTATCAGTTTTGTGAGATAAAACATTTCCGTGTCTGTTAAAAACGTTTTACCTCATAGAAAAAATAATTATTATATTATGATTATAATCATGAGAATATGTCCCTCTATGGTCAGAAACTGCCATTAAAGGGTTTGTCCACTACCTGGACAACCACATCTCATTCCCTATCTGCGCCCCCTTAAAAATAAGAAACTTATACTTGCCGCCGCTCCGGCTCCAGCGAGAGCGGGGAGAAGAAAGCCAGCGGTGATTGGTAGTGGGACTCACATGTCATAACAATGTTGGGGCCCAGGGAATAAAAGTTTCAACATCACTGGAACAGTGTCGGCACCAGAGTAGTGAACATCTCCTTATTACAGTACATAGCAGGAACACTTACGGTAAATCATATTGTCTCCGCATAGGAACTTTTTTTTGATACTCACATCCAGTTGTGGAACTTATTATTCCAAGATCTATTGATTAAAATTATCTTTTTTCATGGGGAAAACCCCCTTAAAAATAAAATTGTGTATTACTATCTCTTGCTATGTTCATAAACATTCAATATATCAAAATATAAAACGAATGAACCTGATCTGTAATTACCACCGGATTATTATGTAGTGCCCCGCTGGTCAGCGCACTACAAAAGGGTACTGAACCCTGAATAGAAGGTGCAGTTTTCTTGTCCTGGTAGGGGCTAATGGAAGTCTGAAGCTCCCCACCACACACATACACCTAGAGACAGGGGGCCGATTGGACAGCCCGTTACTAGGGTAACTGGTCCCGGTAGGAGGAGAGCTAGGGTATATAGGGAGTGGGAAAAGAGCAGGAAACAGGAGAGTCAGTAAGGACAAGACAAAGAGAGAATCTGAGTAGTAGTAGTAGTAACGGGGAGGGCACCTCAACCTGTTGACCCAGACAGAGGGACAGACAGAGGGTGACTGAACACCCTGGCCCAGTCCAAAGCGGGGTACCGGCTCTGAAGCAGTGCTGAGGTCCATCTCTGAGCCGCAAATACCGGTATGATCGAAAGCTTCATAGGAGCATGATCCGCCCGACATGCGTGCGGTCCCCACCAGAAGCACCAAACGGGTTGAGCACCCCTTAGAGAGAGAATGGTATCTCATATCACCCAACAGGCCTGGTAGTAAGCGGGATTCGTGCAGGGCAGCATTGTAAGGAGTGCGCAGAAGTAGGACAGAGTAAGAGGAAAAAGAAGGAACATAGCTGGAACTTTAGACGGGCATTGCCTTTTGCCTGGACCACCCAGTCCACTACCCTGGCTGTAGCAACCGCATACCCTGTAAATTACAGATTACCAGAGTAAAGACCCATGCAGAGCAAGCGTCTGTGTTTCTTCCTGGTTGACTGTGACATTCCAGTCTCACAGCAGAGACTGCGCTGCCCTATTCCACCATTGTACACTACACTGCCCCAGTGGACCCTGCTCTACCTGTAGGGAGCTACAACACCTTGCTGCCATCCATCTCCCCGGAGGTCTGCAGCAGCGCCGGTGCCATCACTGGATCTATAGGTGCCATCACAACATACTTCTATAAACTCTATCCCTGTAAATATCCCCTTTTTGTTGTCACCCAAGGGCACAGACTCGGGCACCGACCACCCGTGACATCCCTACACCCAACCGCACAAGATCTGAGTACCCCAGACCCTTGTGGGCCCGACAATTCGTTTTCAGTCATCCCAAAAAATGTAAAATAAGTGTTCAAAATAACCTATGTATCCCAATAAATGATAGATAAATAATTCACTTGTCTTGCAAAAAAAAAAAGACCTCACACAACTGTCCATGAGGAAAAATAAAATTACGGGTTTCAGAAACTGAAAAGTTAGGTCTTTTTCTTACAAACTTCTAAATGTTTGTCATGCTAACATTAAAAAAAAAAATTGGACAAAACTTTACTGAAATGGTGCTCTGACATGGCTAGGCACAGTACAGCCTTGGATTGAGGCAGCCAAAAGACTGAAAACAGTGGACTGTGTCTCGCCATGCCTTTCGACTCCCGATTTTCACCCGATGATATCACTATCTGCATCCTCAGAATGCGGATTGCAGTGAATACTTTAGAGGAGGGTCCGCTGGCTCATTCTTCTACCAGTCATCAATATGAGACAGCAGGTGCGATGACTTCACATCAGTGTATCTGCTGTGCGAAGGGTCAGTGCATCGGAGCAGAGTGCTGGGGAAACGTGAGCAAGGTATTCGTGTTCGTTTGTTGTTTTCTTTCTTTTCCCGAATGTGTGTGTGTACTGTATATAGGGGGATATATGGGGCTTATGTTTTGTATAGGAGGCTATGAGGGGCCCATAATGTGTATAAGAGGATATATGGGGCACATGCTGTGCATAGGAGGCTAAGTGGGGGCTCTTGATGTATTTAGAATACTACGTGGGGATTCACGCTGTACATAGAGGGGCTATGTGGGGGGCTCATACTGTATGTTTGGCTCCTTCCTTTTTTTCATTCAGCCTCCAATGGTATACATTTGTTAAATTAATAAAGAAACTTATAAAAGGGTGTAAAAAATTGTAACTTTATTGGTGACTACTATGGGTATAAAAAAAATTAGTGTTGGATCAATGGTGAGGACAGCAAATGAACACTACATGGGAAATAAGTCATAAAAATCAATCAATCATAAGCAAAGATTCATTATACAAGTGAAAAAACAATTTGACCACTTGGTGGTCTACTAGCATAAAAGATGGCCCTGTTCACATGTGACAACATGTCACACAGTGGAATTGTGTATATAAGATGTGCAAGGAGGAAAACAAATGATAAGGAGAAGTAAAGCAATATGGATGGAAACAGTGAGGATATCCTTAGGTATAATAACAGAGCTTACCCATGAAGATTGTACCAGTGCGTGTCCATAGCAATGACCACGCGGTTTGGGTGGGATTCTTCTGGGAGCAATTGTTGTGTGGCTGCCTGCGGACTTTTTAATGAACAGGATTAATGCAGCAAAGATGGAGTGTATGTGGGTGTGAACCTCTGTCGCTGTGGCATCACTTCAAGGCATCTAAGCAGTGCGGGTCAAAATAAAATATTAATTTGACATGTAGATGCCATTCAGGACAGGAGAATTAAAAGGTCACCACACGCATGGGCAAACCAGAGGAGGCCTTAAATTTTATGGGAAATGAGAAGGGCAAAGAAAAATAAGAAATTGTGGAAAAAATGGGAGTAAGGCTTCCTTCTTAGTGTCTCCAAAATGTGTGGTCTCCGTTTTCACACCTCCTGGAGACGCGTTCACACGTATGCTAAAGATACACAATAGAAGCTGAAAAAATAGAATGACACAGAGGTGCACCATAGTGACTCTGCGATTGTGAACTCTGGTAACATTTGTCTGTTACCGCTTGGCCCAATACCAGTAATAGTGCAGTGGCCGATCTCCTAGCATATGGGGAATCCTCCACTGACCCTGACCCCTATGTACTGGGAGATGGACTTTGAGGGATATCCATGGGACTGTGATGGTCCTTCCTGGATTGCCATGGGAAATAAAAGGGTACATGACGGATTGATTCCTGTCTTTATTTACTAATTTTCTCTTTTTATGCCTTGCAGGTTCGATTTTTATGGACTATGGCGGTGGATTACCGCAGTTTTTGTTTTTTTTGGTTTGGGGGGGGGGGGGGGATTTCCTTGGGATTTTATTTTTTAATTAAACAGGGAATGTTTTGTAGTTTAATTTCAAATAAAGTATTTTTTGGTGTGCTTATTTTTTATAATCTTGACTGGGTTAATTACGTCTAGTATCTGATAGATGCTTCGCCATTATTAATCCATGGGCTTAATTCCAGCTGACATTACAAAGCTGGCATCAGACCCAAATAGGATTACCCTTATTGTCAACACACCAGGTCATTGGGAAGAAACAGGGTGAGGCGACAGGATTGGCACAACTAATGGTAGCATAAGTTCTGGGTCCACTGTGCCTGATATTTTTTAGGCTGGGTAGGGCCAATAATTGTGGCCCTTCCCACCCAGAGAATACCAGAATCCCAGCTGTTGTCTTTACCTTGACTGGTTTTCCAAAAAGGAGGGAACCTACACCATTTTTTTTCCAAATTATTTATTTATACATCATCTGCAAAAATAATATGTTGTTATCCTCTGTTTTGGATGAACAGCCAAGGTAAAGTCACCAACTGTGGCCTATAGGCTGCCACTGTCTGCTTTACCCTAGCTGGCGATCAAAAACAGGAAACACATGACATTTTTTTCATCATTATTTTTTAGCTTAATGTAAGGTTAAAAACCCTTTAGAGCCAAATGAAAGGCACCAAATGGTACAAGCTTACAATATATAGAGGTGGGGGGGGCATTATGTAGGTTTTACCATGTATGTATCTACAATTTCCATCCATCTATCCTTTCTTTCTATTCTCTCTATCTATCATATATCTCTATCTATTCATTTCCGTGACTTGCATTTTCTCTGGTACTTGTCACACAGATTTCACATGGTCATAATGCACGGATATCACACGAACGGCACGTGGATGACACACACATGCACAAATAAGACAGTCAGACTGATCTGCGTGAAGGGGCCCTAAATGTGTAAAAAAAAGTGAAAATGCCAAAATTAAATTTTTGTGGTTGTCGCAACATTGTAATAAAAATGCAGTAACAGATCATCAAAACATCGCATCTTCCCGAAAATGGTATACCAGATTTTTCGCTTTATAAGACACACCGGATTATAAGACTCATCCCAAATTTAGAGAAGGAAAAGAGAAAAAAAAATATTTTTTAATGTTAAAGGGGTTTCATCCTATAATGCAAGTGTCCGTTTTGCAATCAGTATATATGTCCCTCATCCTGGTACATGACCCCACCCATCCTGGTATATGTCCCCCATCCAGGTATATATGTCCCCCCCATCCTGGGATATAGGCCCCCTTATCTTTGATATGGCCCACCTGTGCAGGCACACATCCCCTTGTGCGGGTACATGTCTCCCTGTGATGGATATGGCCTCCCATCACTTTATGCCCCACCATGCTGCTGTTCACACTAAAATAACAAACACTTTAAACTTGCCTCTCCGGCGCTTGCCTCCATCTCTCCCTGCTTTTTCCGCACTTCCTGGGTCCCATGGAAGCCGGTCATGTGATTAGGGTGGGCACTGATGACATCACTCTGCTGTGGCGATCACATGATTGGGACTCAGGAAATGCTGCAAAAGCAGGGAGAAACTGAGGCAAGCGCCGGAGAGGTAAGTTGT